>JANUSC010000144.1:0-565124 GCA_025200525.1 Camellia lanceoleosa | reverse complement strand
CACTAATTTTTGTTAATAAGAAATAATAAAAAGACATGACAATTGATGATTGTTAGGAATAAAAACACGTATGTCCTTGGAGCAGCTAATAATTTTCCCACATGTATTCTGCACCACATTATGTCACATTCGTGTCTCAAAACTTTTTGTATTGTTCGCATAGTAGTTACAAAATAGACACAAAAGGGACCAGTAAACTCAGGTTTTACGGCAAGATTCTCGGAGAAAAAAAATTCAATACAACTATAGATAATTATCGTTATCATGCATACATGATACCATCAATTAATAAGATTTTATCATTTGTTCACCATGTACGTAAATATCAATCCCACCATAATAGTATGGAAGTTCCATGGAAGATATTAAAATGACATGAGTGTGTGTGTGTGCATTTTAAAATGTGGGATCTCACTTGATATGTGCTATGTTATAATTGGTTGGTGATATCACTATTATACTAAGTTTTACTCAAGATTTTGAATAAAAATTTAATGTAACTTGATAATATTGATGTCCTCGTATCATCGACACACAATAAATCCTATAAATGGAGGGTGAACTCCTATATACATTATAGGATAAATGGTGAGATATTATTAAATAGTGATATCGGCCTTGACATGATATCACCATAGGATTGAAATATTTTTTCCAAGATTTTGGCCATTTAGAAAGAGTTGAGGAGAGTGTTTGGTAGCAGAATTCGGGGACATGGGCATCAACTACTGCAGCTCCATTGGCCACGGTTGTTGTTCATCTCTCCCATTCATCCATAAATTTTTCTTTTTTTTTTTGGTTTTAATAATCGAGTGTACAAGTCCAATTTACGCGCACTAGAATACAGACAGTAGGATTTTTTAGTTTCAAAGTGCTTGTGAGTTTTGCATTAGAGAAAGAGAGACTAACTAAAAATAGACAAATTCACAAAGTGGTTGTATTCAATTTCATATGTAGGCCCCAGAAAATGAGATCCAGTACAACAGTGTTGATATGATTGCGCCTATGTCTTATTTTGATGATTGCAAGGCCACTGTGGTTTTTTGCCTCATGTAAAATAATAATAATAATAATAATAATAAAATATATATATATACATGTCTTACGGAGCGAGTATTATTACAAGTGTGGAAATATATTTTCCGAGTACCAACCGCGTGACAGTGACGCCGACGCGTCGGTCCGAGGTGCCACGATGTCTTGGTCAAGTGCCGAGGTCATCTCCTGATAGGCCGATGTTACCTTCAAGATATCGAATCCGAGATAAGGATAGGGGACAAGAGTCCAGAATGAAGAGGAACTCAACTGATATGGACAAGAGTCCTAGATTGGGAGAAGACTTAGCTTTAGGTAAAAATAAGACTTTAGAGAGTTTATTCTAATCCCACCGAGTCCCAGATAAAAGAATCCTAAGTCCATTAGGGCCAGCCCTATTGGGACTAGGATTGTATTGGCTATAAAAGTAAGGCACCCCCATGGGTCTAAGGTATGTTTTTTATGCTCAAGCTTGTGAGTTGAATAGATGATTGATTATCTTTGAGAGATATTGAGTACTGACTTGATCGTCGGAGTACCCCCGGATGGAAGAACCACCGCCGGAGCCTTCTCTTTCTATTGCAGGTCAGCAAGGTGCCATCTATTCTGTCAGTGTTCTACAGATAAATTACTAAGCGGGCAGTGTGGTCAAAATCGCCACACAATTTGGCGCTGCTCAGAGAAAGAAAGAAGAATAGATGGCCAATAACTTACAGTAATGATCGATTGAAGACAACACTCCCGGCCGGGAGTAGGAGACCTATCGACCTTGACGTTGAAGGACGACATCAAGAATATAGAAACTCGTGACTAGAGTCACGGAGTGAAAGACGCCGGCCAGGAAGGTGACGCACCAAAGACAACAGATCAAAGTGGATACTACAACGAAGAGGACCTCCAGGTATGGAAGGATAGATACCTGCGGAGGAACGAAGACCCTTCCAGAAGGGATGCAAACATAGGGGGCATGAGCGCTTCCAAGGAGATAACATTCAAGTATAGAAGAGCTCAACCTGAGTGAGCAGATCCTGGATTCCAGATCCCGGATCCGAGAAGACATGATCTCGGCCTAGATGAGTAGGCCCGAAAAGACGAGAGCTCAGCTTGAGTGAGCAAATCCAAGATTCCAGCAGACAAGATCTCGGCGCTTAAGTCCGAGAAGAGAGAGAGCACAGTGAGCAGATCTAAGATTCCAGAGGATAAAAAGAAAACACACAAGATCAGACTAAAGCTGACTGGGTTGAAAACCTCGCTTGAATCCTAGAAGATGCTTAACCGAAGTTAAGCCGAGATTATTCCTTATCTACCACTTGTTGAGATTTGTAGCAATTTACAAGTTGGTCAAACCGATACGAAGTTTACCACTTGTTAAAATTTGTAGCGATTTACAAGTTGGTCAAACCGATACAAAGTTTACCACTTGTTGAAATTTGTAGCGATTTACAAGTTGGTCAAACCGATACAAAGTTTACCACTTGTTGAAATTTGTAGCGATTTACAAGTTGGTCAAACCGATACAAAGTTTACCACTTGTTGAAATTTGTAGCAATTTACAAGTTGGTCAAACCGATGCAAAGTTTACCACTTGTTGAAATTTCTAGCAATTTACAAGTTGGTCAAACCGATACAAAGTTTACCACTTGTTAAAATTTGTAGCAATTTACAAGTTGGTCAAACCGATGCAAAGTTTACCACTTGTTGAAATTTGTAGCAATTTATAAGTGGGAGTTAAGCCGAGATTACTGTTTCTTTTCACTTGTTGAAATTTGTAGCAATTTACAAGTCGAAGTGAAGCCGATGTTATTACTTACAGACTTATGGCAATCTCTTGGTTGGCTAAATCAAAAGATGCTTAACACTCGTTGAAATTTGTAGCAATTTACAAGTTTGGTTACTTGACATATGATCATCTGCTGAAATTTGCGAGAATTTACAAGTTGAGGTAAAAGCTAAGTATATTGTTTAAACCCTTGTTGAAATTTGTAGCAATTTACAAGTAGATCACTGTTTAACACTTGTTTTACCTTGAGAAAAGTTTACTGTATATGTTAGTCCTTGTTGAAATTTGTAGCAATTTACAAGTAGGTTAGAGTAAAATTACTGTTTACATATTTATTGCAACTTGAGAAAAGTTTGCAAAGTTTACATTGAAAAGTATATGTTTTATACTTGTTGAAATTTATGAAAAAGATTGCGTGTCAAGATTATCTTGCCGAAGTAAAACTTGCAGTTATTATACCCGAGGTATGTAACCCCGAGAAGATTGTGCAAAGGAAGAATTATGTAAATCACGCAAAATATTCTAAGTATAGAATCATGCAAAGGCAGTCAAGAAAAGACAAAGGCACAAGCATTCAGAGAAGGAAAGTTAAATTAGACATTCAAGAACAAGGAGGCACATCGGCCATATGCAGAGCTTACATTGTCTAAAAAACAAGAAGGTACAAGAGTACAAGCGACAAAAAAGGAAAAACCTCAAAAACCGAGATGACGTTTAACCGAAGTTAAACTGAGATGATGCTTAACCGAAGTTAAGCCGAGATGATGTTTAACCGAAGTTAAACCGAGATGATGGTTAACCGAAGTTAAACTGAGGTGATGCTTAACTGAAGTTAAGCCGAGATGATGTTTAACCGAAGTTAAACGAAGATGATGCTTAAACCAAAGTTAAGCCGAGATGATGTTTAACCGAAGTTAAAACGAATGATGTTAACACTTGTTGAAATTCTGAGAGAATTTACAAGTTAAAGAGTGCACAAAGTTAAATGTCAGCAAAAGATTCGTCGGAGTCAAAACGTCGTTTTGATTAGAACAGAACCACTAAGTACACGCCAAAAGTGGTGACCAGAATTGTGAAAAGAATAAATGCTTCAAGAAACAGCGATGATAGTTTGCAAAGGCCAAGAGAAAGAGGGTCTAAAGGGGGCGAATTAAATACCAGAAGTTTTAATACATCGGCGAAAGAAGAACACATCGTGAAAGACTACGGACACGAAGCCAACTTCCTAATTTGATCCTAAGTGCAACTTATGTTCACATTAGGGGACAGGAAGAAGATGCAAAGAGAATGAATGATAATTAAGGAGCAAGGAATGTTTACACTTGTTGAAATTTTTGAGCAAATTACAAGATGAGTTAACCAACGATTATGAAGTCTACCACTTGTTGAAATTTGAAGCAATTTACAAGTTTGGTATAGCTAGATAACACCGAAAGACGCTTTAGATATGATCATCCGAGATGACCAACTAGCTTGTTAAGAGTCGAGAAGGTTGGCGATACAAAATGAAGATCTTAAAGAACTAAGGATGAAAGCAAGAACGTCGGATGATATGCTTGATTTAACGACGATGGTTCACCTCGTGATCGATTGGAGGAGCTTTCTATCGTTACCTCGGCATCAATTTCAAGAATGAAGCAAACTACTTAAGCATCGGCGGAGGTTGCGTCTCACCCCGAAGACACCGAAAGAACTTCTCAAAGAACCTTCTCACCACGAGCTCAAAGATCAATCTCCTAAAGAGTTTGATCGAAGCTCTTCTCGGCGATTGGCACCTCGGAGTTTCGAAGGCAAGGATTGAAGGCAAGGATTGAAAACAAAAATCTGAAAAAAGACACAGAAAACAGAAACAAGAAATGTAATTCGAAAATCAAAAATGGTGATGAAGCTATCAAGAAATCATGACAAAAAGATTGCATAGGTGTGTCAAGCCAAGAACAGTGGCAGAAATCAACAGATATGTGAACAGTGTGTATTCAAGAAGATGATTTGAAAACAACGGGTAAAACAGCAATGGTGGTTAACAATGAAGCGAGCTTCTTGGAAAGCAACAAGTAATAAAACCAGAGGAACAAAGTATTACCGTAAAGAGGGAAGTCGGAATGAGAATTGCCGAAATCTAACGACAATGACAAAATGACGTAAGCTTCACCGGAAGAGAGGAACGAAGACAGTTGCAGAAGCTTGAAAGCTTGGAACAATGACAGATTTAAGCATAAAAGCTAAGAAAGATAAAAAAACTAGAGGATTGAATGAAAAAAGAGAAAAATCAGAGTCAAGAAGACGACGGTGTTTAAAGATAAAGCCAAGTGCACAGGCGCTAAATAAGTATATGAAGAAACAAGAAAGTAATGACCCAAACACAATGCTAGCAACAGAAAGCGGATATGGAAAAACAAGATGTGCATTTAAAATTTCAAAAAACTTGAAAACAGACAAAAAATAGAAGACAACAGAGGGGCACAGATGAACGAACAGTATAGGTTCCATCACCTCAGAATGCTGAGGTAATAGAACCTAGGGGGCAGTTGTGGGGATATATTTTCTGAGTAGCAACACGTGGCAAGGTGACGCCGACGTGTCAACCGAGATGCCACGTGTCTTGGCCATTGTGCCGAGGTCATCTCAGATAGGCCGAGGTTACCTCCGAAGATATCGGAATCCGAGATAAGTGGATAGGGGACAAGAGTCCTAGAATGAAGAGGGAACTTAACCTGATATGGACAAGAGTCCTAGATTGGGAGAAGACTTCAGTTTGAGTAAAGATAAGACTCTTAGAGAGTTTATCCTAATCCCACTGGGAGTCCCAGATTAGCAGTAATCCTAAGTCCATTAGGGCCAGGCTCCTATTGGGACTACGATTGTATTGGCTATAAAAGAGAGGCACCCCTATGGGTCTAAGGTATGTTTTTTATGCTCAAGCTTGTGAGTTGAATAGATGATTGATTATCTTTGAGAGATATTGAGTACTGACTTGATCGTTGGAGTACCCCCGGGTAGAAGAACCACCACTGGAGCCTTCTCTTTCTTTTGCAGGTCAGTAAGGTGCCATCTATTTTGCCAGTGTTCTACAGATGAATTACTAAGCGGGCAATGTGGTCAGAAAATCGCTCACACAACAAGTGATATACATATAGAGACTAATAAAACATAGATCAAAACAAAAGACACTAGTTTCATTCATCAACCAAAATGGCTTCATACATACAGAGATGTAGTGAAATGAAGAAGCAGTTCCATAAGCAATGATTATGGGCATTGAATTGGATCACTTGTTGTGCTTGTGATTGTTTTTAGATTGCTAACATGAAGCAAGTAACAATACACTCACCATTCTCTTCTTCATCGACTTCCTTGGTGCCGGAATCACGCCGCCACTCTTGGGTTTCAACCGCGGTTCCACTTCTTTCCCTGATTCTCCTACCTCTCCTCCATTGGAGTTCTCCTCTCCCCACTTGCTCTTATCTTCCATCTCTCTCTCTCTCTTTCTGATCTGGAGTGTGTGTTGTGTTGTGTTGTGTTGTGTTGTTTTGTGTGGTGTGGCATGGTTTTGAGTTTTCTTGAGATGGAGAGGAACAAATGAGGATAATTTATAGAGGGATTGTTAGTTTTCCTTGCCTCTCCCTTCGAAAGCATATATGCAGTGTGTGAACCCAAATTTGAACACAGGCCTCTGTATACCCCCACCTTGAGAGTGTAATTCGTGCAGGGTGTTGTGTAGTGCAAAGGTTTCTAACACCGTATGTTTCTTGGGTGACAAATAAATCTGGAAGATGATCTCCCTAAACAACAAAATTCTCTCAAGACAGTGACACCATATATAGTATTATTAACATAGGTTGTTTAAACATAATTTTTAGAGAACTTAGGTGTAAATTTTAATAAGTAAATTTAGGGTTTGGTTATGGTGTGCAACTTACACCTTATACCTTATTCTTTACACTTACACCTTATACTTACACCTTTTATACCTTACACCTTACACCTTTTGTGTAAGTGGCACATGGTGTGCAACTCACTTACACCTTACACCTTACATTTACACCTTACACTTACACCTTACACTTACACTTACACCTTTTGTGTAAGTGGCACATGGTGTGCAACCCACTTACACCTTTTGTGGGTTGCACACCTAAGAAAACTCCGTAAATTTATTGCCTAATAAATCTTATAAGAATTAATAGCGTTTTTTTATCAAATACTATTAAAAAATGTCTAATTTTTAGTCACAATTAAAAAAATTTGTCACAAAAAATGTCATTAATTATAAGTTTTAGCGACAATTAAAAAATCTATCTTAAAAAAAAAAGTCAATAATTTTCAACTCTTAGCTTACAATTTGAAAAATTCCTCAAAAAAAAAAGTCACTAATTGTAAGTTTTAGTGATAATTTATAATAAAAAAAAACATGACAAAAAAAAAAAATCACTAATTATCAATTTTTAACGACATATGCAAAAAAAGTCACAAAAAATTATTTTTCACAATGATTTTATTAAGACTTATTTTCAATATGATGAGAATTAAACCAAAGTATTAGGTTCTATTAGTAGTTTACTTTAATTTTCATACAAGAAGTACTAATGCACAAGAATTTCGTCACTTACATTGTATTTGGTTGGGAGATTTCAAAAGGAGTTTAGAAAAGAAAAATGAAAAGATAGATGAAATGTAAATGAAATATATCAATATTTCATCTAGTTTCACACACTTTTGTATTTTTTTTTTTTCTAAATTCATTCTCAAATCTTACAACTAAATACAACATTAAGGGGTTTGAAAGGCCATCATTTGAATTTTAAAAAAAGAGTTAAATGTATATAATTTTACCTTTATTTACAGATTAGCTATTTTGTAGAGCGATCTTACCCCAAAAGTCACACTCTAAATTTTGTACCATACAAAATTATATTTTCTTTTATAGATTTTTAATTTCGCATTCAAAATTTTAAAAATACCGTTAACACATTAAATGCCCACGTTGCGAGTTTTTTTTTTTTTTTTTTTTTTTTTTTTTTTTTTTTTTTTTGTGCTTTTGTGATGTTTTCATTTCATATCAAGGAGTTTTCTTAGGTGTGCAACCCACAAAAGGTGTAAGTGGGTTGCACACCATGTGCCACTCACACAAAAGGTGTAAGTGTAAGTGGAAGGTATAAATGAAATATAAGTTGAACACCATGTGCCACTTACACAAAAAGAATAAGTGCAAGGTAAAAAAGGTGTAAGTGTAAGGTGTAAGTGAACACAAAAAGGTGTAAGGTGTAAGTTGCACACTATAGCATTACCCTCATATCAAAGGCGGCAGGCAGAGTCATCACTATTGCCCAAAGTAGAGAAATTGCACCATTTTGAGTTTGGTTTCTCCCCGATCTAGATTATGAATTAGAAGGTGTTGTTTAAATTAATGAGACTTATTATAGTTTTTTCTTTTGATGATTAAAATTATTCATTTTGTCGAACTCTTCATGTATATCATTCACACACAAAATTAGATTAATTCAATAATCATATCTTATTCAATTTATCAAATTTTTTTAAAAAAAATAGTATTTTTAAAAATAAATCATTCAACTTTTAGTAACAAATGAGATAAATTAAATAGTTTACAAATATTAGATCAACTTAATTTTATATGTGAATCATATATATGAAAAGCTATACAAAATAAAATATTCAAATTATTAAAATGGCACCATACTGGATCCACAAACCCAACAACACTCTAAACTAGAGGTGATCCAATTCTTTTTTCTTTAATGGAGAATTTCAATAAATTTCAATCGGTTTAATTATGCATATCATTTAAAAACTTCTACAATTTCATGACTATTCGATCCACTTTCCTTTCCTTTCTTCCACAATCCTTATATTTATTTTATTATATTAGTGTTGCCCCAAAATCCTCACTAATTTCATAATGCTCCTAACTTTTAGTTCACTTTTTTGTACACTATTTCTTACAAGTTGGCATATTTTCTCCTTTCTCATGGCCCTCAACACTTTTTTATGTTATTGATAATCGTCTGTTATTTTCTTTTTTCTTTTTTTTTCTTCTCTATCAACATAATATTTGGATTACATATTACAAAGATTCTACAGAAAATAATTTAATATTCAATCATATAACTTGAATCATTAAAATGTAAAATTAATATGGATTGGTTTGGAAAGTGGGTTGGCTTTTTAGCTTTTTGGCTTTTTTGACTATTTTATACTGGGCTAAAAAGCTTAATTTGGAAATAATTTTTTGGCTTTTTTAACTTTTTTTGTGAGAAAAGAGTGTAATGATTATGGGTTGGATGTGATGTTTTGTTTGTTGTGGCTAAAATAACCTATTTTGTCTTTTGTGACTATTTTAGCAACAAACCATCTTCCCAAACGGACCCGATACATTTTGATGTTTTGTTAATTTATATCCTCGTATATATAATTATCTAATGAGTTGTATCGCCTTGCAAAATTGCAATATAAATTCTATATTAGTTATAGGTAACTAAATTCATATTACTCGAATTTTGTACAATTTTATTCTTGTTCAGTGACAAATATTTTTCTTGTTTCGCATCATCATTTACATGACAATGTATCATTTCCTTAGTACAAAAACACAAAACAATAATATAAAATTAAAAAAAAAAAGAAATCTCTAATATCTTATGTTTCTTCTTTTTGTTCTCACTTATAACAATTTCCAACTTGGAATAGTGTCCAACTTTGATGTAGAACAAGTGGTCAAGACTTCTTGGAACAATTGGACCGACAAAGGCTAAGAAAGATGTAGAACAAAATTCTACAATTTTTATATTTCTTAATTTTATTATTTAGAATTAGGTTTTTGACTAGGATTTTAAATAGTTTAGAATTTTTAGTCTCTTAGGTTTCCTAGTTCTCTTAGATTTCTTAATAGGTAAACTACTAATAGGTCCTACTTTGGAGACTTATTACCCAATAGGTCCTACTTTAGAGACTTATTACCCATTAAGTCCTATTGATAAATCTATTAAGTGATAAAGATAAATTTATCAGTCTTTTATTTTTATGAATAAATTTGTAATGATAAATTTATCATCTCTTTGTTTTATGAATAAATTTTTAGTGATAAATTTATCACTCTCTTATTTTTATAGTGTTAAATTTATTAGTTAGGACCTGTAGGTAAATAAGTCTAGTTAATAGGACTAATTGGTAAGTACTCCCTTCTTAATTTGTGTTGATTTAAGTTTCCTAATTTATTTTGGAATCACTTTTCCTACAAGTATTAGGTTTAGTCTATTATAAATAAGCCTACAAGCATATGTAATTTTTATTCATTCAATAATATTTTAAAGAACTTTTCTTTTATCTCCTTGTGGATTCAAGGGTGTTCTTGTGGATTCAAGAATTCTCGTACTAGAACGATATCTAGTCTCGTGTGATTTATTCCATCGTCAAGTGGTATCGAGCAAGGATTCACCGCTCAATGGCACAAGACATAGTAGATCATGCAAACCCTCTGGCGGTGATCGTGGGGTCGAGGCCTTGTGGGTAGTATATGAGAAACAAAGAAGAGCGGTTGAGCGAAATTAAGTGATCTGCTTATTGGCACGAATCTCAATGCCAACAACAGGCCACCGATGGTTGATAGGGTGCATCTTTGAGGAGTTGTCCAAGGCCAACCTATTAACGAATAGAGTCGCATCGAAGGATTTGCGAGGTCAACTTGTTCGAATGCTCCTAGACGTCCCCTTCATTGTCCACCTGATAGTGAGGAGGAGTCTGAACCAGAGTTTGAACCACTTCCAGCCAACTATCAACCCCGAAAGCAACAACGACAAGGGTTCGACGAGTATCGAATGAAGATAGATTTTCCCCAGTTCAATGGAAATCTATATATTGAGGATTTTCTTGACTGGCTTTCAGAGGTGGGGTGATTTTTTGGGCTGATGGATGTTCCAGAATCAAAGATGGTGAAATTGGTGGCGTACAAACTAAAAGGAGGTGCTGTGATATGGTGGGATCAATTGCAGAAAAATAGGCATCGACAAGGAAAAGAATTTGTATGGACATGGCGTCGGATGAAACAACTCCTCCAAGACAGATTTTTACCACTAGATTATGATCAATACTTGTTTCAGTTGTACCAAAATTGCAACCAAGGAAGCCGATATGTATTTGATTATACAACTAAATTGTGCCGACTTTTCAGATCGCAATAATCGAATGAGACCGATGACCGTGTAGCCCTAAGTATCTCAATGGGTTAAAATTAACCATTCAAGAGAAGATGAGGCTATCGAGTGTGATGATGGATGAAGCACATAATATGGCTCTCAAAGCCGAGCTAATGGAGCGCAAGACAACGTATTCTGGATATCGTCAGAACCTTCCTAATTCATTAATTGTTTCCCACTTAGGGAAAAAGAAAAGGGCCGCCAACCAATGGTTCAAAGAATCGTGAGAGGGTAATTTGGTGAAAAAGGAAACCAGATAACTAGATCAAGTAACAGAGAGGCACCTCGAAACACAAATCCTTATGCCAAACCAACAACGGATAAGTGTTATAGATGTGGTACGCCTGGCCACGGCTCTAATGTCTGCCCAGAAAGAAGGACTGTTAATTTAGTTGAAGAAGATGATGAAATTAGAGATAATGGAGGTACAGAACATGAGGGTGATCAGTATGAAAGTCTTTGAACTTGCGAGAAAAAGGAGAACGAGTCAAGCTGTGTAGTTCAAAGGGTTCTATTTACACCAAAAACTGAGGACCTCAGTCAACGCCACAGTATTTTTCGCTCTTGTTGTACCATAAATCAAAAGGTGTGTGACCTTATTGTGGACAGTGGAAGTTATGAAAATTTTGTGGCTAAACGATTGGTAACGCACCTGAACTTGTCTCCTGAACCACACCCCTCTCCCTATAGTATTGGTTGGATCAAAAAAGGACCTACTGTCAAGATAACCGAAGTATGTAAGGTACCTATTTCTATTGGCAAACATTATAAATCCGATGTATTATGTGAAGTGGTTGATATGGATGCTAGTCATGTATTACTTGGAAGACCTTGGCAATTTGATGTTGATATTACATTTAGAGGACGAGACAACACGTATGTGTTTAATTGGGGGTCTCATAAAATTACTATGAGTCCATTAAAGCAACATACAATGCCTCCGAAAGTCGAAGCGAAGTCTTTCCTCACTATAACCAATTTAGAGGCCGAGTTTGTGGCAGATGCGAAAACTTCACAAGAGTTATATGCTATGGTTGTGAAAACAATGGTACCTGTGGCCAAGGAGAACACAGTCACACCAATCCCTCAGAAAATTCAACCATTGTTGGAGGAATTCCAAGAGCTTACTGCTGACGAGTTGCCAGATGAACTTCCACCCATGAGGGACATTCAACATCAGATTGATTTCATACCAGGAGCAAGTCTGCCAAACCTACCACACTATAGAATGAGTCCAAAAGAGGGTGAGATCCTGCGGGAGAAAGTCGAAGAATTGCTGCGAAAGGGACTTATTCGTGAAAGCCTAAGTCTATGTGTTGTTCTGGCATTATTAACGCCAAAGAAAGATGAAAGTTGGCGAATGTGTGTAGATAGCCGAGCCATTAACAAGATTACCATCAAGTATAGATTTCCCATTCCCCGATTAGATGATATGTTGGACGTGCTAGAAGGATCAAAGTGGTTTTCAAAGATTGATCTGCGAAGTGGGTACCATCAAATTCAAATCCGTCCTGGGGATGAATGGAAAACAGCATTCAAGACTAAGGATGGTTTGTATGAATTGTTGGTTATGCCATTTGGCCTTTCTAATGCTCCCAGCACCTTCATGTGAGTGATGCATAAAGTATTACGACCTTTCACTGGGAAATTTATCATGGTTTATTTTGATGACATATTAATCTACAGTAAATCAAAGGAGGATCACATGGCCCATTTACGAGAGGTATTGACAGCATTGGAGGTAAGCAAGTTGTATATTAACCTTAAGAAGTGCAATTTCCTTACAAGTAGTTTGCTGTTCTTGGGTTATGTAGTTAGTTCAGATGGCATTCATGTGGATCAAGAGAAGGTTCGAGCCATCCAAGAGTGGCCAACACCCAAGACTGTTAGTGATGTTCGGAGTTTCCTTGGGTTGGCTACGTTTTATAGGCATTTCATTCGAAGTTTCAGCACTATTGTGGCACCAATAACAGAGTGCATGAAGAAAAGAAAATTCCTGTGGGATGATGATGCAGAAGAGAGCTTCTTGCTGATCAAAGAGAAGTTGTGCACTGCACCAGTGCTAGCTTTGCCCAATTTTGAGAAGATTTTTGAGGTAGAGTGTGATGCCAGTGGTGTGGACATTGGGGCTGTCCTATCTCAAGAACATAAACCAGTGGCCTTTTTCAGTGAAAAATTAAGTGAAGCTCGGCAAAAGTGGAGCACTTGTGACCAAGAATTTTATGCAGTGGTTTGAGCTTTGAAGCATTGGGAACACTACCTGATACAGAGAGAGTTTGTGTTGTATACTGATCATCAAGCCTTAAAGTTTATCAACAGCCAGAAGCACCTAGATAACATGCATGTAAGATGGTCTACTTTCCTTCAGAAATTTCCTTTTACTATTCGCCACAAATCAGGGGTTTTGAATCAAGTCGCGGATGCCTTGAGTCGATGAGCTAGTTTATTAGTCACGTTGACACATGAGATTGTGGGTTTTGAGTTCCTGAAAGAAGTTTATCCTGATGATGATGACTTCAAGGAGATATGGGCAAAGTGTATTCAAAGACAACCAGTCACTGATTTCCACATCACTGATGCCTATTTATTTCGCGGAAATCGCTTATGCATTCCCCGTAGCTTTTTGCGAGAGAAACTAATTCGAGATCTCCATGGTAGTGGCTTAAGTGGACATTTGGGCAGGGACAAGATTATTGCAAGTATGGAAAAACGATATTTCTGGCCTCAGTTGAAGCGAGATGTTGGCAATTTTGTGAGGAAGTGCTACATTTGTCAAGTATCCAAAGGGAAGTCTCAGAATACTGGCCTCTATATGCCTCTACCTGTTCCTAACAGCATATGAGAAGACTTGTCGATGGACTTTGTGTTGGGACTCCCTCGTACCCAACGTGGAGTTGATTCTGTGTTCATAGTGGTTGACAGGTTTTCAAAGATGACGCATTTTATTTCTTGTCGAAAGACTTCAAACGCCTCTCATGTGGTTCGATTATTCTTTCGAGAAGTAGTTCGTTTGCATGGAATCCCTCAATCCATTACCTCAGATCGTGATGTCAAGTTCCTTAGCCACTTCTGGGTGACTTTGTGGAAGATATTTAACACAGCCTTGAATCTTAGTTCAGCAGGTGCATCCTCAAGCAGATGGTCAAGCAGAGGTGACTAATAGGACTTTGGGCAATTTGGTTTGCAGCATTTGTGGAGACAAACCAAAGCAATGGGATCTTGCTTTGCCTCAAGCAGAATTCGCATATAATAGCACAGTTCACAGTGCCACAGGAAAGTCACCATTCTCTCTGGTGTATGTCACGCCTCCAAAACATGTAGTTGATTTGCTCCGTTTGCCTCGGAGTCCAGGAATGAGTACTGTCGCCGAAACCATGGCCAAACAAGCCCAAGCAGTACAAAAAGAAGTACGACAGAAGTTGAAGGAAACAAATACCAAATATAAGGCACCTGTAGACAACCATTGGTGCTCCAAACTATTCAAGGAAGGAGATTTAGTAATGGTGTTTTTGCGCAAAGACAGATTTCCAATTGGCACATACAACAAATTGAAGCCTCGCAAGTATGGTCCATATAGGGTGTTGAAGAAAATCAATGACAATACTTATGTGATTGAGCTACCAGACGACATGAAGATTTCCAAGACTTTTAATGTAACTGATTTATATGAGTATCATGCTGAAGAACCTCTCTATCCAGAATCGAACTCGAGGTTGAGTTCTCTCCAAGAAGAAGGGACTGATGTAGAACACGTAGCCGAAGACTTCTTGGAACAATTGGACCGACAAAATGCAAGAAAGATGTAGAACAAGTAGCCAAAGACTTCTTGGAACAATTAGACCGACAAAAGGCAAAAAAAAATGTAGAACAAAATTCTATAATTTTTATATTTCTTAATTTTATTATTTAGAATTAGGTTTTTTACTAGGATTTTAAATAGTTTAGAATTTTTAGGCTCTTAGGTTTCCTAGTTCTCTTAGATTTCTTAATTTGTGTTGATTAAAGTTCCTAGTTTATTTTGGAATCACTTTTCCCACAAGTATTAGGTTTAGTCTATTATAAATAAGCCTACAAGCATATGTAATTTTTATTCATTCAATAATATTTTAAAGAGCTTTTCTTCTATCTCCTTGTGGATTCAAGGGTGTTCTTGTGAATTTAAGAATTCTCGTCTACTAGAACGATATCTAGTTTTGTGTGATTTATTTCACTGCGTTAGACTTGTGGAGTTTTATTATTATATATATATATATATATATATGGATATCAATTTGTAGCTGTTTATTGATTTTTTGGGAGTAAATTATAAATGCATCATTTGAGATTTACTTAAAATACGAATTGTTCCCTATGATTTGGAAAGTTACAAATACCTTCTTGTCAGAATTTGTTATTTAACAAAATTAACTTAAAAAATAAAAACATTTAACTACTTTTCTATACAACATTAAAATTATCTGAATTGTTAATTAAAATATATTTATGATATCATTAAAAATAAGTAATTGACTTGATAATTTATTAATAAAAGAGTTCATTGTTATGCAATTAGAAACTTGTAAATAGGAAATATAATTTTTAAAATCACAAAAAATTATTTATATTTTAAACAAATCTCAAAAAGTGTTTTTATAATTTACCCCCTTTTTCTACTAGAAATTTCGTTATCAAACTTTATATATATAATTTTTTTGTACAAACCACAAAGTCATGTTAAGAGTTGGACCAACATCTTCAGATGAGAAGTTAATGTGCGCATGATACGGTCTGTTTCAATGTGTTTCCGTTTATTCTAAGGTCAAGTTTGGATTATTTTAGAAAGATTAAAAAGTCAAAAAGTTATTTAAAAAGTTAAAAAGTTAATACTATTTATCAAAAGTTAACAATTACGGCTGCACAACTCTTAATCCTAATTTTTTCCTACAAATCAATTTTTATAATTTTTTATTACACATTTTTTCATAAAAAGTCAAAAAGTTAACCCAAACATCCATATTTTCTTTCTCAATTTTTTTAGTCCAAAAAGACAAAAAAATACACTTATTTATAACACCCCTTACAACCCCTAAGTTAGAAATTTGATAGTCTATATAAGTATTTAAAAGTATCATTTTCTCAACTTTTGAATGATTGACTTTTTAATTATTTAAATTATTTTTACAGCAAATAATTTGATAAAAAATTTCTATAATATATATACAACAATGCTAAGTGTCATAAAAAAATCTTTTATGAAAATAATTATGAAAGTTTTGTGACCCTTATTAGGTAAAAATTATTTATACACTTAAATTTACTTTTTCTAGCTTGCTTACATATAATCATAGAGCATCACCCCATGTTGAAAACGCCCACGTCAACCAAGGGGACCTCATCTACTTTTGTAAATGGATCATCATCCAAAGGGCCTGGATCAACTTTTCCTGGTTCTGTCCACACTTGCTAACCAGTTAATTTATAGAAGGACTACAAATTTGTCCAAATGACAAAAGATAATGAATAATGTTATGTGCATTAATTGATGTATCAATTAGTGTATTAATAGATGATGTAACATAATTTTAAAGATTTTGTATATTTGTAATTTGTATAATAAATGAGATCAATAATAATGTCATAATTTTTGTTGATATACTAATTAGTGCATGTAGCACCACGTAATAATAATTAGAGGTGGAGGTGCAATTCCTTTTGTGAGTTTTTTTTTGTAAAAAGAGAGTTACAACCATGTTATGTGTAATCATTTGTAAATTGGACTTGACAGGGATAGACCCACAAGGACCACGGCCCTCCATGAGTAAACCCAAGCCCACCATTTGGGCCTCATTACACAACCCGGTCAGTAAAACCCAGCACAGCTGGAGGCCAACTGAGCAGGAAAGGCGAATGATGCTCGGACACATGGCGGGTGCAGAACAGCCCATGTCAGCAGACAAAGATCTGCAAAGTTATTGCCACAGCACATCACCATTAATGCAACCCATCACCGCATTTATTGCGACAACACCCCTCAGCCGGAATGGCACCCCGTCACCCTGAACAAGACGAACCACGGCGCAAGCTTTCGGCGGGGAGGTCAGAACGACTGAGACAGCGAAATGATTACCAAAGGCTATAAGCAAAGCTCGAGGACAAGAAGAAGGTTAAGTTTTCCATCCCCTCTCTCTCTCTCTCTCTCTCTCTCTCTACATTTTGCTCATCACCTTTCCTAATTCACACGCCGGAGGGTTCGCCGGGGGACTACCCCGTTCCCCGATTGGACTTGCTTGCAGGTTATCCAGTGGGCTTGAGGAGCTTGGATCGGTCCAACCCATTCACGAGGACTCACTGTATTGCTCGGTTGGTGCCGTCAGGAATCGGTTTTATCCGCGGCGCCGATTGTGTTCATTGTCAGGAGACCCTCTTTCAAAGAACCTTTTACCTCATCCACGTGCATGGTAATGACCAGATCCATGGCTTCCCACCATAATGCTGCCGATCACCAGAACGACCCTCCCAATCCAAACAACCCACCACAGTACTTCATCGAGCTCACCAATAGCATCAACCGTATGGCCGAACAAAACCAGGCCTTAATCAACGCTCTGTTCCAACGGAACCTCCCTATTCCTCCACCACCTCCAGATATACCACCCCATCCAGAACAAGTTCCAGGACATACCGCCCCACAACCCAATCCTCCCAACTCGGGGGGCTTGCAACCCCCTCACCCACATATACATCCTCCTCCTCCACCCCCACGCCCATCAGTCATAGCCCCAGCTCTTGAGGGAGAAGCTAGCAGCGTCCAGCATCTATCTCCCTCTGGTGGTGACAACATTCCCCTTTGGGACGCTGAACTCCGAGCCATGAAACTCCAACTCCAAGGGGTCATGCAAAACATCCAACATAAGCCCTCCACTACAGCAAACTCCCCTTTCGTCGCCTCTATCCAAGACAAACCCCTACCATCCAAGTTCAAAATGCCTACCATCGACCCCTTTGACGGAACAACCGACCCCGTCGACCACCTGGAAACCTACCGTACCCTCATGATCCTCCATGCTTTCCCTGACGAAATCATGTGCCGGGGTCGGCTCGGCTATGGTTGACCGATTGCCACAGATTCGATCTCCACCTTCAACACCTCGGTGACTCCTTCTGAGCCACTTCATTAGGGCCCAACGCCCGGTGGCGTCCGTGACAACTCTGAACATCCGTCGGACCGAGGAGTCACTACGCAGCTTTGTCACTCGCTTCAACACCGAAGCCTTACAAGTTCTTGAAAATGACGATAAGGTCATCCTCGACCTTCATGGTTGGTCTCTGATCATCCGACTTCCTCTTCTCTCTCCAAGAACCCCGAGCATCCATGGACCTTGCTCTCCAAAGCCCAAAAGTACATGAATGCCGAGGACTCTAGCCGCGGCAAGACTCCACAACTAAATACGGCCCCAGAGAAAAGAGGAAGGACCAAGAACGATGCTAAGCAACATAACCCGACCATCCCGCTTATGCCGACCGACCCTCAAGGCCGACGTCGGCCCAACCAGATTCCGGTTCGAAAGCAATATACCCCCTCAATACTCCCATGGAACAAGTTCTTAACCAGATCCAACGGGACTACCCCCTCAAGTGGCCTCTTCCTCCACGGAACCCTTCCAACCGTAAAGACCAGTCCAAATATTGCCGTTTTCACCAAGATCATGGCCATAATACCGACGCATCGACCTCAAAGATCAAGTGGAGACCTCATTCGCCAAGGCGCTGGCCGATTCACGAGACCCGCCAAGAGAGAGGCAAAGGACCCGAGCCCCACAGAGACAATCAAAGGCATACCTCCGCGACGGCATTTCAACCAGCTCAGGCATGACCGAGCCCACCAACAACCTTGGCCTCAAGGTAATCCGCCTCCGCCGATTGGTGAAATCGAGTTATTTCAGTGGTCTTGCTTGTGGCGGACCATCTCGCCTTCAGAGGGCGAGCTTAGAAAGATCTGACAGGGCTCGAACAAGCCGGTTGCACGGTCGACCGACCTCAAGCAACCGGCGATGGGCAGAGCCCATTACCTTCACGGACGCCGACTGTGCAGGCATCCGTTATCCTCACGATGACCCCCTTGTCATCTCCACTGTCTTGTCCAATTATAGGGTCAGACGAGTCCTCATTGACAATGGCAGCTCGTCGGACATCATTTTCCTCAATTGCTTCCGCTAGTTAAAGATCGGGGAAGAAAGCCTGTCCCCACTCCAAACCCCTCTGGTTGGCTTCACCTGACGGTGACCTCTATCGGCTCCATTGACCTCCCATCACCATTGGAGAATACATGGCGGACCACGAAGTTGCTTACTTTCCTTGTGGTTAATTGTCCCTCACACAACATCATCCTCGGCGACCGCCTCAATGTCTTCCAAGCCATCACATCCACCTACCACCTCGCCTCAAATTCCCTCACGATTTTGGGGTCGGAACGGTGAGAGGCGAACAGACCGTCGCCAGAGAATGCTATGTGGCGTCACTTAAAGAGGTCAAACTGAAGGAGGCAATGATCATTGAAGGACTTGACGTCCGAGATGAGGACGAACTGATCAGAGGCGAACCTGTGGAGGAACTCGTCGAAGTTAACATCGATCCCACCGACCCACTCAAAACTGCTAAAATCGGCAGCCAACTGCCTTCCTAAGCCAAGGCCGACCTCACCGCTCTGATCAACACAGAGACGTCTTCGCTGACCCATGCAGACATGCCAGGCATCGACCCCTCTTTCATAACCCACCGCCTCAGTATCGAGCCTCACTTTCGACCTTACCGACAGAGGCAGCGCATTTTCCATCCAGAGCGCAACAATCTCATAGCTGCAGAGGTTGACAAACTTCTCGAGGCCTAGTTCATCCGAAATGTGGATTACCCTAAGTGGCTGTCCAACGTGGTCCTGGTCCGCAAAAACAATGGCAAGTGGCGTCTCTGCGTCGACTACTCCGACCTGAACCGAGCTTGTCCCAAAGATAGCTACCCTCTCCCCCGCATTGATCTACTGGTCGACGCCACGGCCGGTCATCAAATGCTCAGCTTCATGGATGCTTTTTCAGGGTACAACCAAATCGTGATGCACTCATCCGACCAGGAACATACGTCTTTCATCACCGATCGGGGCACCTACCACTACCGTGTCATGCCGTTCGGACTAAAGAATGCTGGGGCCACCTACCAACGTTTGGTCAACACTGTCTTCCACCATCAGATCGGACGGAACATGGAAGTGTATGTGGATGACATGCTGGTTAAGAGCAAACTCTCTGCTGACCACCTCACCGACCTGCGAGAGACTTTTGCCAGACTTCGCAAATATCAGATGAAACTTAACCCAGAGAAGTGCGCCTTTGGCGTGGGATCTGGCAAGTTCCTGGGTTTCATGGTCAGTCAGCGCGGCATCGAGGCCAACCCTGAGAAGATCAAGGCCTTGATTGAGATGCAGTCACCCAAAACCATTAAAGAGGTCCAAAGGCTCACCGTGAGTGGCGGCCTTAACCTGCATCTCCTGCAACGGATAAGTGCTTACCGTTCTTCAAAGTCTGCGGCAGACTTTTGAATGGACAATCTGAATCGAAGAAGCCTTTCGGCTTGAAGCAGTGCATGGCCAACCTCCCTTCTCTCACAGTAATCACCGTGAGCCCCTCTTCCTCTACCTAGAAAGATCAAGCACCGCAATCGCGGCACTCATCGAGAGGGCGGCTCCAACGGCCGGTCTATTACATCACCGGCTCTGGAGCGGAGCGAACTACCCCTATTAGAAAAGCCGTCCCTAGCCTTGGTCACTGCCTCCAGACGACTCCGTCCATACTTCCAAGCCCATTCAATAGTGGTTCTCACCGACCAGCCCCTGAAGAAGGTCATGCAAAGAACCCGAGCCAGAAGATTAATGCAGTGGTCAGTAGAACTAAGCCAGTTTGACATCTCTTATCGCCCCCGGACGGCAATCAAGGGGCAGGCCGTAGCCGACTTCATCCTGGAATTTACCAATCCAGCCCCAACCACTAACCCTCCACCCGCACCAACTCCACCAGAGCCCGAAGATCCTCATTGTTGGACACTCAATGTTGACGGCTCGTCTCGCAGGGAGGGAAGCGGGGCTGGCCTCATCCTCACATCCCCCGAAGGGGGTTATTTCAAATGTGCCCTCCGCCTCTTGTTTGCGGCCAGCAACAATGAGGCCGAATACGAAGCATTGATAGCAGGGCTTCGTCTAGCCAGAGACATTGGTGTTAGCCACATCCGAGTGTTCAGTGACTCCCAACTTATCGTCGGCCAGATCACGGGTGAATTCGATGCCAAGGATACCACAATGCGGACTTACAGGGACATGGCACTCACCCTTGTTCGTCTCTTCAACACCTTCCAGATCAGGCACATACCTAGGGCGGAAAACTCCAAAGCAGATGAGATGGCCCAGTTGGCTTCCGCCGACCAATCCGACCTCAGCCACGGAGTTCTCCTCGAATACCTGACTCACCCGGCCATCTCACCCGACCTGCAAGAAGTGCAATTCCTTCAGACGGAACCCATCCCTTGGGCATCCGACATCTTCCTCTTCTTGACCACTGGAGAACTCCCAGATGACCAACAGCCGCCAAGGTCGAGCTCGGCCAACTACATTACGGTCGACGGCGTCCTTATAAGCGGTTTCACGACCATACTGCGATGTCTCGGCACCAAGCAACCTATGTAATGCAAGAGATCCATGAAGGAATCGTGGCAATCATTCGGGTGGCGGTCTCAAGACACAAAGTACTCGACAGCTACCGCCGACCTCAACAAAGATGCCTCAGATTTGGCATCCCTCAGGCCATCGTCTTCGACAACGGCAAACAGTTCGACAATGCCAAATACAGAAAAATTTGTGCAGATCTCCAAATTCAGCCATGCTTCTCTTCCCCCGGTCACTCCCAAGCAAATGGCCAAGTTGAGGTCACCAACCGCTCTCTCCTGAAGATCATCAAAACTAAGCTCAAGTCGCTAAAGGTCTCGGGCCGAGGAACTACCACATGTACTGGGCTTACAACCTCGCGGACTCCTCTGGGAAACCCTTTTCGCAACATATGGTCTTTGGCGGTCATTCCTCAGAGAAGTCGGGCTGCCCACCCCCAGGGTCTTACACCCAGATCTCGCCTCAGCCGAAGAACTCCGTCGAGCAGACTTGGATCTCATTGAGGAGCTCAGAGAAACTCATTGCCAGATTGGCTTGCATCAGCGTAAAATGAGAACACACTATAACCGCATGGTCCACCACGGAGTTCTCTCTTGGCGACCTTTGTCTTGAGAGAAGCAACTCTTGCCACAAAGAATCCAACCGAGGGCAAATTGGCAGCCAAATGGGAGGGGCCCTACGTGGTGAAAGCCCGCCCACCGCCAGGCACTTACCGACTTCAAGATATGGATGGCTGGGACCTTCCCCATCCCTGGAACGCTGAACATCTGAAGCGTAACTATCAATGAATCCTTTCTTTTGTATTGTCAAAATTGCTGTATTTTCCTTTTTCATTACATAATACAAATATCGACTGGAGTTCCAACTTTCTATAGTTCAAGCTATGCAGATGTAGCCTCCATGAAACTTTTATTTGCGGCGCCTTTGTCAAAGCCTCGGCCACAGGCACCTAAACACCCTCCAGCCTCGGCGGGCCGAGCACTTTCAACCTCGGACCGAGCACCTACAAAAGCCTCTTGAGCCGGACCAAAAGCCTCGGTCAGACTGAGCACCTACAAAGCCTCGGCCAGACCGAGCACTTTCAAAGCCTCTCAGGCCGACAGGCACCTACAAAAGCCTCGGCACAGGCACTTTCAAAAGCCTCGGCCAGGACTGAGCACCTCCAAAACCTCGCCCAGACCGATCACTTTCAAAAGCCTCAGTCCGACCTGAGCACCTACAAAAGCCTCGGCCAGACCGAGCACTTTCAAAAGCCTCAGCCCGACCTGAGCACCTCCAAAAGCCTCGGCCAGACCGAGCACTTTCAACAGCCTCAGCCCGACCTGAGCACCTACAAAAGCCTCGGCCAGACCAAAAGCCTCAGTCCGACCTGAGCACCTACAAAAGCCTCGGCCAGACCGAGCACTTTCCAAAGCCTCAGTCAGAACCAGACCTGAGCACCTTTACCAGCCGCAGTCAGAACCAGACCTGAACACTTTCAAAAAGCCCCAGCCAGACGTGAGCATGGTTTGACGATTAATCACACCTTCAACCTCACATTTCAGTCTACTTTTTCAAGGTAAGTTGACACTTAGTCATATTTTAAAAGATGTTCTCCCACATTTCATTTGCAAATCACACCTTCAACCTCACATTTTAGTCTACTTTTTCAAGGTAAGTTGACACTTAGTCATATTTTAAAAGATGTTCTCCCACATTTCATTTGCAAATCACACCTTCAACCTCACATTTCAGTCTACTTTTTCAAGGTAAGTTGACACTTAGTCATATTTTAAAAGATGCCCTCCCATATTTCATTTGCAAATCACATCTTCAACCTCACACTTCAGTCTACTTTTTCAAGGTAATTTGACACTTAGTCGTATTGTAAAGACGCCCTCCCACACTTCAAGTCTACTTTTTCAAGTCTCACCTCGCCCTACTGCCTGGCACAAGCATTTGCTGAAAACATCAGTGCACAAAATAATCACAAGAAAAACAAACCAAGACCAAACCAACACAAGGACAAATATACTGAATCATCAGCTAGAACCATATGTGCCATTTTATTCATTTAAAAATGTGCGTACAAATTACTTACAACCCTTCCAAAAAAAAAAAAAAAATACAATGTGTATACAAGGCCGAAATAAAAATTCTTCAAATACATCCATCCTTCACCTCACTTCTCCCCCTCACTAGAGATAAGATCCCCTTCTTCTATCCCCTCGTCCAGGGGGGTCTGGGCCACATCATCCTCTTCAACCACCACTCTGTTAAAATCGAGCTCTGGGAACAGTTCTTCAGCCTTACGCTTGAACATTTTCCACCCACTGTCCCAGTACTCTGCCATTTCATGCTTATAGAAGTCCGACTGCTGGAAGCTTGCAATCACCAGAACTTCAGCCCTCCCTAGCGATCGTCTTGATGGGCTGACCCCTCGCCTCCTCCTCGCTAAACTATTGGCCACCGCAAAGATCAATCGCCACGAAAATCTGGCGACGCCTTGAACTGTTCCACGGCGATGCACAATCAGATAGGCGACCCTCCGAGGCCGCCCTCTCGCCCAACTCCTTCATCAAAGCCTCCTTTTCATGGCGGCCTTCTCCTTCTCAAGCCCAACCCCTTTTTTCAAGACCTCTACTTGATGACGCCTCCTCTCACTAAACCGCCTGCAGAGTCTCCTTCTCCCACCACCCCTTAGCTCGCCTCAACTCTGGCGAGACTCTCCGCCTCCGCCGCTCGACACGCTCATCTTCCATCTCCTTGCAGCGCCTCAATTTAACTTCTGCCTCGTCTCTCTGCTCGACCAGATCCTCGCATTATTCATGGCCTCCTCGTGCCGCTCAACCGCCACATCACAAGCCTTTTTGGCCTCCTCCAACCTCTGCCGCTCGCCGGCAAGTTGGAACTCGAGCGACACGACTTGGCGGCGTGCACCCTCCAGCTCAATCATGCTTGCGGCTCGGTGTGGCGATCTTCGATCGGCCTCCTTCTGTAAACTGGCCAACTGGGTCTTGGTCTCCTCAGCCTTTAGCTTGGCGGCCCCTGCTTTCCTTAGAAGAGCCCCCGCCAAGGTGGTCACCTCCATTTGAGCGGAGTACAACCCCCTCAGCAGGTCGGCCTCATTAAATGCACATGCCGACCGCAGGGCTGTTTCATCCACCATCTTCACTAGGCGGTCTGCCACCGACCTCGCTGGGCCTCCATCTCCCTCCAGTTTCCCAGCTACTGCACGAGCATGGTAAGTCGTGGCACCCAGACCAGCTCCCCTTTCCTGCGATGCAGAGCCCCTTTCAGTCTGCTCCCTCCCACTTGGCTCAACCCCAGCCAACCTAACTTCTGTTGGCACCACTGAGGTCTTCTCCAACCTCCCACTTGGCTCGCCCCCAGCCTGCCCAGCCCCCACTTGTTCTGCTGGGGTCTTCTCCACCACGTCCACCGTTGGACTGGCTATCACCACTTCGGGGGTGTCCTTTGTCACAAGGACCTCTGCCCCAACTGAGACGACCGCCCCTTCTGGGCCCTGCCCCACCTCCCCACCCTCCACCTGTTTGGCCAGGCTGGCCTCTTCTACCCTTACCTCCTTTCTTCTTTTCTGGGCTGGCTCTTCCCCACCTCGCCTCAACCTTTTCTTTTTCTTCCCTACCCCCAGCGCCTCCATCTCCTTCAACGACCTCTCCTTCAGAGGATCTTTTGGAAGCGATGAGCAGACTCGCCAAACTCTTCTCTCCCAAAGGCTTTGGCCGAGGGCGAATCCTCTCTCGCCACTTGGCCGAGGAGGTCAGACGCTTGGGCCTCTGTGAACTGGGCCCTCACCAAAGATGGCTTGATCTTCCGCCTCTTGTGCTTTTCTCCTTACCTCCACTTCACGATCGGTCGAGGTCTCCACCAATCGGTTTTGGGCCCAAACCCGGCCTCAAGGCCGACAATTTGAACTAGCTCGTCCCACTTGACCTTTTCCTTTTCCCTCCACTCCTTCACCTTCTTTACCCTATCCTCCCACCCCCCCCCAACTTTAGCTCTCAGATACTTGGTGGCACCTTCCACACGGCAAGACACCAGCATTCCGGAGGTGGACACATAGAACCACCGCGACCTCCAACCTTGATGGGCGTCGGTAGGCCCACCAAACCCTTCCCCGCCAACGAAGGGTGATCCAGTCTCCTTTGTCACGAAGCCTTGTAATGACCCAAAGAACTCCTCCACCGCCATGGCCACCCTCCGTTCGCCTTTGGCCAAGCACTTGCACAAGCGAGGATTTTCCATGCATTGGGCATCGATTGCCTGGTGCTACCTCGGTGGTTGAGCACATCTACCACGATTTGGCAGAGGCAACCTCAAATTTCACCCTTAAGCGCCTCCTCAGAGGGAAAACGCACCCACCCCGACGTCGATGGTCTCTCCGTCGATTTTGGCACCCATAATTCCACCTCCACCGAATCGGTACTTCTCGCGGATAACCCCAATTCCGCCCAGTAATAAGGGATCTATCACCCTCGAATGCAGTGGTCTCGTTCCACTGGTGATTGGTGTGCCGTTGACCTTTCTCCCCCTTTGGACCTATCTTGACTCGCTAACTCCTCGCATCATCTTCCCATGGATCTACTACGACAATGGCGCTCTCTTCGTGAGCCATCTCTAAATTTGTGTTTGCGAATAGCTTCGCTGCAGTGTTAAGAAATCGAAGAAATGTTTCAATGAGTATCGTGAGCAACGGCGAACTAACACTTCGAATGTTTTGAGTTTTTGTAAAGAAGTAGGTGAATCGTATGATGCCAAAAGCCCACGGTTTGCCCGTATTCCAAGGATCCAAATTAATGTTCGCCAGTTTGAAAACTTTTCAAATCATCCGCCAAAACTGTCTCATCAATGCCCATAATAATACCCCTGACGTTTCACTCCTGATCCAACGCTTGACGTTTCCCCTTCCCCCACGTGTACGGTCCAGATGCACTGACTTCTGCCCTCACCCTGTCTTTTCCACTTCAAATCACCACGTGACACGCCGCCTCTTGAGCCCCGCGCCCTCCTGCTCGGTCACCCTCGCGGTCGGCCTCACCCGCTCGGCCTCCCTCACGCTCGGTCACCCTCACGGTCGGCCTCACCCGTTCGGCCGCCCTCACGCTCGACCTCTCCCGCTCGGTCACCCTCACGGTCGGCCTCACCCGTTTGGCCGCCCTCACGCTCGACCTCTCCCGTTCGGTCACCCTCACGATCGGCCTCACCCGCTCGGCCGCCCTCACGCTCGACCTCTCCCGCTCGATCACCCTCACGCTGGGCCTCACCCCGCTCGGCCTCTCACGCTCGGTCTCCTCCCATAGGTCGGATTCATCCCCACTATTATTATTCCCTTCGTTGGATTAAAGCTGCACTCGGGAATGGGGGACTACTGACAGGGATAGGCCCACAAGGACCACGGCCCTCCATGAGTAAACCCAAGCCCACCATTTGGGCCTCATTACACAACCCGGTCAGTAAAACCCAGCACAGCTGGAGGCCAACTGAGCAGGAAAGGCGAATGATGCTCGGACACATGGCGGGTGAGTAACCATGTCGTGAGACAAAGATCTGCAGTTATTGCCACAAAGACATCACCATTAATGCAACCCATCACCGCATTTATTGCGACAACACCCTCTAGGAATGGCACCCGTCACTGAACAAGATTTAACCACGGCGCAAGCTTTCGGCGAGGAGGTCAGAACGACTGAGACAGCGAAATGATTACCAAAGGCTATAAGCAAAGCTCGAGGACAAGAAGAAGGTTAAGTTTCTCATCCCCTCTCTCTCTCTCTCTCTCTCTCTCTCTCTCTACATTTTGCTCATCACCTTTCCTAATTCACACTTGGGAGGGTTCGGGACTACCCTGTTCCCGATTGGACTTGCTTGCGTTATCCAGGATTGAGGAGCTTGGATCGGTCCAACCCATTCACGAGAACTCCTCAGATTATCGATCGAATTGTAATTTCCTCTTAATTTATTCAAAGGCATTTGTTTTGTTAATTTATATCCTGTTATATAACATTTGTGTTTCTACTTTTACGTGTTCTCGTACAATTAAACTTGAGATAGTTAAGAACTTACATGTTTTTTTTTCTTTTTTTTGAACTTGAGTAAAGAACTTATTCTTGATCTTACAATTTAAACATAATTACACTATTTTTAAAAAAACAAAAAATTAAATTTCATAACCCTTTAGCTCATACCTTTAATCATTTGTTAGTTAAATAGATGGAAAATGTGGAAATCATCATTTCTTAGACTAAAAAGTCTATTATACTTCATTATTCATATTGTTACAATCTAAGAGAGAGAGAGAAAGAAAGATAATATCATATTATGTGTATATTTAATATTGTGTGGTAAATAATTATGTAACAATATATATAAGACTCTTTTATATAGGAAGAGAGAAGCCTAAGTGTGATAATTCTAAATATGATAATAAATATAATCTGGTTGTATGATAAACTGAATATATAATTACTATATTTAATATCCCCCTGAAACTCCAGTAGAGATACCAACTTGAGTTTGGAGAGGGAAACTAGAACATGAAATAAAACTATAAAATAAAATAAAAGGCAAATAGATTGCAAAATCCGAACGAGAGCGTAAGGGTGCTTGAAATAGATCAGAGGGCGGAGCTAATACTGGGAGACAGTTTATGGTTGTGTCGGACCGTTGTAGGAACTGGTCAAAACTAATGTCGGAACAGTTTAAGGTCATGCCGAACCATTGTAGAAACTACCTGGAACTAATGCCGAGACAGTAAGGTCATGCCAAACCATTGTAAGAACTAACCGGAATCAATGTTGGGACAGTTTACGAGGTCATGCTTGACCGTTATAAGAACTGACGGAAATCAATGTCAAAACAGTTTAAGGAATCGTGTCAGACCGTTTTAGAGATTAGATGTTGAACCAGTACGTGTGACACACACATAACTTATGACATAGTGTTAAACAATGATGGCAACAGATGACTATGCACCAAGCGGCTTATTAGAAAGTGTTCTAAGAGCGGTTTGGAAGGTACGCCAGGGGGCGACTTTGGTGATACGCCAAGGAACGATTTAGATGGTGCGTCAGAGAGGATGGCTTGGGTTGTGTGCTAGAGATGGTGACTAAGTAGTACGCCAACGAATGGTGTGCCGGAGGAGGTGGCTTGGGTTGTGCGCCAGAGGGGTAGTATATCACTATGCTTATCATGATATAGGTATAATACCCCCCCCCCTCAAACTCAAATAAGTTTGAAGATATAAATTTATTTGAAGTTGAATTAGAGGGAAAACATAGTGGAGCATAAACACATACAAAAAAATAGGTTGCGAGTAAAAAAATATATATACGATAGAGATATTTGTGTAGGAAAAAACCAACAGACAGAGTAAGAAATTACCACTTAAACGATCTTGAAAGAAAAATATGGCGTGAATGAGTTGAGGTCGGCGGTAGCCAAGCCAAGGTTATCTTTGTCGTCGATAAGGCAAAGAATACCAAGAGTTCAACTTACTACATTTACCACATATTTAACACATATGGTTAACCATTACTTTTCAAACTCTGATTTTCTATTCGTACAAGACCCCAGTGGGAAAAATAAGAGAATTAAGAAAATTCATTAGGTAAGAAAGAGGGTTACTGTATCGTTTGAAATCAATACATACAAATTTAAATAAAAATATTTCATGGTAAAATAACAATTTTATGACCATTAATATTGTTAAAATTATCATTATTATACGAGAAGTTAATATGATTTTATCAAAAATATAATTTCTTCATTACTTGGAGAATGTCAATATAATCTACCCTTATGGTTATAATTAAGCTTCTACTTTGTTGCATGAATAAAACACTCCCCTATATTGATTAAAATAATGAAATTTTTTATCACATTTTGAAGAATAAGTCCAAAAACATAAAAATCAATCTCAAAATCACAAGTAGAACGTATATAGATGAATAACATTTTTCAAAAGTGGTTCTTAATTATGTATTTCATTCTTTGCTTAGTTTATGTATTTGGAAAATGCTAACAAATACCCCTACTGTAGGAGTTTAATCAGTACTGAAATTTGTGTAAAAATTATTTTGAAAATAGTGAAAGATTTAAAAAAATTGAAATTAATCAAAACTACCTTGTGTAATTCAAATTTTTTTTTTTTTTGCCTCATAAATACATATTAACGAGACCATTTATTCTTTAAGGTAATACTACAAATCTAAAAAATTACCAAAAGATATTAGTATGTGATTCAGATTCATTTTACATATAGATCCTACAATACACTCATTCAATCTATACCACACACTTTAATTGTAAAAATCTAAATCCCAGACTTTTTGTATTCTTTATTGCATGTAAGAATATTAAGCTTACAATCTTGCTTGTTTACACAATATTGATAGTATACTCAAATGAAATGCTGACAATTATACTAACACGTTATAAAATAAGATGATAAAAATAACAACTAGCGTGTTTGGTTTCAGTTTTTTGAAAATTGAGTTTTTTTTTTTTTTTTCATGTATTTTTATTTTTAGTGAATATTTTTTGAATTTTAAGTAATTTTTTTACTTTTTTGGATGCACCTTACTTAGATGCATCTAAGGTCTCGTTTGGCAAGTTCCTATTTTAGCCAAAAAATCAAAAAGTCACTAAAAAATCAAAAAGCCAACAACTCATACCAAAAAGTCAAAAATCTTTTTCTATACTTTTGCACATCTTTTCGTAAAAAGTCATCCCAAACATATTAATTTTTTTTACATCACATTTTAGCCAAAAGCCAAAAGTTACTAAAAAGCTTGTTCCCAAACGAGGCCTAAATAATAAAATATTTTAAAACTTAAAATATACACAAAATTCAAAAATGTCTTGAATTTTTGTATTTTTTGGTATTTAGTGTATTTTTTAAAAATCTTTTCACAAATATTATACTTTTTAAGTGTATTTATGTTAGGTGTGTCTAAAAATTTTTATAAAAAAATTACTTAAAATGTTAAAAAAATTCATTGAAAATATTAAAATACAGAAAATAAAAAGTAGAATTTTAAAATCAACCAAACAAACTGAATAAGATTATATTCATATAATTTCTTTCTCCCACAATCCCTCTAATGAGGTGGCAAAACAAAATATATGTAAGGAGAGTTTTGAGGAAACATTAGAATTAGGAGTGAGTATGGTTCAGATTTGTTCGATTTGAGGTAAAACTAGAATCGATCTGTTATTTACGGTTCTATAAAAATTGAAACCAAACTGATTTATTTAAATCATGAAACCAATCCGAACCAAACTAAATACGGTTTGGCTCGGTTTTGGAATCATGGTTTCACATAATCTTTTCACAAGAAAAATCATATAATATTTTTTTTAAAAAATTCAATCTATCATAAATTATTCAACATTAATTTGCCTTAATATCTAGTAAATAAACATATTGTTTAACATATAACAAACATAAAACTTCTATCAAACAAACATTTTGTCATGGCAACAATTACAAAATTAAAATTAAATAATTAAAAAAAGCAACAGGAATAGCAGCAAGAACAACAATATTCCTGTTGCAGAAATATTTGACTAGAAGTGGAGTTTCCAAGGTTGTTTAGATTATCAACTTAACAAGGAGGGCTCACTTTTCAGATTCTATGAAGGGAAACCAAACTCTGAAGAATGTGAGTTGTTTCTCAGAAGACCTTTGCATGAGTGGGAAACGATTGAGGCTTCCAGATTGGATATCACATTGAACTCTGTTCCAAATCTGAGGGGTGAATAGATTGTCCTACTTGGTAAGATGAAAATGTAAAAGGGTTTAAGGGGGCAGATTTGTATAAATTTTGTGACACATTGCTTGGTCCACAGATCAAAGTTTGCAAATTTGTGTATAATAAGGATATCCCTCCTAAGGTACAATTTTTTGGTTGGTTGGCTTGGAAAGAAAGAGTCAAGACATCTGTGTTTCTGCACACAATTGATATTCTGAATAGCAATGCAGCTACTGTGTGTGTGTTTTGCAAGAATGAACTTAAATCATTTGCTCATTTATTGCTCCATTGCCCTTTCTCCTGGTGTGTGTGGTTTGAAAGATGCAGTGGTGGGTAGTTGAGTGGGTAATACCTAAAATTGTTGAGGGTCTATTCCATTGGTGGTCTGGTAGAAATTTCCAGAAGAAGGAAAAGAGGTTGTGGAGGGTTGTTCCCTTAATTGTACTTTGGTCTCTCTGGTAGCTTAGAAATGAGTACGTCTTCAATGGGGCTCAGTCTAGGGGATATGATTTTTGTGAGCTTGTCATGATTAGAATAGCATTACGGCTTAAAACTTCAATCTAGGGATGCCAATGGGAGTTAATGGGGTGGATATTAATTCTCCATCCTCATTCCTTTATAATTATTTTTCTCCATTCCCCATTCCCCATGGATATTACCCTCCCCATCTCCTAATGGGTTTGGATATTTCCCAACCCAACCTGACACTTTTATTTTTATTTTTATTTATTTTTATTTTTTTTAAAAGATTCACAATCAAAACTAAATATACATTCAATCTTTTTTTTTTTCCTTTTTTTTTTCTTTTTTTTAAATTTTTTTTTTTTAAGGTTCACAACTTTTTTTTTTTTTTTCAAAGATTCACAACCAAAGCTAAATATACATTCAATCTTATTTTATTTTATTTGGCTCAACAACAAAATCAAATACACATTAATTAATATTGTCACATTATTCTTGTCAAACTTTATGTATATCTAGAATTTTTTAAATTTATTTAGAAAAATTCTATTCTTACAAAAAAATTCCATCTTCTTTTTTAATTTTTTTTTTAATTTTATATATCTCCTTCTCCTCTCTATTAATTGATCTTCGATAATCTGAAGGTAAGTTATTGCTCTCGTTTCCATCTTCTTCTTATTCTTTTTTCTTTTTTAAATTTTTATTTGCATTTATAGAATGAATTTTCTTGTTTCAATATTTCCTGCAATTGTTTTATTGGATTTCTCTCTGATTTGATAGTAACCTTAGATTGAAAATTTCAATTTTCATCTTAACTAGCGATCACCTTAATTAAAATTTTATATATTTTTGTCTTCAATTTTCATGTTTTGGTTATGATTAATTGCGCATTTTTTATCGATAGTCACAATCTTGTAACCGCTAGATTGTCGTTATCGCAAATTGCCGTTGCTATAGTAAGAGGATGAGAAAGTGAGAATTAGAACTCTAATTGTCAACAGAGTAGGGATAGTAATGGATAACCTACCATGTGGGTATCCATGGAGACCCAACCCAAATACTTGGGTTTTTCCTTTTTTCTTATCCATCGGGTAGGGTAAGTGATGTTTTTTAAATCTAAACCGAGGATGGATTGAGGATAGGTACTCACTAATTTTTCCATATTTTTTTAGGTACATCGGAAAATAATTTCTCCATATGTTTTCACTACTCTGTTGACAATTAGAGTTCTAATTCTCACTCTCTCTCATCCTCTAACTACAGCAATGGCGATTTGAGATGACGACAATCTAGCGGTGACAAGATTGTGACTATCGATCAAAAAACGCGCAATTAATCATAACTAAAACATGAATATTGAAGACAAAAATGTACAAAATTTTAATTAAGGTGATCGATTAAGATAAAATGGAAAATTCAATCTAAGGTTACGAAAATCGAGAGAAATCCAATAAAACAATTGTAGAAGATATTAAAATAAGAAAATTCATTCTATAAATGCAAATAAAAATTTAAAAAAGAAAAAAGAAGAAGAAGAAAATGGAAACGAGAGCAATAACTCAACTTTAGATTATCGAAGATCAATTAATACAGAGGAGAAGGAGATACATAAAATTTAAAAAATTAAAAAAGAAGATGGAATTTTTTTTGTAGGAATAGAATTTTTCTAAATAAATTTAAAAAATTCTAGATATACATAAAATTTGACAAGGATAATGTGACAATATTAATTAATGCATATTTGATTTTGTTGTTGAGCCAAATAAAATAAAATAAGATTGAGTGTATATTTAGTTTTGGTTGTGAATCTTAAAAAAAAAATAAAAATTAAAAATTTGGTTGCGAACCTTAAAAAAAAAAATTTTAAAAAAAGAAGAAAATTGAATGTATATTTAGCTTTGGTTGTGAATCTTAAAAAAAAAAAAAGGTTGTGAACCTTAAAAAAAAGATTGAATGTATATTTAGCTTTGGTTGTGAAAAAAAAAAAGGTTAAAAAAAGAAAAAAATATTGAATGTATATTTAGCTTTTGGTTGTGAAAAAAAAAAATTTTGGTTATGAACCTTAAAAAAAATATAAAAAGAAAAAAAGATTGAATATATATTTAGCTTTGGCTGTGAATCTTAAAATAAAAAAATAAAAAATAAAAAAACTAAAAATATGGGGAAATTAGTGGATACCCATCCCATGTGGACATTTAAAGAATATCACTTACCCTACCCAATAGATAAAAAAAAAGGGGGAAAAATCGATGTATTTGGGTTGGGTCTTCATGGATACCTACTGGATAGGTTATCCATTGCCATCCATACTTCAATCCTAGGATTTCATTACTCAGTCAATGATTTTGTGCACAACCTGAGACAGATAAGGGGCTGCATCTAACTGTTGCTGGTTTAAGAATGAAGAGCAGAGCTTGAGGAACATTGAGTTTGGTGGTTGGGCTGATTGCTGTTGGTGGTGTTTTTATTACATTGAGTTTGCTGTTGTTTATATATATATTTATTTATTTTGGTTCTCACCAATTTTGAGGCTTGTGCTAGCAAGTGATTGTACATTCTTCCTGTGCCAACTTAATTGGGATCTTAAAGTTTTTCTGTGATGTTTTGTACACTTTTCTCCCTTTTATTGATTGTTTTCATCAATAAAGTTTTTCTTTTGTTGATTAAAAAAAAAAAAAGAACAACAATAAGGTCTATGGTATGCATATAGTGTTGGAAATGGTTTGGAAAATCTGAGTAAAAAATAGATTTTTTCCTAACTTTGGTCTAATATTTAGGTGAGACCCGTACGTCGATTTTCGCGGGTCAAAGTGGTAACGCGTTCTATGCCGCATTGTGATTCACGCAGTATATTTGGTTGCTCAAAACCATTATCGAGTGAATGAGAAATTGAAGCCAAAGTGTGTTACATAGAAATGGAGTTTTGGTAGAAATTCCTTAAGGATTGTGTAAATGACTTGTACCACATTGATTTGGTGAGAAATTTTGAATGTGTTTATATAGCTTGGAATTATAACTTGGAGAGGGCCCCAAGGGGCACCCCAAGTTCGTAGAAGGGAAATGTTATGGGCAAAATGGGCTAGACTTATTGGACCCAAGAATCACCACGCGCGCCGCCGCCGTTTGTCTAGTCAGTTGGGTTGGGTTTGTCCGGCCTAATACCTATCTTTTTTTGTCAAAAACATTTGAATTTAATTTAATTTTATTTTTTGGTAAAATAAAATTCAGAATTCAAATTAATTTCGGAAATAACCTGGTCCGGTTTTTCTATACACCCAAACAGGTCCCTTCCATTTTTATCTGTTTGAATTTTGAACCCAACAGATTTAAATCTGTTTAATTCAAAACCAAATAGATTGCACCTGTTTAAATCAATAGCCACCAATACATCTATAAATAGACTTGTTCCCCATTTGGATTTCTACTCCAATTTTCGTCCTTCCTTGCTGCAAATTTATCTCTGGATTTTGCTGCATTTATTATATTATTTTTCCTATCAGAAAGAGTGTATACACTAAGTGTGTTCGTTGAACAAATAAATTATAGTGCTGTATTTATTTGTTGTTGATCATTTCATCTTGGGAGATAGACGCCCATATTCGAAAGGACCGAGGAGATAGCGAATATGTTTTAAGGACACAATGTCAAACACCGTACTTGATCAGATTATTATTCGAAGAAATTAATCAAGTAACTTGTTTAATTTGTTATTTTGTTGTATTTGTTTATTAAATCAAATTTTAATTTTTTTTGGAAACAAAATAAAATCTGTTTTTATTTATTTAATTCTGTTTCTAGTTTGATTTTTGTAATCAAAGAATTTTCTCTCATTTCCTTTACTTCTTTTGTATTATGTTTGTTGTTAAGTATACAAACAGAATTAATTAATTACAGTGAAGATTGTCCAATATATAGTTTAAGTTATATCCAGTCCGATTCGATTTTAATCCGAAATCGTGAACTTAAATCCGAAACCGATCCTTAGACACCGTTTTTTAAAATTTTCAAACAAAAATCGAACCACATATTCAAAAATCAATCTAAACCTATCGGATTTGACCGAAGCAGGTTGGATTGTGAATTTTTTAGATTTCTTTTTTTGATCAATAAATAAAGAAAAATTTTATTGATGAAAAGCAATATAGAGAGTATATAAAAATATATCAATAGGGGAGGAATCATTTTCTAAAAATAAATAATGATTCGAGTTTTTCATTTTGCTTACGTATATCATATGACATCATCTTGATACGATGTTGAAAACGCCCACGTTAAAACCTATATATATATACATATAAGTTGTTGTTTATCCGTAGTGGCTAAGGTTTCATCAACTTTTTCTTAAATACTTCTTTATCAAAGGTGGGCTTCATCAACTTTTCTCAAAATATATGCAATTCTATCCACACTTGTTTTTGTCTTTCTTACACATATATTTTGAAGATTGGTCTTGGTCATCTTCTTGCTTTTCCAAAGCCAAAACTATGTTGGTTTTTGGCGAATCTCGAACATCTTTTATATGTGACTTAAAGTTTGGACATGTCCTTTTGGACTAGAAATTTGTTGGTACTGCGTTGGTTTTTGCCCAATCTCGAACATCTTTTATATGTGAATTAAAGTTTGGACATGTCCTTTTGAACTGGAAATTTGTTGGTACTGCGTTGGTTTTTGGCGAATCTTGAACATATTTTATATGTGAATTAAAGTTTGGACATGTCCTTTTGGATACTAGAAATTTGTTGGTGTTTAGGATTTATTTGGTTGTGTTTTTTGTTTTTCAAGTTTTTAAAAGTTAAAAGTATTGAAAAAAGTTCCAAAATATGCATTAGTTTATTAAAGATAAACATTCCCATCTAAAAATAAATAAATAAAAAGATAAATATTGGAAGTGTAAATTTTTAAAATTAAAAAAAAGATTATTGAATTTGATTTTTTTTAGAATTAAAAACTTCTTTTTTTAAATAGAGCTTATGAACTTAATCCCACTTGTCAATATCTATGGTCTATTTTCAATAATATACTAATTTAAACTTCTCAAATCATATTAAAAGAGAATTTTAATATTTGATAATAATGTGGGTGTTTGTTTGGGTTTTTTTTGAGCTAACTTGTAGCTACTAGTTTTGGAAAAGTTATTTTCGACGGTTTGGTTAAACTTCTTTCAAACAGCTTCTGATTCTAACAATTTATTTGAACTCAAAAAAGTTGATTCTGGAAAGCTGTTCACCCCTTACTTCTGATTATCAACTTCTGCTGTGAACGTGTTAATTTACAGTTATATTTTTAGATTTTTTTAATTTTTAATTTTTTTTAAAATAGAAAAGACCCAAATGGATTATTATTATTATTATTATTATTATTATTATTATTATTATTATTATTATTATTATTATTATTATTATTATTATTTATGAGAAATGTAGACAAGTAATAAATAACAAAAAATAAAAGTTAATTGAAAACACTACTTCACAGCTTATTTAACAAATACTACTCAGCAACTTAAATCTATAATCCAATAGTTACACCAAACAGATTATCAATTTCTGATTAAAATCATAATCTATAATCTGTTAAGCTATAATCTATAATCTATTTTAACAGTTATACCAAACAAGGCCAACATATCAATCAATAAGTCTAAGTTCACATTATACTAAACATAAAATGTGACACATATATCTCACAAGATGTAGGGCTCACATGTGTATGCACCTTTGTGAAATATTTGTGTCTTATTCTATGTGTGCCTCTATGTTCCTAGCATTATTGTATATTGATTATATGGATTGAAGGAAAAAAAAAAATTCATTTTGATAAAAATCAGGAAATCCATGTTATAGTATTTGAGAGAGAGAGACATCTGTATTATATTGAAGTAGTAACAATGTATACAAGACTTTTTTTATAGAAGGAAAGAAACTTAAGTAGTTATTCTAAGTATGGTAATGAATATAATATCGTATGTATGATAGACAGAATATATAGTTTTTATATTTAACACCCCCCTCTCAAACTCAAGTACGAATACCAATTTGAGTTTGGAGAAAGAAACTAAAACATGAAATAAAATTTAAAAATAAAATAAAATAAAAGGCAAATAGATTGCAAGTTCAAATGGGAGCACAAAGGTGCTTGAGATAGATCAAAAGCTAGAGCTAATGTCGAGAAAGCTTTATGGTCGTGTCGAACCATTGTACGAACTGGCCGGAACTAATGTCGGGACGGATTAAGGTTATGCCGGACCATTGTAGGAACTGACCAGGATCAATGTCGGGACAGTCTACGGGGTTATGCCGAACCGTTATAAGAACTGACCAGAATTAATATTGGGACAATTTAAGAGGTCATGTTGGACCGATGTAGAGAACTAGGTGCTGAACCAGAAAATGTGGCACACACATAACTTATGATGTGGTGCTGAACAATGATGTTAACAGATGAATGAGTGCACCAGGGGGTGGCTTATTAAGAAAGTGCGTTAGGAGATGGCTTGGATAGTGCGCCAGGGGGCAGCTTGGGTGGTGCACCATAGGGATGGCTTAGGTGATGTACCACATGAGGCAACTTGGGTTGTGCGCCACACGAGGTGGCTTGGGTTATTTGCATGGTGTATAACAGTGTTCACCATGATATTGGTATAATACCCCCCTCAAGCTCAAATAGGTTTGAAAATTGAAATCTATTTGAGGTTGAAACAGAGAGATTGACGAAATAGAGTAGAAACACACACAAAAAATAAAAATAAAATAAAAATGGATTGCAAGTAAAAAAAATATGATAGAGATATTCAGGGTAGGAATAAATAAACGAACAGAGGAAGAGATCACCACGAAGCAATATTGAAAGGAAAATATAGTAGCAGAATGGGTTGAGATCCGACGGGCGGCCAAGACAACGTTGCCACCCGCCGGTGAAGCGAAATTATTCAGCACTTAACCGAGCTCTGATACCATGTTACAATATCTAAGAAAGAGAGACATTTGCATTATATTGAATGTATTAACAATGTATACAAGACTCCTTTATATAGGAGGAAAGAAACCTAAGTATGGTAATACTTGAAAGATAAACTTTACAATGGTAAATTGATTGAACATCCTGTGAAGGTGTTTATCATGCAAGATGGTCGAGAATCCGAAAAACGAAGAATGTAATATTCGTTGGGAAATCAAGTGAGTTCAATGCACTACTTTGGCCAAGTATTTATAGACGTCATGGTGACTTCGCAGAAAGTCACAACCTTTGGAATATTATACAAGGGGATACAACCATAATGCGTCACAAAGTGCCTCTTCATTTTGAATTCAAACCCATTTTCCATATTCTTCTTTCTTCCTACGAGAAGGTTTATGAATCACCACTTATATGGGCTATGATTTGGTGTGAGAAGGTCCACCATATTATGGAGTAAGCACCTCTCATACCTTTATCTCCCACCTGATCACATTATAATATTGGTGATAAAATCTGAGTTAGGCATGTTTACCTTGGCACTAGGATTTTGTCTCATGTCAACTTCCGTCTATGAACTTACATAATAGATCGACGTCGATTGTGACTTGGTCATACTTATGCACGTTTTTGCCACTAATTTGATCAAGATCCGTATGAATGTGTTCTCCCAGTGAAAACACACTCCAGATGACTTCAATTTGCTATATTTCAAGTGAATGGCATCAATTTTCAGTGCTGGGTTTGTAGTCCATACCCAATCACCATTGACGACTTCAGCCACACACATTCCTCATGTGTCGACCTGTGTTGAAATTATTATTAAGTACTTCCTTTAAGGCCTGTAACGCCCTGAAATATTTCAACATGAACCACCTGTACTAATGATCCTTCACTAATCAATGGCAATAATCCCTCCAACATCACATATATAATAAATGGATTAAATACAAAAGTTTCACTTGCGATTCACATTCACAACATAACGAATACATAATTCTATAACATGTGAAGCATCAAATCTCAATAACAAATAAAATGCCCTTAAAGGCTTACATCTTCCAAGGCGATAACCCGGTTACAAAAAATAGTCTCTCAGACCCATGCACATTAGCCCTTGGCTTTACAAAAAGATCACAACAAAATAAGAGCTATGTACTCTTTACGATTATTCGCGCCCTCAACTTGGCGGAATCACCACGTCTTTGCCTGCACCAAAATCCCATAGGGGTGAGCATAAAGCCCAGTAGAGAATTCTAACAAAGTATATACAGTTATGCAATTCTCGATAAAAATGCAAATGTCAATGCCATGCCATGCTCTTTTAGGAACTATCATTTCATGCTCTTTGAAGATTTCAATTTTTCAAATAAAATCTACAATCTCAACACATTTCAAACTTCCAATTTTGATCAACAGAGGGTGGTAAATACGACATCGGTAATCTCTAGGTTGGTGTCCGCAAGTAGACTCATGAGTACTACCAAACTGTAATTTTTACCGGATTAACCGAAGGCTCAACACCTATCCGCTGGGCGCTCGGTCTTTCACCAAGGACACTCAGGATAACTTAACAAAATTCATCTACACCCCCTAACTAGACTTACCACCATATTTACCCCTTTTCATATTTCCATAATTCATATCACAACTTTATTTTCTTTTATGAAATAGTTATCTTCAATCAAAATTTACAATACAAAAATAATAATTGAATGCATATCCAATGCAATGATTTTCCACAACTCAAAACATTTCTCCATTCAAGTACATGACAAGAATATTGAATACATACATTTCTCATTTTCTTTCTTCAATGTTATTTCACAAAATGATATATATACCTTCAACTCGTAGCAATTCCCGCAATCCATGGTACATACCAATTTCCCATTCCTCAATCATGCATACTCATGTATTATATAATAACTTCATAAATAATTTCTCATTTTCCAAGTCTCTACAATAACATCAACAATCACATTTTTCCATTACCTCTTTTCGTTACTCATTCCCAAGATAACCACATGTTATCTACACTTAACCACAATTTCACCTTTCACAATTCTTAGCAATATAGTCTCATCAATACAACATGTAATGTTTTTAAAACAATAATTTTCACAATTCATAATGCACAACAATTATCATCTTCTACTCAAATATTTCCATACATTCAACAATAGTTTAAAAATAAGTCCTCCATTCTTTTATATCATGAAAATTATCATTTCTTTATATCACATTGTGAAATCCACACTCATTTACTTGTTTAATGCAAGAAAAAGAGAATTTCGTAGTTTTCCTCATGTTTTCAAAAAAATCCCAATTTCTAGATTTTTACAAAAACCCTAACATTGTTCATCTCTTTTATAAAATCTCACCACACACTTCAATCTCGACTCAAATTGTTTAAAATTTCAAGAAAATCTCTAAATGTACACAAAGTAGAGTTTGTTTTACAAAAACCATCAATTCTTTGAGCCACCAAACCCATTCTCAAAATTTCTCAAGGAGAGTTACAAGATCAATTAAAAACTTCATGAATATATATATATATATATATAACTCAAAGGAAAACCTTCTAGGATTCATAGGAGAGTTGGGATACAACCCATATTTAAAACATCTCTACATTTTCAAAACACGAGATTGAAATCAACAAGGAACTACATGAAAACTCTTAAAACCAACATAAAGGTAGCAAAACTTATATATATAACTCAATAATGTCCCTACCTCAAGCTTAGAAGAGGAGATGAGCAAAAGGTTAAAATTCCAAAGTGATCGAAGCCAACTTCCACTTGGATCAAAATGAAGCTCTTGATGAGATCTACAATCTTTCTCAAGGGAGCAAGGCAGGAAGATGCTTCAAAGAGAGTAGATCTAGAGATTTTGAGTGAAAAGTGCTTTTGAGAGAGAGAGAGAGAGAGATGGTGTTTTACGGTTTAGAGGGAAGAAAGAGAGAAAAAGGTAAAAGAAATAATCAAGTGAAGGCCTTTATATAGTACTAGGACAAAATTAGATATAAGCCCCAAAGTCAACCCAAAATATCTAGTCAAAATATTCCCAAAAAGTATGCCCACACCGGTGGAAAAATCTGGGAAAAAGTTGCAGGTGTCGACCCTCTGCAATACAGGTGTTGACACCCAAGAAGAAATTTGGAACACTAGGCTTGACTGCATAGTAGGTGTCGACCCTTCCACAGGTAGGTGTCGACACCAAAAAGCAGTGAGCAAATTCAGGACAAGGGTCGACCCTTCCACAGACTAGTGTCGACCCTTGCGGCCAACCCAAAAGAGAAGGTGTTAACACCACCAAGCCCAGTGTCAACCCCAGAACATAATTTTCAAGTTTTCAAACAACTTTTCAACGCGAACAAGCGTGAACGGACAATCCTAACAAGTTTAAATCAATTTTCACTAATCCAAAACCAAGATACCACAACTCTAAAAATTCCCAAAACGTAATAAATGATTCAAATATACTTCCCATAAGTTTTAAAAAAGGTGCAAGTGCTACAAGGCCCATTCCTGAATGTTTTCCTTAACACACCTTATCAACGACTTTTTGCTGATCAAGTGTAGACACCCCATTTTGACCGGCCTTAAGGCTTGGGAGCTTTCTTTTGATGACCCGATGATGAAAATGAAAATATGCTATCTCACAAAATTCTCAATGGAAAGATGGAATTTGAGGTTTAATCCCAACCTTTACTCATTTTGGCCAAAATGTTTTAAACTGGTTTTAGCCTAAATTTTACATATATTAGTCCATGTATTTTTATTTTATAATTTTACATATTTTTGTGTATTTTTTTGGTATTTGTACATATATTTATGCTAATAATACCTTTTGCATATTATTATATTATAAAATGCACAATAATGTTATTGTGTGACTTTTGAAAATCACGTTGATTGCACAATGTTTTTACTGTGCAACCATTTCAAAAACTTGCCACTCCACCATTTGTCTTTTGTTTGTTTTTTATTTCATTTTCTGTAAATAGGGGGAATCAGATCAAGAAGGATGAGAAAATCTAAGAGATTTAATTTCAAAGAAAAAAAATTAAGAGAAAGAATCAGAAAATATTGAGAGAAGAATTGAGGGAAAGAACCCAAAAGAAAATTTGAGAGATTTATATTCAAAGAAAAGAAAAGAATCAAAAAAAGAAAGGAAAAAAAGAAGAAAAAAGAAAAAAAAAAAGTTTTTAAAAGAGGCAAACAAAAAATCTTAGATATTTTATTTTTCTCAACCAAACCTTTCTTTCCATTCTCTTTATTGCTTTTTTACCAATACACCAAAATACCATTTGTGGGGAAGTGGTTTGGAAATACTCTTCAGATCCTAGGAGGCGCTGGCAATCCTCAGCTAGTCACCTGAAAAGAGGAAAACTCCGGTCGGGGGTGCCGGGATTAGCACTCTGACGGACAAGTTAGTTCAGACACTCAAGATAGCTTCTTGTTTAAGTTAAGTGAAGTGATTCTTACATACCTACCAAATATGTTGCCCATGTATTTATACTGTTTCTCGGCTGGGGCCTACTTTTAGGTCATTATTCTTTGTCCATTATTCGCTCCAATGGTACACACTTATTCGCCCAAGTATTGTATTCGGATACTGACATTATCGGCCGCCTTTGCCACCTTCCGCTTTGTCAAATATTCGCTCACAATTACCCCGAACTCCCTATTGACGGTAGTTAATCGCGTGTTTGGTCTTGAATTGAAAAGTTGAACTGGTCAGCGGCTTTGTATCCCAACATAAATGTCGTGACGCACACTTTTTCGCTCATCGCTACGCTTCCCACCTCAATCGTGTATCTTGCATTTATTGTGATTTGAAACTTTGGTCTTTTCGAATGCAGTTATCGAGTACTCGAGACCCTTAGACCGCCAAATGACATCGCTTCTCCGACTTCGACGCTCGCAATTCTTCTCCGTCTACCTTCGCTCCGCTTAACCTTCGTAAGTCTTCTTCTCCTTCTTTACGATCCTATTTTCGCTTGTCGCTTTTGATTTCGTGAAACCTTGAATCCTCGCGAACATGGCTATACACTTGAAAGACCTCCTTTCCGAGGGTCGATTCGATTCCGGAGACATTTTTCCATTCCCGACGACGTCCACTTATCTCTTGTAATGGACAGTACCCTTGACATGGAGAGGGAGGATCAGAATACGATCATCTTCCCTCTCCTATCCATAGCGGAGGGCGGAGTCCGTTTCCCCCTACACCCTCTGCTTAGGGCCGTCCTTCGCTATTGGAGTCTGATTCCTTCTCAACCCAACGTCAATTTCTTTTGAATCATCATGGGGGTGATTGAGCTGAACCGGCGTCTTGGGATCAACCTTGGCATTCCAGTAATTCGGCACAGCTACGCTTTGGCCAAATCTTCCGGTCGGCTGGGGCGATACTTTCTCAGGGCCAAGGACACTGACCATCACTTGATAACCATGCTTGCCAGTTCTGGTAAGAGGCTTGACGACGTAATGGTCAATGTTCAAGGTAACTGGGAGTTCGGTGAAGGCGAAGACTGCCTAGATCCTATTCCTAGACGAAAGGGTGATCCAGGTTGCCGTGTAACGACTTGTTGTTTGTTGACTTCTCCTTTATTCGGCTATTTTCGCTTTAATCACCTCTCGTTCTTTGCAAGTAACAGTTTGAAGAAAATTCTTTCGTCGACCGACGGGGCGGTTCTTGAGGAGATCAAATCTGCGCTCAGATACTTCGGTCATCCAAACGTGCAGAAGCAAGGGAGAGCGGCTCATATACTCCTCCGATACGAGCCGACTTGCACTACATACTCGGCTGCGGAAGGCATTCCAATCCCATCCGGCGATCAACACCTTTCGGCTCTTGTCTTTCCCAGCTTTAAGAACCTTAGGCAAATTGGCCTTGAAAATTTGGATCCGATGGCAGAGGCTGATCCGGAGGTAGAGGTAGCTGAGGGGGCCAAAGAGGTCGACAAAGCAATACACTCGGCGTTTGAGGCTGCGGGACTTAACCAGCCTTCACCGTCCATTTTGGGTCGGGCAGAGTTTTCGTCCGAAGATATTTTTGCAAATTTGGGGGACCTACCCAGCGATATTTTTGAGGCTATGGCTGGGGAAAGCCTTACGCAGATGGTGCGAAGGAAAAATGCCGAGCGAATGGCTGCTCGAAAGAAGGCCGAGGCCGCCCATTCTGAGCCCACCTTGAGTGAAAATTTTGTACCCGCTATTGAAGAGGCGATTCAGGTCGCTGCGACCGAAATGGGGGAAAAGGTTGAGGAGCAAGTCATTGTTGAACTGCTGATCCCGAAGGAGCGTGGCGAAAAGCGTGGCACCGAGGGAGAGGCTGGGTCGGAAATTAGCCTTGCTTCCAAACGGCCTCGTTTAGAAGAGTCGGGTGTGGCTGCGCCTTTTATTGTTTGGCCTAAGATCAAAGATACACCGATCTCTTCCGATGCTTTGGTTGTTGAGGATCCAGCTGTGGCGTTAAGCCTCGCGGCTTCAATTTCCTTGCCGGCTGACGTCGCAGCCTTTCGCCGCTTAGGATATTATGGCCAGAGTCTCTTCATCGGCGCTGTTAGTTAGTGACCATCTCAAATTCTCTTGAATTTGTTTTCATTAAAGATATCTGACAATCCCAACTTGTTTTGCAGTCTATTGGCAGGATAGCGGACCTAGATCGCCGCCTCCATGATGCCCTCGGCAGAGTTGATCGTTTACAAGCGGAAGCGGACGGTCAAAGGAGTAGGGCCGAATTTCAAAGTATGAGAGCCGCGATGGAGGGTGTGTGAGCTGAAGTAGAGAAAGAGAGGGCGCGCTCAGATGAGCAGCTCCGCTCTGAGGCTGAGAGTAGGGCAAATGCGAGCGAAAAATCGCTCAAGTTAGCTACGGAGGCGCTTGCCAAGGCGGAGGTTCAGTTAGCGGAGCTCAAGGCCGCTAAGGAGAAAGCCGATTCTGAAGCTTCTGCGGCATTTGAGGCAGGAAAAGGCGCCACCTTCGCGGAATTTGTAGATGAAGTCCCCAAATTCGAGAATCGAGGGTTCAAACATGGATGGCTCAAAGCCCTCGCTGCCACTGGAGTTACATTGGCCTCGCCAATTCCCTACGAGCAAGTGGACGTGGAGCCACTTGAGTCTAACCCTGAGGGTTGATCTGGGAATCATCTCTTTTGATTTTGATTTAAGTTTTTGTTTGGTAGACTTTTGATTTTGATGTAAGTTTTTGTTTTGGCTAGTTTTCATGTATAAATTGGTTACTATTTGCGCTAAATTTATTAATGAAAACTGCCTTGGTATTTCTCCATTACTTGTTTGTTATTGAAGAATACTTTACCTCTCAAGAATTTGGATAAAATCATTGCTGTGTTTTAGCTTTCAGAAATTGAATCTCCTTATGACAATATTCCTATGACAATATTGAATTATCGTTCATGTGCCGTATGAAACGACCTTAAGATTTGTGAAGGATCGATTCATGAACCGGCTGGGCTACAAAAGCCGAATATATTGATGAATCTGCCCTTGCCCCAGGCGGTGCAATTTATGGGCCGGTTGGGGTACAAAAGCCGAATAGATTGATGAATCTGCCCTTGCCCCATGCGGTGCGTGATCATTCGGGCGTCGTATGAAACGACCTTAAGAATTGTGAAGGATCGACTCATGAACCAGCTGGGGTAGAAAAGCCGAATATATTGATAAATCTGCCCTTGCCCCAGGCGGTGCAATTTATGGGCCGGCTGGGGTACAAAACCCGAATAGATTGATGAATCTGCCCTTGGCCCAGGCGGTGCAAGATCATTCGGGCGCCGTATGAAACGACCTTAAGATTTGTAAAGGATCAATTCATGAACTGGCTGGGGTACAAAAGCCGAATAGATTGATGAATCTGCCCTTGTCCCAGGCAGTGCAAGATCATTTGGGCGCCGTATGAAATGACCTTAAGATTTGTGAAGGATCGACTCATGAACCGGCTGGGTACAAAAGCCGAATATATTGATAAATCTACCCTTGCCCCTGGCGGTGCAATTTATGGGCCGGTTGGGGTACAAAAGCCGAGCAGATTGATGACGCTACCCTTGCCCCAGGCGAGTCGATCCAGTCGGAGCCAGGCGTTTGAGGTTTTTACAACTAATGAGATGGCCTCGAAGGTGCTGCCTCGTTACAGGATAAATGATTAAAGGTAAAATTTTTATGAGCATGGTAGACGACTGAATCCAGCGTTTGAGGGTATCGTGTTTGAAGGTGTCGAGTGAATGTTGAACAGACTTTTCTTTAACAGCAAAAGGGAAGCGAAGACGCTGGCTGAGCTGGATGGAGACATGAATCGAGGTAGTGGCCCTCTGCGCACAGGGAGCAGGAGTTCCAAGGATCGAGAGAGGCGTCAGTCTCCTCGACGTTGAAGCAGGTCGCCTAGGTGGGACAAGCAATCGCAGGGCAGAACTTCCCAACCTCGAGTCGAGAGGGCACCGGAGGCGAATCCGCGCCCATTAAGCTTCGCGGTCTTTGTGGGGAGTAGATCCATGACAGAGGCAGACTCGATCGTTCAGGACCCAAATGTAGTGGTCGAGTTTGCTAGACAAATTTTCCCGCCTGAGGTTCAACAATCGATGGTAGGTCGCCAAGACTACGAAGTGTTTCGTGAAGGCGTGCATGGGGCGGTAAAGGGGCTGTACACTGCCTACGAAATCGGCATGCGGTTGTGGGCTGCTCGCCGAGAAATGGAGAAGAAGGATGAACGTATTCGAAGTTTGGAGGGCCGCGCGGAGGCGGCTGAGTGCGAGTTGAAGAAGACCAAGGTGGGCCAGGAACAACCCGCCGAGCATGGAAACCCAATCGTGGAGGAGAGGGTCACTAGCCGGCTCATCAGTGCCGCGCTTGCCGATTGTGATACGGCGAGTATGTTCGCGATGGAGAGCGCGAAGGGAAGGGCCTATGAGAAAAATTTTCTTGAAGGCCAAAGGGTCGGAATCGAGAAGACCAAGGAAAAACTGGCCAAAGAAGTCTGTCGATGTGAGAATCGTGGGTTCAGGCATGGTTGGATTAAGGCATCTCAAGCCGCAGAAGCTCTTCGAGCGGTAGGCATTGAGTCGGCATCACCACTCTATCATAGTAAACATTTTCCGTTTTCTGCTTTTGAAATCGAGAAGAGTGATGATAAGGGTGATGCTGCATAGTTATTTTTATTATAAGACTGAAACGCGGATCACGTTCAAAACTATGTAATTTGTCGCTTGTCTTAAATAAAGAAAAACGTTCTATCACAAATATTTTATTGCAGTTCGTATTCGGCATGTATGCGTTTCGTTTTACTGTGTTTGGATGAATATATAGGCGTTGACCGGCAGGGTCAATCCATGTGTTATAGCCGTTTATTCCCGACAGGCTATTGTAACCTGAAGATAGCCGAATATTATGGCTGTAACGGCCAAAAGCCGGCGAGATAGAATGGCTCGCAAGTTCAACTCGGGGCCTATATTTTGGGTAATTCACGTGTTTCAAAAATTGCTTGGATAACTACGCCGCTTAACGCCAACCCGACGTTTTGTTGATGGAGTTTAGTGTTAGTGAAATTGCTCGATTGGGGCCTCGAGATCGCCGCTAGGACTAAAAATAAAAGGAGGGCGCTTTCAGATAAACAATCGCTAAGTGAGGTGGTTTAAGTGATTGTGGGGATGTTAGTCGAGTTCACCGATTTTGGTGTTGCTACTTAATCGTGGCGGAGGGGCCATTCGTATGGGAAGTATGGCGTCCGAAAGTTGGCATGAACCTTTAAGTCGTCGGAGCAAATCACCCCGAAAGGAAAGGCAACGACCGTTGGATTTATCCCTCCTTGTCCTGGATTTTTGCCTTGACATTGTCAATGGCATCAAGGGAGGACTTGGGCATAGTTGGCTCAAGGCACCGTGAACTACGGAGGACTTCTGGGTGACGGGAGTTAATTCGGCACTGACGCTTTACCAATGCGTCTTCTCCCTTTTTTATCTTTTCAGATTGGAAATGAGTATTGTAGTGCTTAAATATGAGTTGCGCTTATGTAACAACTGTCTGATTAAATAAAAAGTTATATTTCAACGAGTTGCGTTTATGTAACAACTGTCCGATTAAATAAAAAGTTGTAATTCAAACATTTGCGTCATGTTGAATTTGTTATTTGCGTCTAACGCTGGATTTTTTATTTGTGTCTTGCCTTGGCATTGTCAATGATTGAAAATTTTTGTTTTGTTCGTGCCGAAGGGGATTTCGAATCAGGGGGCTTAATCGGCCCAAAGGTGTCCTGCACCAAAGAGGGCTCCGAATCCAAAGACTTAATCGGCCCTAAGGTGTCCGCATCAAAGGGGCCCGACCGAGATCGCCAATCGTGATATCCACGAAGGGCGCTTTGAATCTGGAGACTTAATCGGCCCTAAGGTGTCACGCACCAAAGGGGCTCCGAATCCGAAGACTTAATCTGCCCTAAGGTGCCACGCACCAAAGGGGCTCCAAATCCGGAGACTTATTGTGGCCAATCGTGATATCCATGAAGGGCGCTTTGAATCCGGAGACTTAATCGGCCGTAAGGTGTCACGCACCAAAGGGGCTCCGAATTCAGAGACTTATTCGGCCCTCACATGTCATGCACCAGAGGGGCTCTGAATCCGGAGACTTATTGTGGCCAATCATGATATCCATGAAGGGCGCTCCGAATCCGGAGACTTAATCAGCCCTAAGGTGCCACGCACCAAAGGGGCTCCGAATCCGGAGACTTATTGTGGCCAATCGTGATATCCACGAAGGGCACTCTGAATCCGGAGACTTAATCGGCCCTAAGGTGTCACGCACTAAAGGGGCTCTGAATTCGGAGACTTATTCGGCCCTCACATGTCATGCACTAGAGGGGCTCTGAATCCGGAGACTTATTATGGCCAATCGTGATATCTACGAAGGGCACTCCGAATCCGGAGACGTAATCGGCCCTAAGGTGTCATGCCCCAAAGGGGGCTCCAAATTCGGAGACTTATTCGGCCCTCACATATCATGCACCGTAGGGCTCAATCCAGAGACTTATTAGGCCGGTCGTGATATCCAAGAAGGGCGCCCAATCCGGAGACTTAATCGCCCTAAGGTGTCACGCACCAAAGGGGCTCAACCGGAGACTTAATCGCCCTCGATGTCATGCACGGAGGGCTCAATCCGGAGACTTATTGTGGCCAATTATGATATCCACGGCGGGCGCCCGAATCTGGAGACTTAATCGCCCTAAGGTGTCATGCACCAAAGGGGGGCTTCAATCGGAGATCGCCAATTGTGATATCCACGGGGTGCTCCGAATCAAGACTTAATCACCCCTATGGTGTCACGCGACAAAGGGCTCCGAATCCGGAGACTTAATCGCCTCGATGTCATGCACCGTGAGGGGCTCAATCCGAGACTTATTGTGGCTAATCGTGATATCCATTTAATGGCGCCCGAATCCGGAGACTTATTCGCCCTAAGGTGTCACGCACCAAAGGGCTTTAATTCGGAGACTCATTCGACCTCACATGTTATGCACCGTAGGGGCTCAATCGCCATTGTGACGAAAGCGCCAGACCGAATGGGGCTTGTGAAATGAATTGGACGAGAAAGAAAGATTGTTTGCATTGCGTATGAAATATATACAAGTATCAAAGCCCACAGATCGGTCAAGGATATGGTTTTTCATGAAATCGCCGCCAGCCGATTGGGAGAGAGCCACAGATCTCTTCGATGCTACGTTGTCGAGAAGTGTAGGAGTCGATGATAAGTGCTTGGAACAACCTTCATAATATGTATCCGTGTTCGCCTATGATGACATTATACAAACAAGGAGCTTTACAACCAAGAATTTATTTCGACTGCTCGAGCCCGCCGACAGTAGTACGATCTTCCCTATCGGTATTCGGGGTTCATATTGAAGCCGAACAATGGATGGGGCGCCAGACACGCATCTAACTCTTTGAGGTCGAAGTTTGATGAAAGTTTGGTAATATATTACCTCAAATACTCCCTAGGTCTATGAGAATTGCTCAATGGTGAACCGCTTTATGCATAATCTAATGACCAATGGATCAATGTGGGAAGTTGTCGCCGCAAGGTCGGAGTCATTGAAAGCAATTGTTTGAGCATCTTTGGGCTATTCAATAAACACGCCGCCCCGGGAACTGGTGCGATTGAATTGTGTGCATGGTTGGGATGCAGCAAAGCTATAGATTACATGGATCACGCCAAGTGGAGGAGAGTCTCCTCAAGGCTAGTGCCTTGGTTGGCTTTCCTCTGCCTTACATACCGCAATGGGCCGCCTTGCACTAGTTCTTCCAGTGATCCTTTAATGCGTAGTAACTCTCTTTCGTGGCCGTGATCTTTGTGATATTCGCACCGCCGATCCTCTTCGTCGGGCGGCCCCACCATCTTTGACTACCGCTTGAAGAATGGAAGGTGTTGGACTTTGGTCATTATTGCGCGATTGGTTTTGACAACTCGTACTTTTTGCTCGGCACGCCTCGAATGTTCTCATTGCGACTTGGTAGCTGCTCATTCGTCCGGTGGGGACATTGATCGCTGATCGAAAGTATCCCGCCTTTTTATCGCGCGAGGCACGCCGAGGCTCGGGCTAGAGGTGGCATAAACTTATTGGTTGGCCAATTTGGGGGCCGCTTTTGTTGACATTTGGCCGCCTTTATTCTCAAGGCATTGTCTTCACTTTGCAATACTCCTCAACTTTCCTCATCAACGCCTGCACTGCTTTGGGGGTCTTCCGTGAGAGAGTCGCTAAGAGGATTATCCGGATGTAGTCCTATTTTTGAAGGTGGTGATGGCCATGGAGTCATTACAAGCATCGTCGACGAGGTTGAAGCACTCCCAATATCGCACCGAGTACGCTCTGAGCATTTCTCCCGATTGAATCTGCATGGCCCAGAGAGAGTCGGCCTGTTTCGGCTGTACTTCTTTGGTGATGAACCTAGCCCTGAAGGATTTCTGTAATTGATGAAAGCTTCTGATGAAGGCCGGCTCCAGCTTATAATACCACCGACACTAATGGCCCTGTGTCAGGGGAATATTCAAAGACATGAGGGCTTCTGTCTTCACATGCAATGTCATGGCCTGCTTGAAATGACGGATATGATCAGTGGGGTCTGATTTTCCATCGTAAAGAGTGAATGATGGAGCTTTGAACTTGGGCAAGGCCGCCTTGCAGTCCGTCGAACAAAAGGATCGTGGCCGTCGCCTTCGCCTAAGCCGCCTCCCTCCCGCGCTGCTTCCTTGTATGTAGACTCTTTTCAGAGGAGCTGAAGTTTCGGATCGCCCCTTCTTGGTGAGCTCAGGATAATGAGTTGGAGTCGCTATCGGATCCTTGGCCGCCTTCGTCATTGTACACCGCCCTCGGAGGTCGCGAGATCTTATGATGGCTTCTTTCGATTTTGCAACTTCGAGGGCCAAATCTTGACGAAGACGTTCATTTTCAGTGATCATGTTCTCCAGCCTTTGTTCGTTCTGCTTTGCTTGTTCCATGATCGCCTGCATTGTCTCTTGCGCTAAAGTCGTTGGTGAATCGAAATTCAAGGTGCGTCTTGCAGCGATGGTTTCTTTTCCGAGCATATTTGCTGGAGTGAGGTCATCTCCTTGTGCGGTTTCGTCAATGGCTACCGGAGGATCTTCAGTCACGCCTACCATGAATGTATTTGAGTATTCCCATAGACGGTGCCAATTGTGGGGGAGTGGTTTGGAAATACTCTTCAGATCCTGGGAGGCACAGGCGATCCTCAGCTAGTCACCTGAAAAGAGGAAAATTCGATGGGTGCCGGATTAGCACTCGATTTTATTGTTAGTTCGTGACACTCAAGATAGCTTCTTGTTTAAGTTATGAAGTGATTCTTACATACCTACCAAATATGTTGCTCTCAGATTTATACCTATTTCCTTGGGGCTGTGGCTTACTTTTTAGGTCATTATTCTTGTCCATTATTTGGCTCCAATGGTACACACTTATTCGACCAAGTATTGTATTCGATACTGACATCCGACATGGCCGCCTTGCCTTATGCTCTTCTCGCCTTTGTCAAATATTTGGCTCTACACCATTAAAGCTAAAATTTTGAATTTTGAATTTTGAATTTTGAATTGAGAATTGAGAGCACATTCCACAACTTTGAGGGTGATCAGAAAAAGTTTGGAAATCAGAAAATTCATCATTTTCCCGAAGGTGAATTTTCTTAAACTTTCAATTAATTTAAAATGTGATATAACTTGTTTAAATACGTCCTTTCCTTTTTGCATAACTGTTTTTAATCGCTTTTAAAGGGAAGGTTGTACCACTCACATATCTCTTGTAATTTAATAATTTTTATATAATTATTTTATCGCTTAAAGGAATGTTGCACCACCCACATATCTCGTTTAATTTATTGTTGTACATAAACAGCTATAATTTACTACTTTAGATGGTCAATCAAAACTACCTAATTTGTTAAAGATGTGACCCTATCAGATGAATAGTGACCAGTGGCGAATAGTAATTTCTAGTTGTGAATAGTACCTCCGTCGATGAATAGTACTTTTGGCGATGAATAGTACTCGCGAATGAAAAAGTGCCCCGTAATATGAATAATGACCAAGGACGGTGAATAGTGACTGCAGTGGTGAATAGTACTGTTGGCAATGAATAATGCTCCCGCAAAAATAAGTTTTCCTGGATGAAACAAAGCAATCTCCCAGCAACAAACAAAACCATTTTTGACGGTCGATCTCTGAGGCATCTTTCTATTTTCTTTTAATTTGAGAGATTTGTAATGTTTTATTTTTGTAATAATTCTCCGTCTCCGCTTCTTTCTATCTCATTCATTTTATTGTTTTTCATATCTGCAAATAAGTATCATGCTTTATTTTTTCATCACATCCATACCTTGCATCCATATTTCATGCATTCAAATTCGGCTAATTTTGCATTTATTAATTTGATCAATTCCTACGTGATTTCATGCCCTACCTGATGTTCTTGAGATGATTTATATTTCATGTTTTAGTAGTGAAATATCTTGTTGTAGTTGTTCGCGGGACGTCATTAGGATTTTTGTATACAAGATCATGCATATTTCCTAACTTTGTTTTGCAGCTGTTTGCGGAATGTCGGTAAATATGTGAGTTTTTATGCTTTAGCACATAGTTTGTCTATGTTTTTCTTATTATGTCAAGCATCCTACCATGCAGCTACTTGCTTATATGATATATCTCTATGAATGTCAGTGGATAGAGGTTGTGTTATTTAATTTAGAATAATATTGATTTCATGCTTGTGAGCCCAATTTCTTTTGAGTTTCACATCTTCAAAACTCATTCAAAAATACATAGAATCAAGTTGTTCTAAAATGAATGATATGGTTTATACTTGTTTTGCTTCACATAGTAAATTTTAGAATTTATTAAATAGTCAGAATATGAACATATAAAATCAATAAAATTCATATCATAGTGCCAATCTTTGATCGGGTGAGCGGGAGTGCATAATTAATGACCATCCCCCCATCATACCTAAGGTTTTGAATCGAGCCATCTCCAGTTACGACGAATAGTGTCCTTGGCACAAGTCATGGGTTTCATAATTTTTCTAAAATATTAGGTGACAACTCTGAGATCTGATGATGCAGTCTATTTTTGGCAAAGACTTTGTACTGAAATAGATTTTCTATAAAAATTACCCGATTTGGACTCTCATCTATGTTTCACATTGCACTCGTGAAACTAGATCAAAAAAATCGAGGGTCCGAACTATTTAGCACGGTCAAGTACCCTATGAGTGATGCGACAGTTTATAGTGACTCTGTTGGGGACATTAAGAAACCTTAATTCAAACTCCATTATATGATTTTTATCGACATTTATATGTTCATTGCATTTCATGCATTGGTGCACTTAAAGACCCTATGTTGCCCAAATCCTGGTAGGAACACTGTCAATCTTTTTGTGACACTATACTTATCTTCGCTACATTTCTAAGACCTTGTGTAAATACCTTTTAAGATCTCACAAAAGGTAGCTTTGCTATCTAAGGTTATCTGACTCAAGAGAGGTCAGATAACTCTTTCGACTTCCTGGGATCTTACTTGGTTATTAATCAAAGGACTATTTAATCATGTCACCTTGACCTCAACCTCTAAAGTAGAGCTAACCTTGTACATATAGTGAGCTATAACATCCTCCCAAATTAGGACATGATGTTCTACCATTTTTAGGATGTATGATACCACTTGTTTGAATAGTAAAGCTCTAGATCATTTCAAAGTTAGGACAAGGTAACCCTGCCCCCATAGGGATGTTTGTTTTTTTTCCTGCTATATGCTATGTATGGAAATCTATATAGAGGTTCTCAAATTCAAATTAGTGGTTCAGGCGTATTAGTTTGTGAGGGTGAGTTCAGTTTTCTAGTGACTGCTTATGCTAATTGAGTTGAAGTGCTATCTAATTTAATTGGGGATATTATTTTTGGTTTTCTTTTTGCTAAGTAATTATAGCACCATAGCTTTTAGGAAAGTCTCGATATCCCACAAAGTCTATAGTGTGAATCCCTTGAACTTATGCATATCAAACCATTTATGTGATTAGAAAATGACCACATGTTGATTGCACGAGCTTTATTTTGAACACAGTGAATGGCTTGCACTTAAACTGACAATTCGAGATAGGTTTCATGTCAAGTTCAGAATCAGATGTTGAGTGCGAGTCTAATTCCACTGAGTTTGTAAAGTCGGAGTCAGACTTGAGTCAGTCTAGCCAGCCAAAGTTTGTTGATTTCAGGAATGCTAACCTAGACATCTTTGTCCTGTCTAGGTCTTCTTTGTCATTTTCTTTTGAGTCTGTTGTTATCACTAAGTCAAAGTTTCTTTTGAATAAAAGTGCCTTAGATTCTGCCTACTTTTTTGTGCCTTTAGTTCATTGCATTGACCAAAAAATTTCAAAACTCCAATGAAAATGAAGAGGAAGAAATTCCTCAAGCTTTGAAAAATTTGATCGACTGGGAGGAAAATAGGTGTGCTAAGCCCTTAATGGATTATGTTAGCCCCAAGGTTATTCAAATATAAATTCTTATTGATTTTGATTATTGACAAATATTTTGAATTCATTTTGTTATTCAAAGTTTTCAAAATAATAGTATACAAATTGAGCTAGAAGTTATATGATTCTAAAGTGTTGTTTTTTTTAATGATTTTTGACCCTTCAAAACATAAGATTAGCACTTGTATGCACAATTCTATTAATGCTTGAAACAGGTTTAAGGGTCGGCACCAGAGTGAAGCTTAAAATGTCTAAGTGTTCCAGAAGGAAGGGTCGACACCAAGACAGCAAGGGTCGACACTAAATTTTAGTGTGCAATCTAGCAGCAAGGGTTAACACCAAGAACAGCAAAGGCCGACACTAAATTTCAGTGTGCAATTCAGCAGCAAGGGTCAACACTAAATTTCAGAGTGCAATCCAGCAGCAAGGGTCGACACCAAGAATGAAAAGGGTCTACACTAGAAACACTTGGAACTAAACTCAGAGAAGAGAAGAAAACAAAGGGTCAGCACCCAATTTGCAGGGGTTGACACTTGAAAATTTGGATTTAAAAAATCCCACTTGCCAAATTAGATCTAAGTTGACACAAATCATTTCTCAGTCAATTTTTCTAATCTATGTGCAAAATATGTCATCTCTTCTGACCCTTGAGTAGATCTTCTGGCACCATATCCTCTCCAAGAAGTTGACCTATGAAGAAGAGCATTAAATGAAAAGCTTGTGCATTTAATGATCCTTCTTCCCAAGACTTGTCTACAATCTGTATACACCATGCCCTCGATCAAACATAACTGGAAGATATCCTCCGTGATTTGCTCCATTGGCTAGAATATGTATCTTTACCTCTCTTCAATAGCTAGAAGCCATTAATGCTATAAATAAGAAACTCTCCTTGTTCGAATGATACACTTCTTCAATACAACAAACCTAGAGCATTCAAGAGAAATCAAGAGCTTTTAATATACTCCATTGTACTTCCGTTTTCACATCTGAGTGATTCTTAAATTACCTGTGAGCTTACACTTTTATATCCATCTTTTGAGAGAGAATATTTGTAAAAAAGGACAGTTGTACCTCTTATTATTGTTCCTTATTTTCTGAGTGAAACACTTATAAAGTGAGGCATTTAGTTGAGAGGTCCTCAACAGATTAAATTAAGTCCTTGTAAAAATCCACAAGCTATGTGAAGCTTGGTGGTGCATTTATCAGATTCATAGTGAAGAAATTCTCAAGAAGGTTTCTTGAGGAGTAGACGCAGTCGTAGTTTAACCACTATAAATCCTTGTGTTGTGTTCTTCCTTCTTTGTCTTTTATTTTCGTGTATTCATTAACTCACCACCGTGATTTAATCCTTAGTCATTTGAAATCTATTTTTTGGTCAAATTTTTAATAACCCAATTTACCCCATTCTTGGGTTGCCTTTCTATGTAACAGATTAGATTATTTTAGTTAATGAGGGTATTGAGAAGGATCTTTGTTTGGTCCAGTTTGGTTCCATGTTATCTTCAGAAAAAAAATGTGAGCGATTAGTCATTTTCTTAAAAGATTTCAAAAAATAATTTTGCATGGTCCCATGAAAAGATGCCTAGAATTGATCATGAGATTATATAACATAGGATGCCTCTCGACCTGAGGCCTAACCTCCTAGCTTTCAAACCTTGATTCAGAGTATTCAATAATCAACCAGAATATGAGGCTTGCATAGCTGAATTAGAAGCAGCCCTAGAATTAGGGGCAATAAGGTTGGGTGTGATTGGAGATTTAAACTTTCATTTCTCAAGCGTATCACCATACTTTGACATTCTGATTCCAATGTTCAAGAATTTGATATTCACCCACCTAGTTAGAGAGAATAACTAGTTCGTCGATGCTTTAACAACCTTAGCTTTAATGGTGGATATATCGATCAGGTCAGGATATGTCTAATCCTCATGGAGCAAAAGTATATGCCTACATATGAAACGATAGCCGCAACAGAAGAGATTCAAGATGAAAATTCTTAGTATCATGACATTTGAAACTTTTTGAAAGTGACCTTGCCCACAAGGGCAAATGCTAAGAATAAGGTATCAATATAGGACTTTAGGGCATTCAACCAAAAAAAAAAAAGAAGCCAAATCTGCACTTTGAGAGAAGAAGATTTGGTGCTTAAGGACGATCGAACTCTTATTCATGACCCTAGGGGCAAGTTGAGAGTCATTCTCACAGATTTGCATGGCTTGGAATTTTCACAACTAATCAACATGGACGAGCTGAAAGAGTACTGTCCTTGAGAGGCTCGCTGGGCTAAAAACCCAAAAGGACGACCTGCATAAAAATTCGAGCATGAAAATTAAAAATGAAAAAAAATGAAATATGAAAAAACTCGAAGGTCGAAACCCGTATGACATGGCAAAAAATTAGAACACAAAAGGAAGGTGTTAATACTCGAGTGAACTCGTTATGACCCAAACCCGCCTATATGGGTTAAGCATCATAACCGCCAATAATCCTTGGATTACCAAAGGCCTCAATAGATTGTCATATAATACGACTACAAAAGCAAATATAGAAACATACATAGTCCATAGAGCTGTGCAGACATACATGGGACAGATAATCTCAAAACTTTATATACAAATTTGTGACGTCAAAAGGCAGTGGTCTTACGTCACATACATGACAAATATTGCCAAAAGGAGACTAAGCCCGAAATACATATACAATAGTTGAAAGAAACTTGTTCATAGAGTGCTACATAAACATGATTGATCACAAAAGGGAACCTCCTCTGGAGGCACAATAGCTAGCTGACACAACAAAGACTCCAAGCAGCAGCTTATGCCTGGTCACGTGTCTGCTCACCTACATACATAATATAAATAGTGAGTAGAAACCCAGTGAATCATAACAGAGTAAAGTTTTTATTGAATGATGTCCAAACATAAACAGAGTCTTGTACATAATCAGATGTCAAAGCAGAAACAAATTCGCATACATATTCATAATCGTATTCAAAGTTCATACATTTCACATGCTAGTACGTGGTACATCCATTAGAATTAACAAATCCGATGACCCATGAAGGGACGACCGTGAAGGCATTTTGATGACCCATAGAGGGACGGCCATAAGGCATTCCGATGACTCATGTGCACAGAGACGTTTACGATGACCCATAAGGAGACGACTATAAAGGCATTTTGATGACCCATAAAGGGACGTATATTATATGATGCTAAGGATGCCACGAATACATTTCATAAACTTGGACAATCATTCATTCATATAAAACATAGCATTTCAGAAAACTGACCATTTCATATCATCATAAAATAATTAAAGTTAAACATAACTTTACAAAGTTATTATTCACAGATGGCTCCGATAGCAAAATAGAGAAAGCGGGCGATTCAGATAGTCTATGGCACGTGACCAACACAAACACATAGTATATACACATTGAAACACACGCTAGGCATATACTTAACTCGTTACGTTTTGTTCTTAGTGTGTTTCTAAGTCTTATCCTTATTATTATATCTTAATCTTGGCTTAGGAATGCCTGGGATACAACGAGAATGCGAAAATGCACTTGAAAACACTTAGTCAAATATGCTGGAAACAGGGGTCTCGCTCGAGCGAACGTCCAATCATGCGAGTGGTCGCTCGAGCGCAACTTCCTTTGCTCGAGCAATCTGTAAACTTTGCAAAAGTAATAGTTGCTTGATTTTTTTGCTCGATGCACACTCTACGGTCGCTCGAGTTTGAGACAGAGGTCTTCGCTCGAATGTAACTATTGTCGCTCGAGTGGTTTGCAAAATGTAGAAACTTCTGGGAGCATACATTTTATGCTCAAGCCAACTTGTGGTCGCTCGAGAGGAAGTGCCAAAATGCGAGTGGTCGCTCGAGCACAAGTTCTGTCGCTCGAGTAGAGGAGTAGAATTCTGGAATTTCCAAATTCACTCCCAAGCACCAAAACTCAAATTTAAAGCCACAAATCATGTTCTTTTGGGCCAAAAGCTTGAGAAAACATGTCTAAACTTGTCAAACATCATGAATTCAAAAGCATTTCACCAAATCAAGGCCCAAAAGCTTTAATTGCTCAAATTTCAACTTGAAGCTTACTTAATATGATGTGAACATGATATGCATGAATTGTCATGAACTTAAGCTTTCCAAAACATGATCAATTAAGGTCAAATGGTAAGAAATGTGATGAATTCTCAAAACAAGGTGAAGATAGACACATGCATGTGAGACTTATGTGAAGTTCAAACTCAAAATGCTATGATATATGCATGTATGTATGGAATTCATCTATTTAAGCTCAATTCTCATGTTAATTCACCTATCACACTTGATTTCATGTGGTAACCAACTAAATTACAAACTAGGAGATATAGATTCTTACCTTAGAAGCTTCATTGTGTCCTAGATGTCTGAATGGTTTAGTCACTTAGTTCAACACCTTGATTTCTCTACAATTTTTCTTCATCTCCTTAGATTTCCAACTCAACTCTCTCTCTCTCTCTCTCTCACTCACGTTTGATGCCTCAAGATGGAAGAAATAGGAGTGTAAAGTGTATACAAGGGTCCACTAGTGCGTTATATAGGCTTGGATTAAAGAATTGATTAATTAGGCTTAATTGAGCATTAATTTTTCTAATTATTTATCAAATTTCAATTAAACTTACGATAATGTTCTAAAAATTCCAACTAACACATAATTCAAGTTAATTTCGTGATCGGATGCCGATGAGGCCTTCAATTCGCAGAACAAAACAGAAAGACAGACATTTCTACCATGGACAGATACAATGCAATTCACATACATAACACATAATTAATCATGCGATTTTATCTTAGATTCTTATTAAGCATTCTTAAACATGGATTATACATTATTCATGGGTTAGGGTTGTTACAGTCTTCTCCTTTTAAGAAGTTTGGTCCCCCAAACTCGAATTACTTTCATTTTGGAAGAAGATCGGATCCAAAGGAAACAAATCAGGATATCTTTTCATCATATCTTCTTCAGTCTCCCAAGTTGCATAGGTTTCTCTATGGTTTTTCCAATCCACTTTACTAACAAGATTTCTTTGTTCCTCAATCTTTTGATTCAACAGCCACAATTTGAATTGGCCTCTTCCTACGATAGACATCTCTCAAGAGCACATAGGTTGGTTTAATCACGTGGAACGGATCTCTCAAATATCCTCTCAGCATCGAGACATGAAAAACATTGTGCATATGTTCTATGACCGATGGTAAGGCTACCTGATATATCACCGTGTTGATTTTCTCTAAAATCTTGTATAGCCCAACATATCTCGGTGCTAACTTGCCCTTTACACCAAACTGAGTTTTCTCTTTCATAGGAGTTACTTTAATAAGCACATGATCCCCAACGTCATATTCCTTGTCTCTTCTTCGAACATCCGTATAACTCTTTTGGTGACTTTGTATAGTTTTCAATCGTTGTTGAATCAATTTCACGTTTTTAGTGGTTTCTTGCACAAGTTCCGATCCTAACAAAAGTCGATCACTTATTTTGGCCCAGCAAATAGAATATCGGCATTTCCTACCATGCAACACTTCATAAGGAGTCATCCTGATACTTGAATAACAACTGTTATTGTACCTAAACTCAGCCAATGGTAAGTAAGTTTCCCAATTCCCTTGAAAATCTAAGGCACAAATTCTAAGCATATCCTCCAATGTCTCAGATTATTCTTTTCTCGACCGACCGCCTGCTTATGGGTGGTATGCACCGCCACCCCAACTCGGCTCCCAAAGCTTGTCAGAGACTCGCAAAATACTTGAAGTAAACTTAGGATCTCTGTCGGACACAATAGATACCGGCACACCGTTCAATCTTACTATCTCATTCACATAGATGTTAGCCATTTATCCGCATTATACAAAGATTTGACAGGAAAAAAGTGGGCATATTTAGTTAAACGATTTACAATGACCCAAATAGAATCCATACCTCGGGAGGAGAGAGGCAATCCCACAATGAAGTCCATAGTAATGTGTTTTTATTTCCATTCCGATATTGGAAGCGGCTGAAGTAACCCAGCAGGTCGTTGATATTAGGCTTTAACTTGTTGGCAATGCAAACATCTAACTACAAAATCAGCAATGCTTTTCTTCATTCCAGGCCACCAGAAATTCTGTTTCAAATCCTTGTACATTTTCATGTTTCTTGGGTGCATAGCAAACTTTGAATTGTGAGCTTCAGTCATAGCACGTTTTCTCAATTCCAAACAATCCAACACTCAAAGTCGATTATGAAACTTCAACACATTGTTCTCAAACACTAATCCTAGTTTTGGTTTTGAGTCAATTTCATCAACAATCTTCTTCAAAAATTCATCCTGCAATTGCTTTTCTTTAATTTCTTCAAGTATGGCAAGTTTGGTAGAAATGGCAGCTATGTCACACCCTCAAAATACACAATAAATACAACTAAAAAATGGAAGAATAATAGAAATAAAATGGTTTTATTCATCGTAGTTCGACATAAAAAGTCAAAACATGCGTTATACATTTATAAATATTCATCCCGAATCTACAACATGTGTTATAATGCTAAGAGAAAAGAAATTAAACATATAATCAAATGCCCAACAGGCTTACATCTTTCCAAGTCATTTCTTAGTTACACAAAAGTGAGCCTCGCTCATTACATCTTAAGTCCTTGGCTTTATAAAAATATATATCTATATATATACAATCAAAATAAAGAAGCTCTTGCTCCCAAATGTCCCTCCAAGCTATTGCCTTGGTGGAGGCACGTCACCAACACCTGAAAATGGTTTTCCCAAATAAGGTGAGTGTAGCTCAACTTTTTCACATCCCCTTTCGAGAGTTTGAAAAGAGCTCTACAGTTTGGACTCCCGTGGTTTTAAATCTAATCTCATAAGTGTAATGTGAAATTAATAAACACCAAAGAGTCCAAATCCGGCAAATCTTTTGAAAAATCAATTTTTGAATAAAAAATGTCAAAATTTGACTGTTTTGCTAGATACAGAGTCGCCACCTAAATATTTTATTTTGGAAAAATTTAGGAAACCCATGACTCGTGCCAAAGGCCACATGTCTGTCATCACCAAAGTTGCCTCGGCTCGGGAACTTAGGTATGAGAGGGGAAGGTCATGGATTGAGCACCCCTGCTCGCCCAATCAAAAATCGGCCTCTACTAATCATGATATGATTTTTATCAACGTTATATGCTCTTGTTCTGGTTATTTAAGCTAGCATTACTATGTGATGCACACAAGCAAGTATAGACTAATTTTCCTAGATTGGAACAACTCAATGTCATGTTTGTTTTGCGAAAAGGGTTTGATTTTGCCACCTCAAGTAGGCTTAAAGTTTGCAAATTTGCCACTCAACAAAGTGGGATTAAAACTGTGAATTTGCCACTAGACATAGTGGGCTTAAAACGCATATCTGCTAAATCATTCCAATTCAAACAATAAGCCTTCATCCACAGGTGTTCAAGCAGTTTAACAAGTAAACATTTAGCCTCATGGCAAGCATGCTAGTTATGGCAATCACTCACACTCATGCAAGTATGCTAAAGCACTAAAAACTCACCTAGTAATTCGAGCTAAGATAAAACAAAAGAGTTAGAAAAATATGCATGATTCCAAGCTATACAAGATGTTTAATGCAACACATGCAATATGCAATTACTAGGCTCAGCTACTAATATGGCATATGAATTAATTCAAGACATGTGTCTATGCACGTATTCGAAGAAATATTGAAACGACAATGCAGTTTGAATGAGGCATCGAGCCTCGGTGCATGCAAGACAAGATGAATGGATGCAAGCATAAGGTATGCTAATTGAAATATGACCCTAGTCTAACCATCAAAAGCTTATTAAATAAAAAGGGAACAAGACGTGGGGTTGGAAGACATACACATTATTACATTTTGCTCTCACGAAAGAGAGTCCGAATAAATAAAGCAAAACTAACTAGGAACTAATTAGAGCTAAGCTAATTAAGCTAATTGAGCTAAGCTAATGAAGCTAATTAAACTAACTAGCTAATGAATAACTAGCTAAACTAATTAACTAATTATTACAACACTTTTAATTTAACAAACTAGTAAGCTAATTAAATTATAACACAAATGCAAATAAGCTAAGTAATTAAAGTGTTTAACTACTCTACCACTACTCGCCGAAATGAAAGATGCACATACTCGAATATCACTCGAAAAGATCTTCGTTTCGCTCTCGAAAGCCTTTGTTTGCAGAGTTGAACATTTTCGGAACCATTTTGCTCCACCTTACCAACATTTTGCTGAGGTTTGCATCAAGGGCTAGCCATGGTAAAGACTACCGCCATGGAAGTGGCTGTCACCATCAATGGTGCTCACGGCCACCGCCAATCAGAGATAGTCCGCCGCCAATGATGCACTGGTTCAACTTGCTGCAACAGAGAACAAATAGGGCAAAAAGAGGGTATTCCCATAGATTGTTTCCATAACTCACCCCTCATTTTCATGAGCAAATCCAAGGAGTTGTGAACTTAAGCCACAAACCACCAACTCAAGCAATTTTATTGCATGATGGCTTGTAATTCAAGAGGTGCAAATTCAATAAATGCAAAATGAACACAAACCTCCTCATTTTCATGAAAGATCAAGGAAGAAGTTGACTTGGAGACTTGGATCATTTCATCACTAACAAGTATGAAATGGTCCAAGTTTCATGTGTTCAATTAACGCTTGATTGAACACACCAAAACACAACCAAATTCTTATATTGGCTCACTTTAGTCCCAAGTTTTAGTTACTCACCATTTTTACCAACCATTCTTTAATCCAATTAAGTCCAAAAGGTGAGTTAAAGTCCTCTAATGGAAAGAAAAGCTCAAAACACAAGTTGCTTTGGGTATGAAAGAAGTATCATACCGTTGGTAATGAACCCCCTAAAGGATTAAACTACTAAGTATGAAACCTCAATTTCACACTTAGGCAAACAAGTGACTTGAAACCACTTTCAAAGAAAAAAGAAAAACCAAGAAAGGAGAGAGGTTGCAGAGATAATTAGTGCTGAAATTAAGTGTGAAAAACACCAAAAACATCCAATCAGCTCAAACAAGTGGTGTCTAATGGCCTAAAACACCAAGCTTATGATGACTATTATGCTACAACTATGCAATACAAGACTCAAAAGTAACAACCAACCCAAAACAGAGTTAAAACAGCCTAAATCACAAAGCTAAAACATGCCGAATTAAGCTATAACAAGCTAACCACATAGGCCAAGGCATGGCACCTACTAGGCTAGCAAATGTAACAACCAACCCGAAACAGAGTTACAACAGCCTGAATCAGAGGCTAAAACATGCTGGAATTAAGCTATAACAAGCTAACAAAATAGACCAAGGCATGGCACCTACTAGGCTAGCAAACAAGACATAAGGAGAGGAGGCTAACCCCTCCAAATTTGGACTTCAAAACATGATTTTTACCATTGAAAACACTCTAAAAATCAATGTTTAAAGGCCCAACAAAAGATGGTTTGAAAATGGGAAGCAAGGTGCAAAGGCTTTTTAACAAGGAATAAAGAGGAATGAACCACCCCCCAACCTTAAATGGCCAAAAACACCAATTTCAGCCCATAAAACAAGTTTTTTTATAGCTAAAAAATAACCTAAAACAATGAAAAAAAGATAGGATACAAGTATGTAATGCAAGCCTACAAAGTTAGTATTATACCTCTTGAAGAGAAAAGTGATTCGAAGCAACAATTCCAAGAAAAGTACCACCTTCTAGAGCTCAAGCCAAGCCCAAGAACACCTCAACTCAGAGATGAGAGGATTTGGTTAAGGGTGTATAGGCAAGAGTGTAGGAATTGTAGGCAAAAGTGTAGAAAATTTGTAGAGAGAGAGAGAGAGAATAGTAGAGAGAGAGGAAAATTTTGAGTCTAAAATTTTCTAAACTCAAAACATGAGAGGCGGTTCCTATATATAGAAAACATGAAATCTATACAAGGAGATCCAGCCCTCTACGTGTGAACAGATGCAAGCATCTGTGCAAATAGCTGGCACAACTGGCATAAAATATCTATAGAAAAAACTAGTGGCTGGTCGGCCTTCAGTGATGGCCGGCAAGGAATCATTGATGGCTGGCAGGGCACATCAATGGCCGACAAGAAATGATGGTCGGGTAGCTTCCAAGGATGGCCAAGAGGCCACCAGAGATTGTAAGATGGAAAGACCAAGGCATGGTCCAAAAAAGGAGACAAATGGATACATGGTTGAAATGCTCAAAGCCGTGGCATTCCAATCGAGGACTTCGAGCACTTGGCGAGGAAACAAACTAATCATTGGAATGTACCTACAAGAACATCCAAGTCTTGAAGGGTCACAAAATGGGGTGTCTACAAGAAGCCATATCCCAAAGAGGGAATCATCTAACACCATATATGAGGTTTAACAGAGATGTAAGTACAAAGTGCATATACAATACCTATGGTAAAACTTTCACAAATTGTACTCAAAAGATGTCAAATTCAAATCATAGTCCATTTTCTTTCAATTTAAATTCGCCACTTATCTTTCTCAATTTGTGAGTCAATTTCTTTATTTCTCAACATCCAATTTGAGACTACAAGTCAATGGTTTTCCAATCATACAATACACACATATAAACACTTCAAATTGCCATTTTATGGATATTTCGTCCACGGGATCGGCACCCATGTATAAATTTCAGGACTTTCACCCAGGACACCCGGCCAACTTAATTATAATGGAGTCCATCCCCTTTCTCCTCCTAAACAATGGAGTACATCCCCTTTTTCCTCCCAAATAATCATACATATACAATGTATTTAAACACATAATTATACATGGAGTACATCCCCTTTCTCCTCCAAACAAACATATATATACAATGTATATAAAATGTGATCATATTCAATGACAACCAACAATGAATTAGCTTTAATTCACCTAATGACATTTCTACAACCATTATAGCTATCTTCCACCAATAGCCCCATACAATTATTTCTAAACAGATATTCAATCTTTATAACAGATAAATCATTAAATTTCCATAGGCAAGCGATTAAACAAATCCAACAACACCATTCATCTATACATCCTCCTAATTTTGCATTTTCCATACCAATTTCATTATTCAAACAAAATGGTAATTCAAGACATTTTTAGGGCAAAGCTCTCCATTCTCCAAGTACTAACCCAAGGGCCAAAATCTACTATTTTAACATAGGAAGGTCTCACATCTAAACCCCATAATCATTTATATACACCTACATGGAAACCCCTTTTTCAAACTTGAAACCCAAACCTTAGGTTTGCTCAAATCACCCCCAAATCCCACCATTGTTACACAATGACAAATAACTAAGCTAAAAGTCATATAAAAGTCTAGAAAAATCCATACCTCAAGTTAGAAGACCAAGCAAAGTAAACATGAATTCCAACAATGCCGAAACCTTAGCTTTCAAGATACTCTACCCTTCTTCTGAAGACACTAGGGTGAAGAGATCAAAGGATTTAGGCCAAAATATAGAGAGAGTGTGTGTTTCAGAGAGAGAGAGAGAGTCAAAATCTAGGTTTTTTTGAAAGTTTTAGAGAGAGAAGAATGAAAAAGTGATATAAAATGTTACTTTTGTGATATGATATACGCACAGTCCACTCGAGCGGAGGAGTTGACGCTCGAGCGTCAGACACAAAAAGTTGTTATGCTTGAGTGCACGATGCTACCCGCTCGAGCACATAACACACACATCCAAGATTTTTAGCAGACAATGATAAAACCGCCGAGCGCCACCGCAAGCGTGAGGGAAACGCCGCCGAGCGTGAAAAACACTCTCCAAGACTTTTGTAGACGCAAAATCGAGGGTTTGTAAATCTCGCTCAAGCACAAGAAATGCTGCTCGAGCGAAGGAGCTAAAATTGCGAAGCGCGTTCGAATGCTAGAATGGCCGCCCGAGCGGAGGAGCAAAAATATGGGCGACAAAGGTTTGGAAAAACAAGCAACCAACCTACTCCAAATGCACAACTACAATTCAATAACCAAAATAGAGGGAAGACAAGAGAAACAAGATATGAACCACCATTCAAAACAATACAAACCCGAGTCCGGAATACAACAAGTGACGGGTCAAAACCAAAATCGCTATAGGCTAAGACTCCACATTGTTCTCGCAACACAATTTCAATCTCATTTCATTCCAAGTCACATAACAATTCCCTTTGACCGGTGAGCAAACATGACAAATTGCAAATGGATTTTTGGCTCAAGGCATCTGCAACGGTATTGGCTTTTCTTAGATGGTACAAGATTTGCAAATCAGAATTCTTGATTAATTCAAGCCATCGCCTTTGTCTCATAGTCAATTCTTTTTGGGTGAAGAAATACTTCAAACTTTTATGGTCTGTATATGCTTCACAAGTTACACCATACAGATAATGTTGCCAAATCTTCAAGGCAAACACCATAGTTGCCAATTCAAGGTCATAAGTTGGATAGTTCTTTTCATGAGGGCAGAGTTGCCGAGAAGCATATGCAATTACCTTTCCATTTTGCATTAGCACACATCCCAAGCCTTTGTAGGAAACATCACTATAAATCTAAAACCCATCGGTTCCATTGGGCAATGTCAGTACTGGTGTAGTTACTAGTCTCGTTTTCAGTTCTTGGAAGGCTGATTCCCGTTGATCAATCCAATCAAAAGGTACATTTTTCTACGTCAATTATGTCAATGGCATAGCAAGTTTGGAAAAATCTTTCACAAATTTGCGATAGTAACCTGCAAGCCCCAGAAAGCTTCTAACTTTGGACACATTTGTTGGTCTTGCCTAGTTCACAATAGCCTCAATTTTCTGTGGGTCAACTGATATGCCATCCTTGTTGATCACATGTCCCAGAAATGCTACACTGTCAAGCCAAAATTCACATTTGGAAAATTTTGCATATAACTTCTTTTCTCTCAGGATCTGTAGCTCAATTCTCAGATGATTTTCATGTTCTTCCCTGCTTTTGGAATAAATCAAAATATCATTAATAAACATAACAACAAAATCATTAAGAAACTGTTTGAACACCCTATTCATTAGGTCCATAAAAGCTGCAGGTGCATTCGTTAACCCCAAATAGCATCACCAGAAACTCATAGTGCCCATATCTAGTCCGGAAGGCAGTTTTGTCTATGTCTTCTGCTTTAACTTTCAATTGGTGGTATCTGGATCTAAGGCCAATTTTTGAAAAGACTCGGGCTCCCTGGAGTTGGTTAAACAAATCATCTATTCGGGGGAATGGATACTTGTTCTTGATAGTTACTTTATTCAATTCCTGGTAATCTATACATAACCTCAAGGATCCATCTTTCTTTTTAACAAACAAAACTGGAGCACCCCAAGGTGAAGTGCTTGGGCTAATAAACTTCTTGTCTAACAATTCTCGGTTGAGTTTTCAATTCTTTTAGTTCGGTTGACATTCTATATGGAGTTTTGGAAATCGTTGTGTTCCGCACAACATCAATAGTATACTCAATTTCTATCAATTAAATCTCCGCAATTCATTTGGAAATATATCGAAAATTCATTTACTACAAAGAATGTTCTCGCAGAGAACTATCAAGTCACAACCAACACGCAACATAAGTAACCCCGATCAGAAAGCCCATTTTTGATCGCCACAAGGCTTGGACGCTTTGTCCTCGACTGGCGATGAAGCTGTGTTGATTGTGATTCGAATTCTCAACAAAGGAACGTAAGCTCACGCTCCAAAACCAATTCCAAACCTTTCATATTCATACTATTCTTGCCCCAAAAATTCATTTTTAACCATTATGCCACCCTACATTGAGTGTAAATAGTGGAACAAGGGAGAGCATTGGGAGCCATGACACATTGGGGAGCCACTGTAGCTATTGGGAGCTAACCGACTCTCGATAACGAGAAACATTATTCTGGGTGGGAATGGGCTAGCCGTCTATTTTTAAAGATATTTATGAACTATTTTGCTCAAATTCTATAAATATGAGCATCTATCTTAGTGTTAGAGGTTGGGAAATTTTCAAAGGAGTAAAACAACCTTGCAAAGCTGCTTTTTCTTGTGCAAGCTAACTTTGAGATATTTGATCATCTTTATATCATATCTATACACCATAGACAACCTTAGAGCAAGAACTTAGAACCTTGGTTGAGCTTTGTGAGTCAAAATTCAAGCTTGAGAGTGTGCTTGGACCAGGTTTGGTACACAAACAAGAGCTTAGCTTGTTCAAAAGGTATAAGCTTACCACCTTTCACAAGAGGGTTAACACCCTTTCTTGCTTGCTACTTCATAGCTCACACCCTTGTTTTACATTCTTTTCGTTGCCTTTTGAACTGATTTTTGAGTTTAATAAAGGCTAAAAACATGGTTTGAAGTTCAAAATGGAGAGGTTAGCCACCTCTCTTTGCTTTTGTTCACTAGCCTTGCTTTTGCCTTATTATTTACTACATTTTATGCCCTTTAACATGATTTTTAGCCACTGTTTTCAGCATATTACGGGCTGTTTTAGGGCTGTTATAGTTTATTTAATTAGTGTACACTTTGAACATCTAGCTTGTTGTGTTGCAAGTCTTCATAACTAGCTAGTTGTATTGTGTCACCCATGCTTTGATAATTTTTCTTTGGTTCACTTCATATCAAGAGTCTCATTCTAAATAATCAATCTTGCATAAGTCATTTCTGCCACCTTAATCTTTTCTTTTTTCTGTTTTGTTTTGAGAGTTACTTCAACCGATCAACGGTTATTCAAAGCAAAAGAAAGAAACCTATGCTCAATGGCTTAATCTCTACGGAGGTTCATCATCAAGGCATAGGCTCCCTTTTATGCCAAGAATTACTTCTCGTTTGACGTTTTTTCTCATTTAGTCGACTTAAACATCATTTTGGACAAATTGATTAAAGAATGGCAAAGACTAATAAAATTGGCTTAAAATGAATTAAACCGACATAAAGAAAATGTTCAGAGTTGGTTGGATTCGGCCGGATGTTATGCCGGGTCCATCATTCCGGAAATTGTCACATATCAATACATGATATGTTGATAAGACTTAGAGCGTGTCTACTTCCCTCTATGAGTCTTCATGATAAAGAGGGAAGGGTAGTTTTTCATCATATTTATCAATTTTGTCCAAACGTGCTCAGGATCATCAAGCCATCAACTTGTGTTAATTGATGGATTCGAATGCAAATTTGTTCTTTTCTTGAGTCTCCAATGACAAAAAGGGGCAAAAGGGACAAACAGGGCCTAGAAAGGCTCTGTCTGCACTGTTCTCACCTCATAGCACAAAACATTTTTTGGCATAAAATTTAGTGTCGGCCGGCACTGTTTTGGCCCTGCCAGACCTCATTTGGAGCTTGTCGGCTCCCAATGTTTGGTAAAACAGAAATTGTTGGCAGAAACCAAGGGCAGTGGCAGAGTAGAGTAGTCTGGGCAGACAGAGTAGCTTCTGGCACTTTGCATGCAATCATTGTATCTTATGGCTGCTCAAATTAAATTTCTTGTTAGCCTTGTTGTAATTAATTATTATTGTTGTAAATAATTATTATTTTAGTTATTATTATTGTTTATTTGTAATTATAAAACTAGTTAACTTAGACTGGTAGTTTATTACCCATTCTAATATCCTTGTTGTAATAACTTAGCTAGTTTTAAATCATTTATTCGAATTTGTAATAATTATTTTATTTCGGACATTTAGACACTTATTCGCACCCTCCTGCACGAGAGCAAAATATGTAATAACTTGTATGTCTTCCAACCCCTATTTCTTTCTCCCTTTTATTTATCTGCTTATAATGATAACATAGAGCATCACATCTACTTAGCATTCCCATGCTTGCATACACTCGTCTCGTATGCATTTGGGTTCGGCTCATCATACTAACCAATGTCAATTTCTACTCCATTGTTTGAATACGTGATTTATCACATGTCTTGAATGGAATCATCTACCATGCTAGTAGCTGAGCCTATTTAAATTGCATGATTGTATGTGTCACATTAGTCATTTTGCATAAGTTAGGAGCATGCATGTTTTCTAATCATTTTTCTTTATTTGGCTTACCTTGGAGTGCTAGGTGAGCACTTATTGTTTTAGTATCTCACATAAGTGTGATTTTTTTCATGCCAAGCATAATACCATGAGGCTAATTACTTAACTGATATAACTCTTCGAATGCCTATGGATGAAGGCTAATTGCTAAAATTTAGATAAATTGATTAATGTACATACAAACTCACTTTTTCAAGCGACAAGTATCAAAAACAATTTTCAAACAAACATGAAACCAAAACGCTCCAACTTTTGCAAATTAGTCTATACTTGTGTGCAAAGACGCAAAGAATGTTAGCTAATAAATCGAACATGAGCATATAATGTAAATAAGAATCACATTATGATTAGTAGAGGCCAATCTTTGATCAGGCGAGTGGGGTGCTCAATTCATGACCTTCCCCTATCGTACCTAAGTTCCCAAGCTGAGACACTTTGGTGATGACGAATAAGTGGCCTTTGGCACGAGTCTTGAGTTTCCTAAATTTTTCAAAAAATATTTAGGTGGCAACTCTGAAATCTAGCAGAGCAGTCTATTTTTTTCCATTTGATTCAAAATTGATTTTCCAAAAGATTTGCTGGACTCATTTGTGTTTATTTATTTCACATTACACTTTTGAAATCGATTCGTAACCACGAGAGTCCAAACCTGAGGGCTAATCGATCGAAAGGAGCACGAAAAGCAAGCTACGCTTCGCAACTCGCTAGGATTTAGAAAGCTTGACTTGAAACTCATGATGTGAAATTTTATCTACATGTATATGTTCTTTGCATAGCATTTGCATTGTTACTATAAGTCACTGTGTTTTCCATTTTGTAACAACGCCCGCGGGGGACCTCGCTACAGTTCGGACTCGATTTTGTTATGGTTCTAAATCTTGAACCAAAGAGTCCAAATCCAAATCGCTTTTGAAGGAAAACAGATTTTTGAAAGAAGTGCCAAACATGGATCGCTTTGCGATAATGAGTCGCCACCTAAATATTTTAAAATGGGAAATTTAGGAAACCCCGACTCAAGGCCGAAGGCCACGTGTCCGCTATCACCAAAGTTGGCTCGAACTTGGGTACGATTAGGGAAGGTCACATCGTGAGCATTCTCTCGCCGGCCAAAGACCGCCTCTACTAACCATGATATCTTTTTTTGAAAACATTGTATGCTCTTATTCCGATTATTAGCCTAGGTAACTATGTGATGCTCAAGAGAAACAAGTATAGACTGGGCCGTCTGAATTGGAACTAAACATTTCATGTTTGTTTGTGAAAGATGGTTTGCTACCCGCAGGTAGGCTTAAAATGCAGATTTTGCCACAATCTAGTGGGCTTAACAAACAGTCAATGTATTGTCCCAATTCAAATAACTCAACCTCCACCCACAGGCATTCAAGGCAGTTATATCATATAAGCACATAGCCTCATGGCAAGCATGCTATTCATGGCAACACTCACACGTATGCAAGGATGCTAAAGCATAAAAACTCACCGAGTACTCCAAGCCAAAACAGGAAAACGATTAGAAATCATGCATGAATCCTAAGTATACTGAAATGCCTAATGCAACACATGCAAAATGCAACTATAGCAGTTCGCTATTCTAACTCTGGCATATGAGATGCCACACCTATCAAGTACTCAACCTGGAACTGAAATACAGATGCATTTGTATGATGCGCCGAGTCAATGCATACAGATGAATGATGCAAACATATCATCGTATGCTAATTGAAATATGCCCTATATCTAACCATCCAAAGCGTAAATAAAAGGAGAAAGAAATGGGGTTGGAAGACATACATCACACTCACACACCCTTATTACAATTATGCCTCGCAGAGGGTCCGAATAAATATACAATCAATAAAAGAATATTACAAATCAAAATATACAAATCAATAAATATACAATTTAAACTGGAAAATAGTAAAAACTGGCATGCAAGCCAGGGACTGCCTTGCTCCTGATGAATAGTATATGCTGGGCTGCTTGGCGCAGAAATCCACTGGGATGCCCTGATTAGCCTCTGTTTACAATTTTCCTCGAATTGCGTGCCAGATTCCGGAGAGCTGATAATTCCTCATTTTTTTGCTGCAACGGAGAGCAGGAAAAGGGCATAGCAGTGTATTTCACAAATATATGCATGTCTCGATCCTCGCGCCACCAATCACGCATATCGATGCATGATGGCCGAGGAGCCGATTTGCACAACTCAATGTTGGGATGAATACACATGAATGCTACGAAAATGAGATGCCTCGAAATGCGTGCCCACGGGCGCGCAAACCGAGGCGATGATGAAAGATGAAAATCAGATAAAACCGAAGTGCCTCGAAGTGCGTGCCCACAGGCGCGCAAACCGAGGCGATGATGAAAGATGAAAATCGGATAAATCGGCGCCTCGGCGCGTGCCTACAGCGCCGCAAACCGAGGCGATGATGAAAGATGAAAATCGGATAAATCGGTGCCTCGGCGCGTGCCCACAGCGCCGCAAACCGAGGCGATGATGAAAGATGAAAATCGGATAACCGGCGTGCCAAGCGCGCCCACAGCGCCGCAAAACCGAGGCGGCGATGAAAGATGAAATGGCATACGGAATGCAAACGATGGACTTACACCAACATGGGAGAGCCTCACCACTCACATAGGAGGCCGTCGGTAAAAAAGTCGCCGAACGCGTGCTCATGACACGCAAATCGAGGCAATGATGTAGAAGCATGAAAATGCAAATTGGGCTTACGCCGACATGAGAGGGCCTCAACCACACTCACATAGGCCGCCGGATAAACAGGGCCGAAGGCGCGTACACCGCACGCAAACCGAGGCAATGCAAAAATGATGCAAACGGCATAGGGAATGATATGTAAGCATGGCAATGGAATTTCAGCACCTAAATAAAGGGGAAAACAGCCCCGAAACAATTCGAAATGACACCCGAAGCATGCATTCATCCCGAAAGTGTGAAATTAAGCCCCGAAATGGCCTATAGCCATGCTATGCATGCAAAATATGATCATGGAAGAAAGAACAGTAGCAAGGCATTCCCAAATATGGCATTTTTCAGTAACAAATAATGGCCAAAATGCAAGCATAGATAGATCAACCATAGCATGCAAAGTTAGTGGCCAAAAGAGGGGTATTGAGACAAGTGATATATGCGAACCCCAAATGGACAAACTTTCTTCTAGAATATTGAAGATGAGGTAAAAATAAGCACAATTTCAGAAGATGACATCCTCAAAATCAGAATACAAACATGCTATAAAATCCATGCAAAGTAGGCTTCCAAATAGGCTATATCATGAGACATGCAATGCACACACCAAATGACAAAACTTTATTCATGAAATATGTAAAGGGGGCCAAAATAAGACCAAAACCAGTAGGGGTCGAAGTCCCAAAAACAAACACAAATAGGCCAAAAATTGCATGCAAAAATGGCACACTTGATGAAATTTGAAGGAAGTGGTGGATACAATGGTTAATAAAGTTGAGCCCTTCTACAATGTTGTAGAGGGGCTCAAAATGAGCATTAAAACCAGTAGGGTCTGACCCTAAAAACAAAAGGAAATAGGCCTAAACTAGCATGCAAGATATTGGCATAAGAGCTAGGTATTGAAACTAGTATATCATAGAAACATCAAATGAAGTTGAGCCCTTCTACAAAGTTGTAGAGGGGCCCAAAAAAAGCACAAAAAGTAGGGGTCGGAGCCCCAATTCTCAACCAATTAGAGTATAAAATTGAACCAAGAAAAAGCCCTAAAAGTTGGTTTTGAATACTCACCCTTGAAGACTTGTCTTTCTTTGCTTCTTGGCTTTGATTTGTAGCTTCTAAACCTCTGAAATTCACCTCCTTGCTGCTGAAATGATGGTAGGGATGGTGAGGCTAGGTGTTGATGAAGGAATGGCCTTGACACTTGAAGCTTTTTTGGAGTTTAAAGCTTTGAAGATGGAGGTTTTTGGAGAAGTGTTCTTGAAGACAAATTTTCCAACCTTGAAGAAGGAGAGGGAGGGGCCTTCAAATAGGCAAGAAATGGGGTGTAAAAGGAGAGGGAAAGCACCCAATCTTTCCCTCCCGAATATCCTGATGCCCCGGATATGTTGGAAGATATCCTGACACTGACAGCCGAAAGCAAGAATCTGGGCCAGTAGTTTGCCAAGGTGGTGGCCACCACTCACCATGGCCGGCCACCACTCCACCATGGCCGGCCGGCCACCCCAAGAAAATGAACAGTGAATTCTCCGCCGACCACCATACCAAAGTGCCCCCATGTGTGTAGAACAAGGATCCAAGGTTGAATTTGGCAACATTGAACCAGGAGTCTTAACATAGATCTTGAAGGAGAGGCCCAAAATGAAACCAACAATTGTCGCCGACCACCATACCAAAGTGTCCTCCCAGATGTGTAGAACAAAGATCCAAGGTTGGAATTTGGCAACACTGAACCATGAGTCACAACATAGAGCTTGAAGGAGAGGCCCAAAAATGAAATCCTGAATTTCTGGCCCACCACCAACCCTTAGGGTCCTCCTAGATGCCCTCATCACAGATATGTAGCTTTGGTTGGAAGAAAATACCCCAAGGTGTTCAACATTGGCCCTAAGTGAGAAAAACGGGCTCCGGAGGAGCTTAAACCGTTATCTCGATAATTGCTGGCCTCCCACCCCCAAAGGATCTTCCCGATGTTGAAACAGAGGTACCGCCAAGTTTGAACAAAACTAATGAGAAATGAACGTCGGCCAAAACCGAGCAAATCGAGATCCCGAAAATGGGCCGCAGTGCCAAGTGGTGTTCAAAGATGGCGGGGTATTCATGACCCTGTCCTCTCGAATGACAAGACAGAGGTATTCGCCAAAAACGGAGAAAATGGATGCGAAATGAATACTGGACCAAAACCGCCAATTCGGTCCCAAAACCGCTTATGAGCACCGAAGTGGCATACGGCCACGGCGGGCATCGGGGCCCTGTGGTTCCTCGGAATGTTAAAACAGAGGTCTCCGCCAGAAACCGGAGAAAGCGGATGCGAAATGAATGCTCGGGGCCCAAATCACGTAGTTTGGGGTCCCGAAAATGGGTCGCCGGGCACCGGAAGTGGTGTTCGGCTAAGTGGGCATCAGGCCCCAAAGGTCCCTAATACTAAAACAGAGGCACATGCCAAAATCGGAGAACTCGGAGATGGTCGGGCGTCCCGAGCCGAGGCACACGCCCGACGGTTCAAAACCGAACCGGGTCCCGAATGGGCAAAATGGCTCACGGCCATAAACGAAGTTCACGGCCACCGGAGATAGTCTACGGACCACTCTTCCTCAGAAAGAAAACAGAGAAAACCAAGCCAGGTTCGCAAACCGAGACAAGGTAAAGAAGATGGTTCTAAGTCCGGAGGCAGGCACGCTACCGTGACTGGACTCTTGAACAAGCACAAGATGCAATATCACCGAAGCGCCAACCGGTGACGCTCGAAGTCTTAAGGTCGGTCAAAATGGGGTGTCTACAGCTGTTCTCTTGATGTAACTCTAAGTCAAGAAGTGACGGAGGAATGTCAAAGCCCGTAGAGACTCATTTTTTGACAAGGTCAAGACTTAGACAAACAATACGAGATAAACAGAGATATGTGCCCGCAGTGGGGCAAAATGCAAAGTGATAGGCGCGAGCCGATGATCATGCAAATGCAAAGAAGTCAGAATGAAGGTATTGAAGAATAGATGCAACAGTTTTAAGCAAGAATGCAAAGCAAACAACTACATTTCATGCAGTTAGGAATGCGGAGAATCATTCAATTCTCATCGCGTCTCACACGGAGAAGATACGATACCTGCGCGATTCGTCTGGTCGCACCAGCCTCAAATGAACCGTACATACAATATCGTGCCTGCAAAATAGAGAAATGAAACAAGAACAATATGCCGACAACATATATTCAATGTGATTCCTATGATTCCAAAAGTTCGACACACACAGCGTCGGTGAACGAATGCAACATAACGCGAGAAAAGATAATGCGCGACAATGCATGCTCAAGCATAGAAAGTTCGGTATATCAAGAAATCATGCATGACAATGCAAAACAATCACGAGAATGCAAATTAGGAGCCAAATAATGACAAATGAGCACAAATCAGGATGCCCGGTTGTTGCACAATAACGAGCCGAAAATGCGATTCGGCTGACGCAAGAACTCGACGGCCTCTGAATTACATTCCGGAGAGGTCACGACATGATCAAAAAGGATACACTCCGATTTTGATGAATAACGATGAGACACATGTCAATAATTGCAATTAAAGTTTCAGCGGAGCAATTCGCGCCAGAAAGTGTACTTTTCTTCAACTTTTTCGTCCCGGAGTCTGATTTCCCTCAAAATTTGCAGAGAGGTAGGGGAGGGGGTGGGGGACATGGTCGGCCAGCCTATTGCCCTAGGAGAGGCCATCGCCAGTACAAAGGTAGAGGGCCGGCCACCAGTTAGGTGGTCGGCCACCAGTCCAAAAGCAGGGGCATTTTGGTCATTTTTGCATTTTCTATATATATGCACCTCCATTCCATCCGAAATCACACCCAAAGTTGCAAAACTTCTTCCTCTTGCTCTCTTGACCACTTTCTCTCTCAGATCTCAAGATTTTATACGCGCCTTCTACTCCCACGCAAGTTGTTTTTGCGAAATCTTTCAGATTCAAGCACTTTGAAGCGGCTAAATTCCGACTTTGGGACTTCTCTTCTCATTTTCACCACTTGAGGTAATTTTATTTCATTATTTGGAAAATTTTCCCGGGGGTTGACTTTTGTTGACTTTTCATATCCCGAGAGTTGACTTTTGTTGACTTTTTCCAATTTTGGCCCCTTTTGCTCATTTTTGCTCCTCTTTGCAGATTTCTCGCAATGGCAGGTCATTTCCCTCACGACCGAGGTTTTCCGGTCGAGATGATTTTGACTTTATGGCATTGCCCTCGAGTCCGGCCTTTCATTCCTCGAGCGATATGCTCAATGGCCAAGGCTTCCGCATGAGCCACTTTCCGTTATTTCACCGATTTTAACGATCGAGCACCCTAGGATCTTCTTACGAGAGCCTGAGCAAAGACTCTCTCCTATGATGCAGAGGTATTTTATTATCCGCATCTTTCGCATTCTCAGACTTTTGCCATGCTTAGACACACGCTTTAACTTATTTACACAAGATTTGTATTTTGAGCATGTGACTTAGCCACTTGAATTTTATGAACACTTGGCACATTGAATAATTGTGAACGCACAGTGCACATTAGTTAGAAATTGAACACACAGCTCCAACATTGATTCACTGAAGACACAGCCTGAAGTTGAAAATGAGCACACAGCACATACTAACCAAGAGTAGGACACGCAGTCTCCAAAACTCAGATCTTTCAACACACACCAAATTTTGAAGCGAACACACACCTAATCGATTAAAAGTAGAACACATGTTCTAAACTTGAAGCAATCAACACACAAATTTCAGATTTGAAGCTTAACACACAAATTAATCGACTGAGTAGAACACACAGCCCCAATTTGAAGCGAACACACACCCATCGATGTTGAGTAGAACACACAAATTCCAATTTGAAGCGAACACACATCGATGTTGAGTAGAACACACACCCCAAACTTGAAGCTTAACACACCCACTAATGTTGAGTAGAACACACAATCCCCAATTTGAAGCGAACACACGTTCCACTAATCGATGTTGAGTAGAACACACATCCCAATTTGAAGCGAACACACGTTAATCGATGTTGAGTAGAACACACACCCGATCGAAGCGAACACACCCACTAATGTTGAGTAGAACACACACCTCAATTTGAAGCTTAACACACGTTCCCCACTAATGTTGAGTAGAACACACATCCCGATTTGAAGCGAACACACACCCAATCGATGTTGAGTAGAACACACAATTCCGATTAAGCGAACACACGTTCTTAATCGATGTTGAGTAGAACACGCAAATTCTACTTTCATTTTCGCTTTATTTGCACACAGCTCATTTTCGCTTTATTTGCACACAGCTCATTTTCGCTTCATTTGCACACAGCTCATTTTCACTTCATTTGCTGATCCATGCATTGATTCTAGATGCAGGTTCGTTCTCGCACAGTGCGAGGATATGGCTCCGGCGCCGCAAGGGAGTGGTATTTCGAGCTTCCGGAAGCTGTCCGGGAATTGGTTGATCTTGCAGGATTTGGGCCATTCTGCAGAGGGTTATCTCGTTGCCTCATCAGTAGGACCCTATTTGCAGCTTTAGCAGAGAGGTGGTGGGACACTACCAATTCCTTCCATTTTTCTCATGACGGGACATGACCATGACCTCACTGATTTCGCTATGCTCACCGCCTAGACTTAGGCGGTAGGCCCATTCCCTATGATGAGGATATGGGTCGGGCATGTGCTGGATGCATTTGTTGGGGACACACCCGCCTGTAGACAGAGGTTCGGGGAGAGTCCGATACTCCTGGTTTGCTTCCTATTTCCGGCGGCCACAGATGGAGCCTGAGACTCCCGAGGAGGCGGAGCAGTACGCCCGTGGTTTCCTCATGTATCTCCTCGGCACCACTTTGTTCGCTGATAGGGGGAACATGGTAGGATTATATCTATCGAGCGCCTGCTAGACCTATCACAGTCGGCCAAGAGGATCGGGCGGCTGCCTGCTACCTCAGATTGTTACATGAGCGCAGTCTCTCGCACACGAGGGGACTTGCTCGGCGGCTACTGGAGAGCCTGGGAGGTACATTTTGTCCTCTTGCTTTACATTTTGCTCCTCATTACTTATTCACTGCACACACACGGCGCACTTTGTATTCTGTATTCTGCTTTTAGCACATTGTACTCATATTCTGCATTGCTCTTCCCAGCTGTGGGTGTATGTGTACTTTCCCACATTGGCTCCGGAGATGGAGGTGGCAGGGCCTCCTATGACTCCATTTTCATTGATGTTTGAGGGCGAGCATCTGGCGAGGCCTCGAGAGACTCTCTCCTCTCTGCGACGATACTTTGATACTGTTCGAGCGACAGAGGTATTGCTTGAACTCTCAGTTCCTTTTATTTTCATCTTTGATCTGCTCTGTATATCTGATTTCCGACTGATTTGTACACTGGTTATCCACAGATCACCTGGCAGCCTTGGGCAGTCTTCGGCGACGAGCTCGAGACTCAGTACCCTGGAGCGTCGAGTTGTTGTCAGTATAGATTCCTGCTCGAGGGACCAGTCGGCAGGGTTTGGTTCTCGGGAACGCCGGCCGATATGGGGGCGATTCTCAGACACTCGCCAGGCCTCCAGACACCATGCGTACTGCTGATAGATTATCCCCTGAGGTGGTCGAGCAGAAAATGCAGGGCAGTGAGGCTTTGTTGCATCATCTCGATGGGAACTACGCCACCTACCGCCAAGATATATTTGATGCCCCCTTGACGTGCGCTAAGACGGAGGTTCATCGGGCGCACCATCTTCGAGTCGCGCCCATGCTACGATATCCCTTCTTCTAGCAGTACGCAGATCCAGAGGTGGGGCGCTCGATCCTCCGATCCCTCCGCCTCTTGATCATCCAGTGGCTGACATGCCGACCGAGTTAACGAACCGGGCGATTTGGGACGCCTTACCAGATTCCGCTAGAGCCTCCTCCTCGATCACAGATATGTTAGAGACCCCGACTCGCCAGATGTTTTTTTCCGCTTTGATTTATCAATGATATTTGAACATTGATTCCACATCGATAGTTTTGCATTTGTATTTGCAAATTTCCCTGAATATACGGATGAGTCGCCGATGCTAGCCACATTCGAGGGCATGATCCTTCGGAGGAGACGCAGATGAGCATCGGGTGTAGAGGTACTCTTCACTTTCCCTGCATTAGCATGTTTCGATGCTACTCTAGCTTTAGACCTTCACAGATTGATAGATCTGTAGAGCACATCCGACACACACCCTTTTCACATTCTCGCATTTACACCGCTTTTATGCTTGAACTGATGTATTGCACTTTGCATGTTCAGATGCCTTCCATATATGCTTCATCACTGCCAAAGCACGGGCCCTCTCAGAGAGGTCGAGGTGCTAGACCTACCCGAGGTACAGGGATGGGAGGAGCTGGGCCATCCAGGTCTCATCGAGGAGCTGGCAGAGGAGGGTCGTCTCGCAGACGCCGGGCACCCATTGTTGAGGATGACGAGGAGGAGGTGGTCGCAGGCCACATATCAGAGACATCTCCTGGAGAGGAGGCTCCTGCCTCGGCCCGGAGTGGGGATTTAGCCCGAGGGGATCCGAGGATGACAGCCCGATCCAGATGGTGATGATGATGTAGAGATTATCCCGCAGAAGAGGATGAGGGGCCTCCTTCGCCTCCCGAGGGCACTGATGTTATTTCCTGTTTTATTCTACTTTTTAGCTAGTAGTTTGTAGCACTTTGCACATTGTTAGGCAGTTTTATTTTCTGTAAAACTTGTACTTTTATTGTTGTAAGATATGATGAAATGAAACAGCTTTTGAAAAAGATGTCGTATTTGAAATTTTCAGCATCGCATCGCATTATTTTGCACAAAATGGAATTGAATGGAAATGCGCCTCATGTATTTACCGGGTTAGGTAGGGAACCGACGCAACAAAGCAAAACAAAATGACTCACTAAGAAATAAAACAGAATCTTAGCGAGTTTACAACTCGATAAGCAAAGAACAATAATGTTAACGACTCAATAGACAAGACTTAACAAAATTGTGTAATCAAAAAGTAACAACTCAAAACGCAAAACGCGACAGCTCGACAAAACTTACAACTCAATAAGCAAAAACAACAACTCGATAAGCAAAAATACAACACGATGCACTTCGGATGGACCATCTGGATAATGGAGTGTATCCACAATTGATAGGCCTGGATGCCTTCTATCGCGGAGACAACCAGACGGCAGGAGTCCACTATCGCTATAGGTAATGTTTCCCACCCAAGCTCACTTGTATTTGCTTACATCACTGACCCTGCCTCGACTTTTCTCGCAAAACCCTTATCTTACTTTTCTCTCGTCGCACATCTCTATTCTTTATTCTCTCATTTTTCATCCCTCCCCAGATATGGTTGACGGAGAAGTTGCAAGTTGTGGACTCTTGCCTCGCTTATCCAAATTTCGGGTTACTTTCTTTCTAACGCCATTTAATGCTCCCGATGAGAGCCGGTGGTTCAATGGATGCGAACTTGTCGGCAGATCGCATCGCATGGATGTTCCAGATACCGGATCCGCCTCGATCGGCTTGACTCATCAGATATTTTATTTCCCATTCCGCACGCGCCAGCGGTCATACAAGTTGGGCCTAAGTTGGCATCCAAGCTTCGACTAGCTCGAGGGGGCGCAGGACACCGACCAGACTATGCCCCATTTATTGCTTTATTAGTACTTTCAAAGTTTCTTTTTATGAATGTGATAAAAGCAACTTCAATTGTATGCAAGAGCAGAAGAACTCGCTTCAAATCAATGAAATTGAAGGTTGTGGTACTGAAAATTCTCCGCTTTTGGTCCAAAAATGGTCTTAGTTGTGAAAAGATTAATTTGAACAAAGTCAACTTTTATGAAAACTTTTCAAAACTATTTTCGATATGGATCGGAACTGGACACGCCTGAAATCTATCACTGAGATACACAACCCCGAATCCTAGCAACTGGAAAGTTGCCCCTAGTTTGAAATGTGCCTCGGCAATGCATAGCAACGGAAAGTTGCCCCTAGTTTGGATGATGCCGGAACACTCCACTGCAACGGAAAGTTGCCCCTAGTTTGAATAGCACTGTACCGGAGATCACAGTAAATGCTGATGAATAAAGATAACTGAGATGATCAAAAATGGACAAAGTTGATCGGGGAAAAGATTGTGACTGAGCTTCAAGATGAAGCTGCCTACGTATCCCAAAGATGGGAATCAAGTCTTACGTAGTTCAGGGTTAGGTTCGCTCGAGTGTTTTTGCTCTCCTTTTGTGCTCTAACTTTTGCCAAGGCCGCCCTTATGGTTTTCAACCTCATGTAGCTCGCTTTTATAATTTTCAAATTTTCTATGCTCGAAGTTTTGCCTAGGTCGCCTTTTCGGTTTTCGCCCAGCGAGCCTCTCAGGATAATATTTCTTCAACTTGTCCATATTGATCGGTTGAGAGAACTCCAAGCCATCTAGATCCATCGTAACCACGTACCGACCATTGATTGACTTGATGATGTAAGGACCACCAATTGGGTCCGAACTTGCCCCTTGGGTCGTGGATAGGAGCTCGTTGTCCTTGAGTACTAAATCTCCTTCTTTAAATTCCTCGACTTAACCTTTTGTTAAAAGCCGGCGATTCTGCGTTGATAACCCCGAACGTGGTACGTTGCTTTCAATCTCCTTTCATCAAAGAGCATGAGTTCTTCAAATCTATTCACGCTAACTGCTATTATCCGCACTCGCCAATACTCTCAATGACGGAACCTCAATCTCGATAGGTAGAACGACCTCCATCCCGTAGACTAATGAGTATGGAGTCGCCCCAAAGAGAAGTCCCGATCGAAGTCCTCAGAGCCCCACAGAGCAAATGGCGCCTTATCCGCCAATCCCGATAGGTTTCCACCATTTTCGTAGTATGCGCTTGATGTTCTTGTTGGCGGCCTCAATCGCCCGCTGGTTTGCGCCGTAAGTAGACGACTTATGAAAAGCCACGCTTGTATTTCTCCAACAAGTCAATCACCTCCTTCTTGAAGTGGGAACCATTGTCGAAACTATTTCATTTGGGACTCGTGAGCGACAGATAATGTTGTTTCGATGAATTTTGCAACGGTGAAGCTTTCAACACCGCAGAAGATTGGGCCTCAACCCACTTCGTGAAATAATCTATCGCCACGAGGATGAACTCATGCCCGCTCGACCCTTCGCGCAAATACCCAATCACATCAATTCCCTGCATGTAAAAAGGCCATGGCGGTCATGTTGTACGCCTTTGATGGCGGAATGTTCATGCGATTTGCATGAATCGACATTTGTGGCATCGCCGATTAAACCGATACAATCCTCCTCCATGGTGGACCAATAATAACCTTGCCTAAGGATCTTCCTAGCCAACATCACCCCATTCATATGTGCACCGCATTCACCCCCGTGGATGGATTCCATCGACGCTTTGGACTCTTCAAAGATCAACACACGCTTTATGCATTCCTGATGACCTCTTCTATATAGTTTACCCCCGCAGATGATGAACTGGACTGACATTCTTCTGATTGGCGTCTTGTCTTTGGCATTTACCTCGGCGGGTATACTTCTTTTCTCCAAAAGTTCCAGATGTCGAGTACCAAGGGTGTTCGCCCCGAACTTCATCTATGGTTGCAATCGACTCATAAGGTGTACAAACTTCGTCGATGATGATCGGACGATTCGACTCCACACGGATGTCTATCATTGATGATAGAGTTGCTAAGGCGTCGCGAACTTGTTGTTCTCTTAGTAGATGAGCGAATTCAATTTTCTCAAACCGAGGAATCAAGAATCCAAGGTTTGGTGATACATCATCATATTTTCCTCTTTTACTTTCCAGCCTCCTTTAGCTTGAGACACAACAAGATTCGAATCCCCAATGACGCCCAAATTGCCTCGCCCCTAGTTCTAGGGTCGCTTCCAAACCAAAGAATGCATGCTTCATATTCTCGCTTCATTATTCGAGACTTTGAACCGAGTTTGAAGGCGAGAGGATACGGAATTGCTATCAAAGAACACTCCTATCCCATACCCATGTTGATTTGATGCGGCCAAAGTACATCGCCCAAGTTTCTCGCCGATATGCGTAATTGCTTCATCCGGGAATAGATACTCAATCGCCTCATCCCTCAACCGATGGTTCAAGGAACTCGCCATCGCTTCTTCCCTTCACCGACTTATGCTTACATATGTAAGATCGAATTCGAGAGCAACAAAGAACCAACGAGCTAGCCTACCCAGAAGCTACCGGTTTCTCGAAAACATATTTGATGCGATCTACTCGTGAAACCAACATTACAGAGTGAGCTAACAGGTCGTGCCGCACCTTCCTGGTAGCCCATACCAAAGCCAAGCAAGCCTTTTTCAGTGGCGTTTACTGGGTCTCATACTCTAGCATTTTCTTGCTCAAATAATAGATGGCTTTCTCCACCCTATCTTCTCGATTCTTGTAAGCATGCAACCCATCGTGGTCTCAACCATCGACAGTACAAAATCAACGCTTTCCCGGTTCTCACTGGTGATAAACGGGTGGGTTCTCAGAGATATTCTTTAACTGCTCGAAGCGCCTTGGCATCGGCCGTCCCATTGAACTTCTTTCCTTTCTTCAGAGACCAAAGAGTGGTTCACAAGTCAAGGTTAGTTTTGAGATAAACCGCCTTATGAATTGCACTTTACCCGTAAAGCCTCGCACCTCCTTTTTCACCCTGGTGGTGGCATTTCTAAGATGGCCTTGATTTTGGAAGGGTCGACCGATGCCCCTTTGTGTGATCAAACCCCAAAGATTTTCCCAACAGTAACACCAAACGACATTTCGAGGGTTTAGCCGAACCTAATTCTCGATCCTTTGGAAGAACTTGTGCAAGGCGTGTAGTGGCCCTCTTTCCTTGGACTTGACAATCATGTCGCCCACGACACCTCAACCTCTTTATGGATCATATCATGTAATATTGTGGTCGCGTCTGCTGATAAGTAGCCCCAAAGATTCTTCAACCCAAACGGCATGACCCTAGCAAGATGTTCTACGGGGTAGTGAATGCAGTTTTTCTCGCCTTCCGGCCATTACTATCCGATTGTACCCGAGAAGCCATCCATGAATGAAAGCAAAGCATGCCCCGTCAGAAGTCCACTAGTTCGCCGATGTGTGGTAGGGGAAAGTCGCCCTTCTGACTAGCTCGCTCGTATCTCTCAAGTCTACACACACTGGGATCTTGCCATCTTTCTTCTAAGACCGAACTATATTGGCCAACCAAGTGGGATATTCTCGATACTAGCAGAAGCATGCGCCAATTTGCTTGGTGACCTCTTCTTTGATCTTGAGAGCCCAATCCGGCGGATCCTTCCGAGCTTCGCTGATAGGTCGCCCGGGGTCAAGGGGATCCGATCTCGCATAATCTCAGATCGATTCTGTGCATGTCTTCGTAGGACCACGCGAAAACATCTTTGAAATCTTTTAATAAAGCGACCATGCGCCGCTGCTCGCGAAGACAATGTGGACCCGATCCGACCACCATGGGTCCTCCTCAAGACTAATATTCACAGTAAATGATTTCATCCGTTAAAGGCTTAACAAATCTCTCCGCTTGCTCAATTAAACGTTGTAAAACCGGAGGCACTTCGCCTCGCTGCTTTGATCAAAATTTTGAAAGTCCGAATTAATGCAATAAATTAGGGCACGTAAAAGTACTCGAAACCACAGATGATTCATTCTCATTAAGTACATCCAGATCATCCAATTCATCTACATACAGACTCAAAAGAAAAGGAAAAAGACGACCGACAAGATCAGTGGCATCCGTTGACACCTCAGAGTACCAGACTTCAGACACGAGCTGAATCGATTCGACTCGAAGACTTGTGGAATCAGACCGCTCACCACCCGAATCTTAATCGGATAAGAATCCTCCTCAGATCGCCAAGTGAGCGAGGGTGCGATCGATGCGCCCAAGATGGTCAGCTGGTTGGCTCGCACTGCTTTCATCTCCAATCACTAAACCGCGACGTTATTCCCCAAGCAATCCCGGTCGACGGAGGATCAAAGAGGAGACATGCCGTTACCCCCATTTCCAATTCAAGGCTCAGACTCACCGCCTTATTCGCTCGCCTCGCTTGTTGGGTCTGTCGCTTCTTCGCAACGCTATCCCTGATAGTTGCAAGTCGAAAAGATTTCAAACCTGCACGCGCTTCCTCTCGCTGCTCAACCATGGTTCGGGAAGCCGCAAAATGGAAAATCTTCCTCCGGACGAAGCGTCCGTTCAGGGTACCCCAGATGGGCCTATGCATTAGATCAAAAGGCTTCCCAGCCTGCTTCGCCCTGGCCCTGCTGGCCATTTCCTTCCTTTCTCGCCCAAATTTCTTGGTAGGCAGATAACCTAATCCAAAGGTATGTGGATTATGTGGCACTTCGCCAACGCCGACACCTTTCCGGCCGCTTCTTCCCAATCCCATCCTGTGGATATGTCAGAGCTTGTTCATGAGGTAGACGGCTTGAGCGCTGACATACAAACCCTCATTCACAGCCATTATGTTTTGTACCACCCGGGCCTCAGCCAAAGTAAATCCCGATATAAACATGTCCTCCATGCCGTGTTCAATCTCCAGATCGGCGAGATACCTCCGAGGGGGGATGGATTGATGAGTTCCCAAAAACAATGGCTACTCCTTTCCAAAGGGGTATTTCACCATTTGATGCAGAGTAGATGAAACGGCCTTTCACCGATGCAACCAGTGGTCGCCTAAAAGCATGTTGAAAGATGCAGGACCTCCAAGACATGAAAATCTATTTCAGGTTGTCCGTGCCCAATCTTGGTTTGATTTTACCGCCCTCAGACATCCCTCGCTTGTATTATCATACGCCTGACATTTGAGTAGTCGGTGTGAAGTCCGCAGTTTTAACCCAATTGCATAGGCCGCTCGCCGGACAAACATTGATAGCGGACCCGTGTCAACAAGCACCACCGAATCCATTTGTCCTCGTGATTCTACAGAGATGTAGAGAGGTCTGTTATGGTCCACGCCTCAGCGGCAATTCCTTGTCCGAAAAGGTCAATGCCGGGAACCTCCTCCGAAAGACCAAATTTCAACTAGTTGTTCCGCGTAGTTTCAATGGAAAGTTTAGCTCTGTCCATGGCAGATAAGACACTGCCGGTGCACCTCGAAGCCATAAGCAATTCCCCAAATGGAGATGTCTCGCTTGTATTTTCTTTAGCCGCTTCAAGATGTCTCTTCTTCCACTTGCTTCTCTTCGCTTACCTCCTTATCTTTCCCCGATGCCTCGAGTTGATCAAGGTGTGGGGGCTTGAAATACCGCCCACTTCTAGTCATATGGTCTACCTCCTCGAGGTACTGTGCATCGTCTGCCACACCGCCTACTTCGCGCCTCAGGTGGGCAAGATACAAGTCGCCATCTTCCCACCACATTCCATTAGCGCCTAGCAGCATCCGTCTGTTCTCGCTTGTTTGTGCTTTCGAATTTCATTCCTCATGCTCACAAAGATGTTCGGTTTCGTGCCCGCAAAGACTCTCAACTTCCTCATGGTTCTTTGCTTTTCTGCCTCTCAGAGGCCCATCTCTTTCTTGTTCCTCCAAAGAACAACTGCGGTTCTCAAAATGTTTCGCTCTTGAGCGAAATTCTTCGCACCGGGCGCCTCCCAATGTAATTCGATCCTCGGCCCTTCCGGCCTCAAATGGTACAATATCAGCCTGATCATGCAACCACCCGACGACTGGCCGACTCCTCATTTTCGAACCGCTTAATCGATGCATCCCCGATTCCTCGCCAGAATTGAAGGTTGGCGAAGTCCTCCTCCACCGTAGTCAAATCATCCTCACGATTCAGCTTGTCCCCGGATCATACACAACTCACCTCTTCCCAAGAACCCCATACTCAAATTTTAGACTGCTCATTGACAAGATATATCCACTGGATCATAAGCTCGCCACTAAATTCTCGATAGCTCCACCCCAGATTCAACTGCTTGTTTCTCCTCAAGTTCCGCCTGCTCTATCCTTGGTGGTCACCACCTTTGGCTCAGTTGGGTTGGGAGGTGTCCAACACGCACAAGTCAAGGTTGCTGGAAGAACCACCTACGGCTTGGGTAGGTGGGAGGAGTTATGTAGATATCGGGATCGTAAGATACGCCTCAAAGGTGGATAAGGTTGACTCTTTTGGTGGATCTTGGTTGTGTTTGGGGAGTGGGTTGTTTGTGACGTTGGGTCCTTGAGGAGGTAGGATGATGTTCTTGTCAATGAGGTCCTCGAATCTCATGACGCACTGTAACATTGGTCGGTGTCATGACCATGTCGCCGGTGGTATTGGCAATATTTGGTCAAGGCGGGAAGGGGAGTGGATTCTAGAGGCCCTTGCCCAAGGGTTTCAGTGCCCTTTCTCGACTAGAACCCCGAGGACTTTAGACAAAGACATATAGAGTGGGGAGAAGGTTCGCTGACCTCGGGTTGGTATCTGGGGCTTGATTATCGCCTCCCGAGGCATTGAAAAAGGTGTGGCCATGACCTTGGTTGGGGGGAGTGGTGGTGACCATTCCAACTTCAAGTTCTCGTATTGAAGAGCCACTCGGGCCCGCATTATTACCCCGGTTGAATGTTCTCCGGGGCTGGTCCCGATCTTGGTCAAACAGACCCTGTTTCATCGCATCCTCTATTTCCATCCCCATGTCATGCAGATCTGCGAAAGTGGGGAAGGGAACTACAATCATCTTCTTCATTAACGCTACCGGAGATTGCGCACAATCATCCAGATTTGGTCTCTGTCGCTGGCCTTAAGGTCATCATCGATGCCTTCGCCTCCACCGGTCACAAAGTCGAGAAAGATTCTTTAGGCTCCTCGCCAAGTTGTCTCAAGATCACGAGTTGTGGATCTCGACCGCGTGTTGTATGAATATTGCCACGAAGGCCTCGCCATCTCATCCCAGCTTTGTCTTCACATCATCCTCCAAATTTTGAATACCAAGTGGATGCCACACTGACAGGTTCGACCGAACAAAGAAAGCTTTTATGGCCCAAGTTAGGCCCATTGGTCTTAGAACGTCCGAGAATAGCCGAGGTGAACCATGGGATCCTGATCCATCAAAGCGATCGATCCGGGGCATCTTAAATCTATCCGGCAGAGTCACGCTACATCAAGATAGCCGCTTCAATACTTGGGATGGCCTTCACCCCTTGAGACTTCTTAAAGAGCTTCTCCAACTTGCTCAATTTCAGAGTCGTTCGTCTACCTCGAACTCAAATGGAGAGTCCTAATGTTTTTGGACCAGGTAGAAGCGGGGCGAGCCACTTGGAAGACCCGTGTCCTCTTGAATGTTTGGGGGTTTGGCGTAATGTTCTGCTGATTCGAGGATATTCGGGCAGCCGGGCATTTTGAGGGTTTGAGGGGCATTCCGCCAGCAGTAGTTGTTCGTAATGGGGCCCCGTGGAGGAGGAGCTCGAGTTGAAGCAGACGCCGCGCTCATTGTTGTAACCCGGTGATCAACTCGCATGTTGGGCCATGATAGCGTCGTTGTTTGAAAATTACCGGGCGGATAGCATCATCTTGCATTTGCTTCATGCTTTCACCATCCGGGCGATCATCGCCTATTGTTGGATTCGTTGTTCCATCTCAAAAGTCGCAAGTATGTCTCTATAGCGTAAATAGGAATCTCAACCCGACTATCTGCTTTAAAGTAGACCGCACCAATAACCTCTCGCTCGATGGATCGCGTTTCTCGCCTCCTTCTAATAACCGGTAGTGAATGGAACACCGGATGTCCGTCAACTAGATCCTCGGACGGTTGAGTCGCGACCTCGTGTCCGTATTGCTTGGGGGTATCGACGGTTCTAAGCAATTGTGCTACAAACCGCCCTAGCAAAAGATAAATAAAGCGAAAAAGAAATAAATAACTGTAAATAAACGGGCAAAGATAACGGCTTAAATTGAATACACCACACACACGTATACAACAACACACGCTTGGTAAGTGGCTATACACCGCCCTCAAATCGGTCAATATTCTCAGATCACTGTTTCCGATAAATCGAATCTGATATCCACGGACAACTGATTCCCAAATATTGGATAATGCCCGCAGGCCCGATTCCCAAATTCAAAAACTGATGCCCGCAGTTCGATGCCCAAACTCATACCGATACATGCATTCCTCAGAGAGACACACTCTAGCAAGCACATAGCAGATAAGTGAGAGCCAAAACACCCCTATGTTGGGGTAGGGTTTCGCCCTATTTCGTCAGAACTAGGGGTTCACTACGCACGCAATGCTTCAAACAACCTATAAACGGTAAGCAACTGTCCTAGTTTGGAATGGTCACTATGGATCCGAATATGCACTAGGTCGAATGGTCAAAGGTGCCCGTAAAACCGGGTTTGTGTTCCCATGTCGTCAGAGCCAGAGCCGATCAAATTTTACGGACATGACTTGACAAGACAAGCCTCCCAAGAAATCGTTCGGGAATGGCATATGGCAAACACGGTGTCCTAGGCGCACCAATGCAAATGCAATGCAAAGAAACACACAAGTGTAGTCAAAACTAGATATCATGAGCTCGAGTCAAGTTCTCTAAATCCTCAAAGAGAGTCGCCAGAAATCAGAATAACGCTCATGGGGACCTCGCTACTGATTCGGACTCGATTTTGTTATGGTTCTAAATCTTGAACCAAAGAGTCCAAATCCGCAAATCGCTTTTGAAGGAAAACAGATTTTTGAAAGAAGTGCCAAACATGGATCGCTTGCGATAATGTAGTCGCCACCTAAATATTTTAAAATGGGAAATTTAGGAAACCCCGACTCAAGGCCGAAAGGCCACGTGGTCCGTCATCACCAAAGTTGGCTCGAACTTGGGTACGATTAGGAAGGTCACATCGTGAGCACCTCTCGCCGGCCAAAGACCGCCTCTACTAACCATGATATCTGCTTTTGAAAACATTGTATGCTCTTATTCCGATTATTAGCCTAGGTTACTATGTGATGCTCGCAAAGAAACAAGTATAGATCGGGCTCGAAATTGGAACTAAACATTTCATGTTTGTTTGTGAAAGATGGTTTGCTACCCGTAGGTAGGCTTAAAATGCAGATTTTGCCACAATCTAGTGGGCTTAACAAACAGTCAATGTATTGTCCCAATTCAAATAACTCAACCTCCACCCACAGGCATTCAAGGCAGTTATATCATATAAGCACATAGCCTCATGGCAAGCATGCTATTCATGGCAACACTCACACGTATGCAAGGATGCTAAAGCATAAAAACTCACCGAGTACTCCAAGCCAAAACAGGAAAACGATTAGAAATCATGCATGAATCCTAAGTATACTGAAATGCCTAATGCAACACATGCAAAATGCAACTATAGCAGGCTCGGCTATTCTAAATATGGCATATGAGATGCAACAGCTATCAAGTACTCAACTTGGAATTGAAATACAGATGCAGTTTGTATGATGCCGAGTCTAATGTAATATGATGAATGATGCAAACATCTTTACATCTTGTATGCTAATTGAAATATGCCCTATATCTAACCATCCAAAGCGGGTAAATAAAAGGGAGAAAGAAATGGGGGTTGGAAGACATACATCACACTCACACACCCTTATTACAATTATGCCCTCGCGCAGAGGGTCCGAATAAATATACAGTCCGAATAAAAGAATATTACAGTCCGAAATATACAGTCCGAATAAATATACAAATTGAACTGGAAAATAGTAAAAATTGGCATGCAAGCCAGGGACTGTCTTGCTCCTGATGAATAGTATATCTTTGGTCATTTGGCGAAATCCACTGGGATGCCCTGATTAGCCTCTGTTTACAATTTTCCTCGAATTGCGTGCCAGATTCCGGAGAGCTGATAATTCCTCATTTTTTGCTGCAACGGAGAGCAGGAAAAGGGCATAGCAGTGTATTTCACAAATATATGCATGTCTCGATCCTCGCGCCACCAATCACGCATATCAATGCATGATGGCCGAGGAGCCGATTTGCACAACTCAATGTTGGGATGAATACACCTGAATGCTATGAAAATGAGATGCCTCGAAATGCGTGCCCACGGGCACGCAAACCGAGGCGATGATGAAAGATGAAAATCGGATAAAACTGAAGTGCCTCGAAGTGCGTGCCTGGTAGCGCCGCAAAACCAAGGCGATGATGAGAGATGAAAATCGATAAATCAATTGCCTCGGCGCGTGCCTGGTAGCGCCGCAAAACCGAGGCAATGATGAGATGAAACGGATAAAATCGAAGTGCCTCGAAGCGCGTGCCTGGTAGCATAAACCGAGGCGATGATGAAAGATGAAAATCGGATAAAACCGAAGTGCCTCGAAGTGCGTGCCCACAGGCGCGCAAACCGAGGCGATGATGAAAGATGAAAATCGGATAAAACCGAAGTGCCTCGAAGTGCGTGCCCACAGGCGCGCAAACTGAGGCGATGATGAAAGATGAAAATCGGATAAAACCGAAGTGCCTCGAAGTGCGTGCCCACAGGCGCGCAAACCGAGGCGATGATGAAAGATGAAAATCGGATAAAACCGAAGTGCCTCGAAGTGCGTGCCCACAGGCGCGCAAACCGAGGCGATGATGAAAGATGAAATGGCATACGGAATGCAAACGATGGACTTACACCAACATGGGAGAGCCTCAGCTCACTCACATAGGAGGCCGTCGAGTAAAAACAAAGCTGCCTCGAAACACGTGCCCGCGGACACGCAAATCGAGGCAATGATGTAGAAGCATGAAAATGCAAATTGGGCTTACGCCGACATGAGAGGGCCTCAACCACACTCACATAGGCCGCTTGATAAACAGGCGCCTCGAAAGGCGTGCACACCGGCACGCAAACCGAGGCAATGCAAAAATGATGCAAACGGCATAGGGAATGATATGTAAGCATGGCAATGGAATTTCAGCACCTAAATAAAGGGGAAAACAGCCCCGAAACAATTCGAAATGACACCCGAAGCATGCATTCATCCCGAAAGTGTGAAATTAAGCCCCGAAATGGCCTATAGCCATGCTATGCATGCAAAATATGATCATGGAAGCAAGAACAGTAGCAAGGCAGTCCCAAATATGGCATTTTTCAGTAACAAATAATGGCCAAAATGCAAGCATAGATAGATCAACCATAGCATGCAAAGTTAGTGGCCAAAAGAGGGGTATTGAGACAAGTGATATATGCGAACCCCAAATGGACAAACTTTCTTCTACAATATTGAAGATGAGGTAAAAATAAGCACAATTTCAGAAGATGACATCCTCAAAATCAGAATACAAACATGCTATAAAATCCATGCAAAGTAGGCTTCCAAATAGGCTATATCATGAGACATGCAATGCACACACCAAATGACAAAACTTTCTTCATGAAATATGTAAAGGGGGCCAAAATAAGACCAAAACCAGTAGGGGTCGAAGTCCCAAAAACAAACACAAATAGGCCAAAAATTGCATGCAAAAATGGCACACTTGATGAAATTTGAAGGAAGTGGTGGATACAATGGCCAAATAAAGTTGAGCCCTTCTACAATGTTGTAGAGGGGCTCAAAATGAGCACAAAACCAGTAAGGGTCGGACCCCTAAAAACAAAAGGAAATAGGCCTAAACTAGCATGCAAGATATTGGCATAAGAGCTAGGTATTGAAACAAGTATATCATAGAAACATCAAATGAAGTTGAGCCCTTCTACAAAGTTGTAGAGGGGCTCAAAAAAAGCACAAAAGAAGTAGGGGTCGGAGCCCCAATTCTCAACCAATTAGAGTATAAAATTGAACCAAGAAAAAGCCCTAAAAGTTGGTTTTGAATACTCACCCTTGAAGACTTGTCTTTCTTTGCTTCTTGGCTTTGATTTGTAGCTTCTAAACCTCTGAAATTCACCTCCTTGCTGCTGAAATGATGGTAGGGATGGTGAGGCTAGGTGTTGATGAAGGAATGGCCTTGACACTTGAAGCTTTTTTGGAGTTTAAAGCTTTGAAGATGGAGGTTTTTGGAGAAGTGTTCTTGAAGACAAATTTTCCAACCTTGAAGAAGGAGAGGGAGGGGCCTTCAAATAGGCAAGAAATGGGGTGTAAAAGGAGAGGGAAAGCACCCAATCTTTCCCTCCCGAAATATCCTCCGGATGCCCCGGGATATGTTGGAAGATATCCGGACAGCTGGGACAGGCTGGAAAGCAAGAATCTGGCTGGCCAGGTAGTTTTGCTCAAGGTGGCCGGCCAGCCACTCACCATGGCCGGCCAGCCACCCACCATGGCCGGTCGGCCACCCCAAGAAAATGAACAGTGAATTCTCTGGCCGACCACCATACCAAAGTGCCCCCCCATGTGTGTAGAACAAGGATCCAAGGTTGGAATTTGGCAACATTGAACCAGGAGTCACAACATAGAGCTTGAAGGAGAGGCCCAAAAATGAAACCAACAATTGCTGGCCGACCACCATACCAAAGTGTCCTCCCAGATGTGTAGAACAAAGATCCAAGGTTGGAATTTGGCAACATTGAACCAGGAGTCACAACATAGAGCTTGAAGGAGAGGCCCAAAAATGAAACCCTGAATTTCTGGCCGACCACCAACCCTTAGGGTCCTCCTAGATGCCCTCATCACAGATATGTAGCTTTGGTTGGAAGAAAATACCCCCAAGGTGTTCAACATTGGCCCGGAAGTGAGAAAAACGGGCTCCGGAGGAGCGAAACTGGTTATCTGGGATAATTGCTGGCCTCCCACCCCCCAGTGATCTTCCTGATGTTGAAACAGAGGTACCTGCCAAGTTTGAACAAAAACTAATGAGAAATGAACGTTCGGGGCCAAAACCGAGCAAATCGGGATCCCGAAAATGGGCTGCAGGTGCCGGAAGTGGTGTTCAGCATCGAAGTGGGTATCTGCGACCCCAGTGTCCTCTGGAATGACAAGACAGAGGTATCTGCCAAAAAACGGAGAAAATGGATGCGAAATGAATACTCGGGACCAAAACCGCTCAATTCGGGGTCCCGAAAACCGGCTATGAGCACCGAAAGTGGCATACGGCCACGAAGTGGGCATCGGGGGCCCCAGGGTTCCTCGGAATGTTAAAACAGAGGTCTCCGCCAGAAACCGGAGAAAGCGGATGCGAAATGAATGCTCGGGGCCCAAATCACGTAGTTTGGGGTCCCGAAAATGGGTCGCCGGGCACCGGAAGTGGTGTTCGGCTGCGAAGTGGGCATCAGGGGCCCCAGTGTCCCTCGGAACACTAAAACAGAGGCACATGCCAAAAATCGGAGAAAGCGGATGCGAAATGAATGCTCGGGGCCCAAATCACGTAGTTCGGGGTCCCGAAAATGGGTCGCCGCACCTAAGTGGTGTTGTTTGCCGAAGTGGCATCGAGGCCCCAGTGTCCCTCGGAATACTAAAACAGAGGCACATGCCAAAAATCGGAGAACTCGGAGATGGTCGGGCGGTCCCGAGCCGAGGCACACGGCCTGACGGCTCCGAAAACCGGGAACCGGGTCCCGAAATGGGCAAAATGGCCTACGGCCGCGAAACGTAGTTCACGGTCACCGGGAGATAGTCTACGGGACCACTCCCTTCCCTCAGGAAAGAAAACAGAGAAAACCGAGCCTGGTTCGCAAACCGAGACAAGGTAAAGAAGATGGTTCGGAAGTCCGGAGGCAGGGCACGCGGCCGTGACTCTGGGACTCTTGAACAAGCACAGTATGCAATATCACCGAGCGCTCAACTGGTGACGTCTGAGTCTTAAGGTCGGTCAAAAATGGGGTGTCTACACATTTGCTATTCCTGGATGGTTTGCTGGAGGCTTGTCCAAATGCTTGCCAAAAGGTTGACCGGTCATGGGCTCTGCCATGTTGGAAACATAACCCTTGGATCTGGATTACCGTCGTATCGTTTTATCCTCCTTTCACTTCTCAGTGTTAGGTGTGAGAGGTATATTAGGTGATCTTGCCGAGGTACCCTTTCGACCATTTGACCTAGCTTCATGTAGTAAGCCATAGCAACTATCCCCAAATTAGGACAGGATGCCACCCATATGCAAGATGTTGTGAGACTTATTAATTGAAGTAGTGCAACCTAGATCATGTCAAAAATCTAGGACAGGATTACCCTACCCCCTTCATAAGGGTGTTTTGGTTCTTTTACTTGCTATGTGCTTTTACAGTGAAACTGTATGGGATGGTTCATATCAGTATGAGTTTGAGAACAAAGTTCAGTGAGGATTGTGGTTGTTCAGTTATGTTTTATCTGCTGTGAATTGGGTCGAAGTGTCGTCCAATTTTAATTGATGGTTTTTCTTTTTTGTCTTTTGCTAGGTAGTTTACTATCATAGCTTCAGAATGATCCGATATTTCCCAAGTTGTGTGGACTGGCTCTGGCAGGCTTTGCAAAGCTCAAGACCTTGTTAGTGGTCAACTAGTGTTAGTCTCACTTCCACCAGTTGTTTGACGAAAACGGAATAGACAGTCAGTTGCGCCAGTACAAAGCATTCAACAAACACCTATCCATTCTCACTCAAGCAGTTCACCAGTATCTACCTCACCTAGACCAATAATGGCACAAAATGTGAACCAAAGGATGGTTGCACAGGATGAAATCATTACTGATCTACGACGTACATCTGGGGCATCCGCATCGACCATGCATCCGATCTCGACTACTCAGCCAAACCGGAATCCACCTCCACCAATGGAAAATCCCCAAAACCTAGATCCTTAGGAAATGTTTCTCCTGGCTCCGAGTTATAGGCCTTTGGTTCAACCCTTTGCGGGAATCCTTCCTTTTGATATCAATAAAATTGATCCGGCCCTGATCAAGATTGTCAGGCTAAAGAAAGCACTAAAAAAGTCCTAGGGCTTCAACTTCATTCTGAATATCAAAGACGGGTACACTGAGGCTTCAGTCAGATTATCAGAGAAATTTAAGATGCCCCGTGTAGACCGCCCGAAACTCCACTCCGCGCGCAAGGGCGCGAATTGTAGTTCATAGCTACTACAGCTCGGACTCCTGTCACGATTGTGAATCTAATCTCACAAAGTATAATGTAAGACTGATAAATCACCAAGGAGTCCAAATCCGGCAATTGGATTTGAAAACTCAATTTTAATCAAGAAGTGCCAACTTTTCCAGATTTCAGAGTCGCCACCGAAATATTTTATTTTTGGAAAATTTAGGAAACCCTAACTCGTGCCTAAAGCCACGTGTCTGTCATCACCAAAGTTGCCTCGGTTCGGAAACTTGGGTACGAGAGGGGAAGGTCCTGAAATGAGCACCCCCACTCGCCCAATCAAAGATCGGCCTCTATTAACGTGATATGTTGTTTTTGAAAACACATGTATTCTTATTCTGATTTATTAGCTAGCTTACTATGTGATGCGCACAGCATACAAGTATAGACTAAATCGCTCAAGTTGGAACAAAACATCTCATGTTTGTGTTTCAAAAATGGTTTGAAGTTGCTACTCACAAGTAGGCTAAGTCGCGGATTTTGCCACCCTCAAGTGGGCTTAGAAAACATGGTGATTTGCCACTTCAAATGGGCTTAAAACTCACATTTTGATGAATTGTTCCAATTCAAGCAATCCAACCTTCATCCACAGGCATTCATGCAGTTATAGCAGTTAAACAAATAGCCTCATGGCAAGCATGCTAAACATGGCAACATACACATCTCATGCAATATGCTAAAGCGTAAAAGCTTACCTAGTATGACACGCCGAGCCCGGTACATGCAAGACAGATGAGTGGATGCACACATGCTAGCATAAGGATGTTAATTGAAACATGCCCTAAAACTAACCATCAAAAGCTGGTAAATAAAAGGGAGAAAGACGTGGGGTTGGAAGACATGCATTGCACACATGCACACTTATTACAACAGTTGTGCCCTCTCGACGGAGGGTCCAAATAATAAGCTAACTAGCTAATCTAAGCTCATTAAACTAATTATTATAAACAAAACTAATTAACTAATCCTAGTTAACTAATTATTACAAAACGAAGCTAATTAACTAACAAGTTAACTAACTAGTTATTATAAACACAAATGAATAATTAAGCGCATTAACTACTTAAGTACAGAACCAAATAGCTAACTAAGCAAAGAAGCTAAGTAAAGCAGTAAAGAGATGTTCTCAGGGCGAGAAGTGCATGCATGCTCGGTCGCCTCATTCGGAAATCCATTGTGATGCCCCAACTTGCCTCTGTTTGCAATTGATTTCAGATCACTGCACAAACTGCAGGGTAGCTTCTACTCCATCATGGGAACCTCCAGGAGCATGGCTGACCACTTATTGGTGTTGCCAACCACCTGTAAACCACTTAAGTATGCTGCAGACCAGATGAAGTGGTCGGCCAGCCACTTTTACTGGTCTGCCGACCAGAAAATTCTGCACACTTCCAGTTTGTTGCAATAGAGAACAAGAAGGGACACGTCAATGTATTTGCAAGATATGTGTGCACAACCACCCTCCCTATCATTTCTTAGGCTCAAGGGAGTGCGGTTCTTGACTCCCAGGCCACCAACCAAGTATCGCAATGCACGATGGCCAAGAAGCCAAGTTTGCACGAATCAATGTGAATGAATGTACACATAACACATAATGGCCTTAAACTCTATCATGCATGATCAAGAGCGTCGGCAACCGAGAAATGAGATAAGTTTTATCACTTCAAGTATGAAACATACCTCGTTTCTCGTGTTTCGATTAACACCCTATCCAAACACAATGCAAAGCAACAACATGGAAATACAATGCAATGCAACATGAGCATGCCAAACACAATGCAAACAACAAGCATACAAATAAAGTCCTTAAGCATTGAGGCACACAACACTAAGGCTATACAATGCAATGCACAATGGACTAAACCAACCCCAAATAGAATTCATGCATACCAAGATAATGGCCAAAACACTCTTAAAAGATGGCATGAAAGGCTAGAAAATGCATGCTCATGCATTGACTCACCAATTAAGCATAAGAGCACAACTCTCAAAAGTGCTCAAGGAGTGACAAACATGGAAGTGTGACAACACTAAATGTTCTGAAATATCATGTGAAATGATGCCAAATCATCCAAACAACATAAGCATTGCATACTAGGGTCCTTAAGGCCCAAAGCTACCAAGGAGGACTACACAAGAGGCATGCAATGCATGGCACAAATGGATGAACCAGCCACAAACAGAGCTCAATTAGGTCAAAACAAAGACCAAAACATGCTAAGAGAGGAGCTCAAAGGTCTAGGCATGCATGCATACAAGCTAGGCGACAAACAAAGCAACAAAGGCATGACCCTTAGAGGCACTCAAAGGGTGAAATAAATGAGAACATAGCAATGCTATATGCTCTGAAATAACATGTAAAATGATGCCAAATCATGCACATGTTACAAATGAAGCATGCTAGGAGACTCAAAGCTTGAAACTAGCATAGGCACTTGCACTATATCTATGCAATACATGAAGCTTATGGCTGTAGACACCCCATTTTTTTATCGTCCTCAAGACTTGGATGTCACTGCTTGAGCACTCGGTGATCACCCATGTTCGTGTTCGTTTTGAGTTCTCGGAGGTTTCGGTTATGCGCCTTGCCTCAGGATCTCTCAACTTGGCTGTTTTGTGTTTGATTTTGCACCAAACACTTGTTTTTTTGCTTCTGAGGGTAGAGAGTAGCTTGTTAGCTACCCCTGACACCCACCGGCCTGGCTTGAGGCCACCGGCCGTGTATTCTTGCTACCGGCCATTGGTGAGATATACCATTGGCCGGTCGGCATTTAGTGTGGTCGGCCGACCATCTGTTGGCCGATGGCCTCCTTTTCTGGCCGATACCACCTTTTTGCCTTTTTTAGGCATAATGCATGCCAGCTGTGCCAACTGGAATGCACGGACCCTGCCCCCTATGCACGGGTGTGACTATTTTGAACCTTTGCACCCTTTTACTCAAGCTTCTCATGGAAGCTTGACCTCTTTTGGTCTAGCTTCTTGAGGAAGCTTGACCCTTTGTCTTAGCTTCCTCAAGAAGCTTACACCCTTTGGGTTAGCTTCCCTTGGAAGCTTGACCCCCTTGACCCTTTTATATTAGCTTCTCTAAGAAGCTTGGAGCCATTGCCTTGTCTATATAAGAGTCCCCTCCTCCTCCTTTGTGTTGGTTCAACAAAATCAGACCTAAAACATATATATTCTGATATATACATCTTCTCTCTCTATATCTCCCTCTCTCTCTTCATTTGTGTGTGTTTGAGGACCTAAAAGTGTATTTAGTCCTTAGTTTTGCACTAAGACACACACCATTACACCATACTTCGACTTGGGAGGTCTTGAGGGTTTGTTCTTGAAGCTTTGGGTCGGTTTTGATCAGAAGAAGAGGGCTGAGCTTGCTATTCTTGAAGTGTTCTTCAAGGGTAACACTATTTACTTTATATTCCCCAATCTTGCACTAGTCTTTAACCTATCTTGCATGCTATTTTAGACTTTGTGTATAACTGAAAAAAGTCTTGTATTTGCATGCTTAAGATGTTTCATTAGGTCATTTTGGTATTGGGGGTCGACCTCCCCTTCTTAGGCCTTGTTTGGCCCTTTTTGTGCTCTCTTTGTTAAGCTTTGGAGACTTTTGTGTATTGGCCTTCTCACCACTGAAATCCAGGGGATTTTCAGTGGTGAAGAAGGGGTTTTGAAGTCTTTCATAGGGTAGGAACACCCCTCTCCCTTGGTCTCTCTTTTGTTTGCATCTTTGGCCCATAAGGGTAGCATGTATGATTAGTTGTTCTTGGCTTCATTTCAGAGGTTTTTGGGTGTTATTGGGTCATCTTATGCCTCTGTTTTTGGTCAGATTAGTGACCGCTTCCATGCTTCATATACTTGATTTGTATTCCTCTCTTTTGCCTAGAAGTGCATCATGTATTTAGTCTACCATGCCCTCATGTTTTGGCCTAACTTTGTGAAGTTCTTAGCCATGTCTTACCATGCTTGAGGTTTGTTGGGAACTGTCTTGGTCATATTTACCGTGTTTAGGGTAGCCCCTTTGTATTTGAGCCTTGAGGGTGTGAGCCATGAACATGCTGTAGTCGGGTTATTTCAGTGATTTGGAATCACTTCTCATGCTATTTCAGTCCGTAATCCATGTTTGTATGCTTGCATTCATCATCCCTTTCATGCCTTGAAGGATTATTCTTTTATGCCTAGAAATAAGTCATTGTGTATGATACCATGTTTAGGCATTTGAGGCTACCATATCAGTGGGTTTTGGGTTGTATTTAGATGCATTGAAACTCTGTTTTTGGTTGAATAGTCCATGCCATGTGTGGTTGGGGTAGTTGTAGTAGAATGCTCCTCTTTATACCTTAGTCTTAGGCCCATTGGTATGCATAGTTGCATGAGCATCCGTCCACCATTTGCATCATCATTGGCCACTGTGTTTGGGTGGTGTGGATGCGCCTCGAGAGACTTATGCTACCACAGTTCAGACTCATTTTAGTTACGATTCTAAATCTGAACCAAAGAGTCCAAATCTGGCAAATCGTTTTGAGAAACAGATTTTTTTGAAAGAAGTGCCAAACATGGATTGCTTTGCCAGATACAGAGTCGCCATCTAAATATTTTTTAAGGGGGGAATTTAGGAAACCCTGACTCGGTGCCAAAGGCCACGTGTCCGTCATCACCAAAGTTGCCTCGGCTTGGGAATTTGGGTACGATTGGGGAAGGTCAGCTATGAGCACCCCCTCTCGCCCGATCCGAAGATCGGCCTCTACTAACCATGATATCCAATTTTGAAAATGTTATGTGTTCTTATTCCGGTTATTAGCCTAGAATTACTATGTTGTGCGCACAGCAAACAAGTATAGACTAGATCACCTAATTTGGAATAAAGCATTGCATATCCGTTCGTTTGGAAAACGTTTTGATATTTTGCTACTCGCAAGTAGGCTAAAACACAGATTTTAACGAGTTGTCCCAACTCAAGCAATCTAACCTTCACCCACAGGCATTCGGGCAGTTACTCAAATAAACATCTAGCCACATGATAAGCATGCTATTATGTTTAACATTCACACTCATGCGAGATGCTAAAGTATAAAATACTTACAGTGTACTCCGTGCCAAAACAGTAAACCAGTTAGCAAACATGCGTGATCCTAGTTCATGTTAAAGTGGCTAATGCATCGCATACAGAATGCCACATAGAATATGCTCGGCTAATCTAAGAATGACATGCGAAAATGCACAAGTAGCATGTATTCAAGTTAGATTTGAAATACTTATGCAGTTAGCATGATACGCCGAGCCCGGTGCATGCAAGACAAATGAATGGATGCACGCATGCATAGCATAAGGTATGCTAATTTAAATATGCCCTAATACTAACCATCAAAAGCAGGTAAGTAAAAGGGAGGAAAGACGTGGGGTTAGAAGACATACACACACACCCACACTTATTACAAATTCACCCTTACTCGGAGGGACCAAAAGAATAATACAAATTAATTAACCTACAAGCTAATTAATTATTACAAACCACCTAATATAATTGAATATAATTAAGCAGTAAACAATAGCCTCAGGAAGAGGGTCCAATGTGCGCGTGCTCGGGTTTGCTCGGAAATCCAATGCCATGCATAAGATGCCTCTGCTTTGGCTGTTATCCTCCTCTGAAGACTGCACAAGTCCCAGGGTAGCTTCTCTGAGTGCTCTAGAACACCACCGGATGAAGGGATTGGTCACCGGCCATGTATAATAGTCACCGGTCACAAAATACTCCATCGGCCAACAATGGATGGCCGGTCGGCACTGAAGATGGCCGCCCGGCCAAATCTCCCTGTAGAAACTGGTTTGACAATAGCAGAGGATAAAGCAAAGCATGGCAATGTATTTCAAGCAATGTATGCACTAATCACATCCCCTATCATGTTTATGACTCAAAGGGATATGGGTCTCGATTTTCGGACCACCAATCACGCATTTCCATGCATGATGGCCCAAGGAATCGATGGTGCATTTTGATATTGGAATGCAATGCACATAAGCAAATAAAGGGGCTCAACCTCTATCACAAGCAATTCAAGAGGCCAAGCATGCATGCCAATGTAATGCAATCATGAGCATGTCGACTAGTATGCAAAATGAACCATGCAAGCAAGCAATGCATGTTAGGCGCACAACCTAAAGAAGCATGTGAGGCATGAAGCAATGCAACCTACAAGTATGCAAGATGTAATCTAAACATACAAGTATGCAAGGCATGCAACATCATACAAATGGGATCAAGCATGCAACAACACACAAGGTAAGCATGCAACACATGCTAAGGGAGGGATTTACACTAATTGGATAGCCCTAAACTAGGTGCTATGGAAGTGAGGTCCAAAACACACACACATGCATGCAAATATGGTCCAATTCCTAAGCATAAAGGGACAACTTCTAAGCACACTTAAAAGGAGGTAAACATGGACAATTAGCATGCAAGGTAAGCTTTGAAAATTATGTCAAAGATGATGCCAAATCAAGCAAACAAGACAAGCATAGCATGCAATTGGTCCAAGTACTCAAGGCAAGCTAAGGATGTATTGAACTACCCTTAACAAAACCAAACATGGCATAAATTGAATGACCAAAATCAGAGGTTTAGGATGTTGAAACAAAACTAAAACACAATGACATGGCGTCCTAGGAGGCCTAAACATGATGGCATGCATGAAGGCCTAAACATGGAGCATGAGATGACAACCTTCTAGAGCATTAAAGGGACATCGAATGCAAGCATATAAGCACATCATGAGGTCTGAAATAACATACCAAGTGATTCCAAACCACTGAAACAAAGCAAGGATGGCATGCTAGAGGGGCCAAAGCTTAAGGCATACAAGAGGGATTGCATGGTAGCTATACAAAGCAAGACATGAATGACTCAAATGACCTAAAACAGTCCCTTAGCACATCAAAATATGCATGTAAGCTTCACAAAGCCCGACCAAAACACATGAGCATAGTAGTCTAAATGCTATGCATATATTGAGGCAAATCATGGCATTACAAGGCATGTATGCTAAGCAAGCATGGTGTACCAAAACCAACTAAAAACAGAGCTATATTATGACATAATAAGCATAAAAAAAATAGTCAAGGCATGTTCAACACACACTTAAACTAGATGCTCCATCAAGAGGCAAAAAAAAGGCTCTTTTCAAGGACAACAAGGAGAGGGGGTGGCCCTCTCCTTCCTAGGACATCAAGGGACCATCCTCACCTCTGAAATCTCTCAAGATTTCAGTGGTGAGGAGGCCCAAACACAATGGTCCCGGAGCTCAACCAAAATGGCACAAAAATGGAGCTTTACAAGGCTTAAGAGGGGTCAAACAACCCTAAAGCTTAAATAAACCTTAACCAACTATTTAGAGCACTTAAAAATAGAACTTTTCTATGTTATATGTTAAGCTCAAAAACAGATGCAAGATAGGCTAAAAAGCTTTGCAAAAATGGGGTTAAAAGGGATAAAAGTCTTACCCTTATAGACCCTCTTCACAAACAATGTTTCAGCAGCTCTTTTGGTTCCAAACCAGTCCAAAAGCTTCAAGGAAGGACCTCTGGTACCTCAGCAACCAAGAAAAGGTGTGATGGTGGGTGTTTGTGCACAAAAATGAGACTAAACACACACTAAACACGAGAGAGAGAGATAGAAGAGATACAAACCCAAACCCTAAAGCTCAAACTCTGGAAAATAATGTTGTCTAAAATTGTCTAACCCCTTTACAAGAGAGAAGAAACTCCTTCTTATAGACAATTAGTCTTGTAAAGCTTCCAAAGGAAGCTGACAAGAGAGAAATCCCTCCATACACGTGTATGGAGGGTGAAAGTGCATGCCAAGCACAAAATATCTGCAAGCAGATGCATGAGTCACGGTCGGCTATCTATAGTGCTTGGCCAAACATTTGGCTGGCAACAAAACACAGCGGTGGCCTCAAGCCATGGCCGGTGGAGTGTGGGCATGGCCCACAAGCCATTCCCTGCCTCAAGGCAAAGCACAAGTGTTTGGTGCAAAACCCGGACACAAAAGCAGTCGAGTCGAGATCACGAAGCAAGGCGTGGCGAGACCTCCAGGAACTCAAGATGAACACAAACATGGATGATCACCGAGTGTTCAAACGGTGACGTCCAAGTCTTGAGGACGGTCAAAAATGGGGTGTCTACAGGTGGGCTGAGGTCTGCCCCTTTGAGGTTTAAGTCCGCCATTGCATGATCATGTTGCATTACTTTGGTTTCATGCTTGCATTGTACCATATTTGCACATTTGCACATTATTTAACTAGTTGCATTTCATGTCATAGCTTGCATGATAGGTTGCATTGCATGGCATCTTGTATGTTTGGCACATTGCATTTGGCATGTTTTGTACCTTAGCTTCATGTTGCACATTTGACCCATGTTGCATAGTTGAGCCATGTTGCATACATGCATTACATTTTGCTTGGTTTGGGGTGTCAAACCAAGCATGAGGATTGAGATACGTTCGTACTCAAAGTGACGTAACGTGCCTCAACCCTCGGTCGCCAATGCCCTTGACCCCAACATGATAGGGCATAAGGCATTCATCTCTTTTACGCATGCATTTACATTAAGTTGCAAACTTGGTGCCTTAGGCCATCATGCATCGAAATGCATGATTGGTGGCCCGAGCATCGAGGGTCACACTCCTATGAGTCCATAGCATGATTGGGAGTGTCCATGCATACATTGCTTTGAATTTCCTTGCCATGCACTGTCTGCCCTCTGCTGCTGTCAAAAATAGGTTTCTGCAGGAAGAGATGGCTGGCCGGCCACATACAGTGCCGACCGACCATAAATTACCAGCCGATGGTGTAACTTTTGGCCGATAAGCCCATCCCCATAGCCGGTGAACTTGAATTGTGGCCGGTGACACCCCAGAGCACTCAGAGGGTGATTCAAAATGAGTTTGGGGACTTTCAGAATTTTCAGAGGCGAGGCAAGGTGTAAGAAAGCGATGGCATGGCATGGGTTTCCGGGCGGGGCGAGTTGAGCATGCATCATCCTAGCATTCCGAGGCGGGGCTGCGGCCATCCTCTTTCTGCATTTAATTTGTTAATTAAATAGAAGATATGTAATATTTAATTAGTTAGAAGAGTTAATTATTTATTTATTTTGTAATATTTATTCGGACCCTCCGAGCGAGGGCCATTGTGTAATAAGTGTGCGTGAGTGTGTGTATGTCTTCCAACCCCACGTCTTTCTTCCCTTTTATTTACTAGCTTTTGATGGTTAGTTTAGGGTATGTTTCAATTAGCATACTTATGATAGCATGTTTGCATACATTCATTCGTTTTGCATGCACCGAGCTCGGCGCATCATACTAACTGCATTTGTATTTCAATCCCAAGTTGATTACGTGATAGCTGTAGCATCTTCATAGGCCATATTAGGATAGCCGAGCCTATTGTAGTTGCATCTCGCATGCGTTGCATTAGCCATCTTAACCTAAACTAGGATCATGCATATGATTACTAACTAGTTTCTGTTTTGGCTTGGAATACTCGGTAAGCATTTATGTTTTAGCATCCTTGCACGTGTATGAGTGTTACCATGTCAGCATACTTTACCATGAGGCTATGTGCTTAAATGATATAACTACCTGAATGCCTGTGGGTGAAGGTTGGATTGTTTGAGTTGGAACAACTCATTGAAATCCGTGTTTTAGCCTACTTGGGAGTAGCAAATCTCAATTCATTTTCCAAACAAACGGATATGCAATGCTTTGTTCCAAATTAGGCGATCTAGTCTATACTTTTGTGTTGTGCGCATCACATAGTAAGATTAGCTAATTAAATAGAATAAGAACACATAATGTTTTCAAAATAAGATATCATGATTAGTAGAGGCCAATCTTCGGATCGGGCGAGAGGGGGTGCTCATAGTTGACCTTCCCCAATCGTACCCAAGTTCCCGAACCGAGGCAACTTTGGTGATGACGGACACGTGACCTTTGGCAAACTAGTCAGGGTTTCCTAAATTCCCCAAAATAAAAATATTTAGATGGCGACTCTGTATCTGGCAAAGCAGTCCATGTTTGGCACTTCTTTACAAAAATCTGTTTTCTCAAAACGATTTACCAGATTTGGACTCTTTGGTTCAGATTAAGAACCGTGACAATTTGAGTCTGTGAGAACCGTGACAATTTGAGTCCGAACTATAGCACGGAGGCCCTCACGCGAGGCGCGTCTACAATGGCCAAGGAAATCCAAAACAGTCCTAGAGCATGTCAAAATGATGCTAAAACATGTATGGACTAGAGCTAACACATGCTAGCATGAAGGGCATGAAGCATGAAGTATGCAAGGCCAATAAGGAAGGTTATACTACACCTACCAAAACCAAGCATGAGATGACTTTACCAATAAAAATCAGAGTTAATGCATGTCAAATTAACACCAAAAATGGGCTAATACCAAGTCAATACATGCTAGAATAACAAGCTCACTCATTAGGCATGCAAAGCTAGTAAAGAGGACTTACACTATAAGTGTAAGAAGCAAATGAGGGATGCCCTAACCAAACAAAAATAGAGTTGTCTCATGGCAAAACAACACCCAAAACACACTAAAATGGTGGCCCAAAAGCCTAGGCAAGATGGCATACACAATGGCTCATACTTAAGGCATAAAGTACCAACCCTCCAAAGCATTGAAAGAGTGAAAGATGTGAGTGTATGGCCACACTACATGTACTGAAATCACATATCAAATGATGCCAAATCATGTGAATAACCCAAGTAATGCATGCTGGTGGCTTGGAAACTCAAAGCTAGTGAGCATGAATGAACTATAGCTATACAAAGCAAGGCATGCATGGCCCAAAACACTTAAATTAGAGCTTAAACATGGTAAAACATGAACAAAAGCTTCTTGGAGCTGAGCCAAAACATGCTAAAATGATGGTCCAAAAGCATGGTACATGTTAGGCTAGCATGTAAGATTACACTACAAGTGTAGAATGCATGCAAGTGGTGACTCAACCAAGCTAAAACAGAGGTATGCCATGTCAAAATAACACCAAAAACATGCTGAGATATGGCCAAAACATGCTAGAAAGTCATGCTCAAACATGAGGCTAATAAGGCAAGCATCCAAGATACAAGGAGAGGGGATGACCCCCTCCTATTTGGGACCTCAAAACACACTTTCCACCATAAAAATATTTCTGAATTTCAGTGGTGAGAAGGCCAAAAAGATGTGGTCCCAATAGCTTAAAAGGATAGCACAAAAACAAGGCCAAACAAGGCACAAGAGGGGGTAGACCACCCCCAACACCAACAAGGCCTTCAACAAACATTTAGAACACTTGAAATAAGAACTTTTTGTAGTTAAAAGTTAGGCCTAAATCAGCATGCAAATAGGGCCAAAAGCTTAAACAAAAACCAAGGTTTAAGGGGTTAGAAACTTACCCTTGTAGAACAACTTCAAGGCTGTAACTCCAGCAACCTTTTTGAGCTAAAACTAATCAAAAAAACTCGAAAACCAGCCTCAAAGTGCCTCAGCTCCAAGAGTATAGTGTTTCACTATGTGTTTGTGTGCAAAAGTGTGAAGAAATTACACTTTCAAGCACAAATATGGAACAAAAGAGAAATATAGAGATACATACATATATATATATATATAGCTCTCAGCCACTTTTTCTGAACCTGAGACAAGAGGGGGGAGGTTCCCTCTTATAAAAAATCAAGAATCAAGCTTGTTGAAGAAGTTTGAGGCTTAGATCAATCCATCCATACATGTGTATGGGAGATGAGTTCTGTGCCCAACAGCTGGCACAACTGGCATCCACAACACCTGCAGAATATGAAGGAAAGCTGCCGACCAGTTGAAGTGGTCGGCCAGCTACTTGTACTGGTCAGCTAACTACTTTTTCTAGTCGACCAGGACAAAAAGTGGCCAGCAAGGGGGGAAAGATGGTCTGCACAGAGAGAGGAAGGTAGTGGCATGGCTGGAGACCACTTTTTCCAACTGTAAACCACTTGTAGACCACCAAAAGTGGTCTACAGGGAAGAAAACTGGCTGGCAAGGAAGAAAAGTGGTTTTCAGGAAGAGAAACTGGTCTCCAACCCTCATTCCACCTTCCAAGCAAGGAAAATAAGGTTTGTGCCAAAAACAAACCAAAAAGGATGCAAGACAAGAGTTCGGGGGTCGAGGTGTGCAACCAGAAGCCTCGAAAACTAGCCTACGGGCACCAAAAGTGGTCTACAAGGGAAAAGTGGTCTACGACAACAAAAAGTGGTCTCCAAGACCTCTGTGTCCCTCTAGACCAAGGCAACATGGGATGGTTCGAAAACTAGGCCAAAAAGAGAACGGTAAGCGGTCCTGAGACAAGGCGTGCGACCGAAGGCTCCGAAAACCGAAAACTAGCCTGCATGAGGGAAAAGTGGTCTACAAGACCTCTCTCTCCCTCCAAGGATGGAAAAACAAGGTTTGGTTCAAAACCAAACCAAAAAGGAAGCAAAACAAGGCGCACGGCCGAAGGCTTCGGAAACCGAAAACTAGCCAACAAGAGGGAAAAGTGGTCTACAGACCTCTCTCTCTCCTTCCAGGCAAGGGAAAATAAGGCATGGTCTACAAACCAAACCAAAACACAAAGAGTTCAAAGGCCCAGAGGCAAGCCACTCAGCCCGAAAACCCCAAAAACTCGAAACGAGCACAAACATGCACAATCATCAAGCGCTCAAACGACGACATCTGAGTCTTAAGGTCAGTCAAAAATGGGGTGTCTAGACCCCACATCGACAGATTCGATGGAAGTAGCGATCTGATTGTGCACGTCCACTTGTTTTCAGATGTGCTAAGACCAATGGGCCTGTCTCAAGCACAAAAACTATCATTATTCGAGATGACCTTGTCTAATGTAGCGGCCATCTGGTATGCTAAACTAGAGGACTCTACAAAGCAAAATTGGAAGGAGTTATTGGAGGCATTCTTCAACCAGTACTCTTATAACACTCAGATAGAGGTAACCATTAGTGAGCTGGAGGCTACTACCTAGAACCTCAAAGAATCATTCATTGACTTTGTTGCCAGATAGAGAGCAAATGCAGCAAGAATGACAAATAGACCTTCTGAAAGAAAGCAGGTCCAACTGGTGGTCAAGAACCTTGAGCCAGACATGCTGTAGAGAATGATAGTGGTGTCGTTATCCACATTTGCTTCCCTATACGAGTTGGGGGTCTAGATTGAGAAGGCATTCAAGAAGGGCATTATTCACAGAACAAGTGAACCTGTAAGAAGGCCATTCTCCCGAGGTATCAATGCTAGTAGTAGCACTATTCCGCAGCCTGCAGATGTTAGCATAGTTGTTACAGTAGCCAAAATGGCCGATCCCTTTGCCGCCGCAACCTCGCAACCTTCACAAACCGTTGGCCCACCCCGAAATCGAAGAACCTTTACCCCCTCCATATGAGCCCAGCCTGTGCCCTTAAATTGTTAACGGAAAAGAGGCATCTTAAACCCCTCGATCCTCAACCATTTCCTGACCCATTACCGCCCAGACATGACCCCACCCAGTATTATATCTTCCACCAATAACATGGTCATCCCATAGATCTGTGATGCCGCCTATGTCATAAGATCCAGGATCTTATTGACAACAAAGTCATTGCCCCACCCTCCAAACTGACCATAACCACCAACCCACTTCCTCTATATAACCAAGTCCTCCCGTCTAGAACCATTAACCAAATATATACACTACCACCCTCATTTAACCCCAGCGCCTACATTACCCCATCTCATCTACCCAAGCCAGATATGATTATTCCAGAAGGTATGAACATGTGCATGATGGACTTAACATTGCAAACCCAACACAATCCATGGTGGCAGAGGTGGAGAAGAAAGAGAGTACACCAAAGAAGGGTTTACCTGATGCCCAAGTCATAGAGAAAGGGGCCTCACTTGCACAGGAGTATAACTCTAACTTATACATCGTGGCCATCGATCAGCCGAAGCCAGCAGTCATATTACTAGGCTTCCTTAGCATTAACGTTATTGAAGAGGACTAGTTAGGGCAGAATCAGAATGATTAGCCAAAAACAAGGCCTAAATGACTTGGCTGCACTGGAAAAAGACCTGGCTACGCTGGAAGAGGATCTAGACAACCTCTACTTCTTTGAAGAAGATGATACAAGCAGTGTACAACTGGGGTGGTGGGATCTAAGCTAGCCAAAAATAAGTAACGGGTGGTTAAGTGAGGAAGAGTCAGATGTTAAGGAACAGATAGGAGAGACTGGGAAAGAAAAGGGAGTTGGTGCTAGCAGCAAGGCTTGGGCAGTACCTCTGATTGAGAAAGAGCAGACATTGGAGCAATTCCAGTGGGAAATGATAAAAGAAATCCAAATGAAGAAAGCCCTGGAGCAGGGAAAATGAAAGGAAATAGCAGAGATTGAGCCTACAGTGGTAGATGTCCAAAATATGAGAAAGATCAAATGGGAGCCTAGTGACTAGAATATGATGTTAAGGAAGCTTAGAAAATATTGAATTACAAAAACCAAGACTGTGGTGGAAGAAGAATGGTATGATGACAGGGGGCGTGATGTGAACATGCTTCAGATAGAACCAGATGATAGCCCGACCATGGTTGCAAGAGAGTAGTGGGAAAACAACGACTTAAGTCATGCGTATACAAACAAATGGTGGAAAGTTGATACCCCTAATGACACCTGGTATACTGACGAGATTAACCACATGAGCCAAAGCTGTCGGTACTTCAAACCTACGGCCTTAGATCGGCTAGAGTCCTCCAACAAAGAGGCTGAGAAATCAAAAGAGAAGGATGTTAAAGAAAACCTGGTCTTGAAATAACTCAAGAAGATTCAGGAGGACATATCAATTTGGGGGCTAATCATGGCTTCTCGGGAGCATAGACAAGCACTGTTAGAAGCAATAAACTAGACCAAATTACTTATCGATACCACTGCTGGCCAATTGGTATCATTGGTTACATTCGGGGATGTTATGTCTTTGATATCTTTTACAAATAAGGAGTTACCACTTGAGGGTGCCAACCATAACCGACCCTTATATGTAACCCTAGAAAGCTGGAAAAAGTGAATTCTGGTGGTGCTAATAGATACTGGATCAGCGATCAATGTATGTCTAGTGAGAACTGCCCATGCCATCGGTTTGAGGTCGGCTGACTTTACACCTACGACTCATGCCATCCAAGCTTATGACAATATGAGTCAGAATGTTATGGGAACGTTCAAGAGCCATATCCTAATTGGCCTGTCTAAGCATGAGATGGAATTCTATGTCATGGACATTCCGGCTATGTTCTATCTACTGATGGAAAGGCCTTGGCTGTTTCAAATGAAAGCAATGTCATCAACGGTCCACCAGTTGGTAAAGTACCCCTTTAAAGGCGGGATTGCTACTGTGTATGGAAATTTTGTGATCCATCCTCCCCAGGGAACTACTGCGTCCATGCCAAAAATCATACATGGGGAAGATGACGTGTTCCTCTCTGGCTTCTCTCTGGTAGTGGCTCGGTTGGTCCAAACCATCATAACAGAAGACGACGAAAATTACATAAGCGCTTAGTCTATTTACATAATGAACAAATAGAGGCATATTCCTAGATCAAGACTAGGCAGAAGTGGCAAGCAGGGAGGTACTGTTACCAAGGAGATAAGTCACAACCCCCATGCTTTTGGGCTAGGATACAAACCTACCACTGCAGATTGAAAAAGAAAAGGAGAGGAGTTGCGAGGGAGGCTGAAAGAAAAGAGGATTGTGAGGCAGAATGACTTAGTCCACAAACCAATACGAGGAACTTTGAACGGACATTTGGTCTGCCAAGGGGTAGACTTCTCCTTCTGTGGATTTCCAGAGCCTTGGTTTGACAAGGAAACAAAAACAAGGTATCCAAGGTTCGAGATCTTCTTCTGACACTAGTTACCAGAAGAGGAGGATGAGCAGGCAAACCTGAGCCCTAACACAGATCAAGGCAGGACTGCAAGCCTAGATATTGACGAAGAAAAGCTGTTGAGACAAGCGCTGGCTGACCTATTGGAAAGTTCTACTGCTAGAGCTGAGTCTGCCAACTTTGGGGATAGTTTTACTATCTTAATGATCGGGGACACACCGGCAGCAGATTTCACTGGCCTCATCATGGATGCATCAAAGGCTCCACGCCTAGTTTGGAAGTTTGAGCAAGGCGTCATCAGCAATTCTGAATCAGATAAAGAGTCTGAATCTGATTCCAGTGAGTCTGTGGACTCAGAGTCAGATTCTAGTTCCTCGAAGTCTGGTACTTCCAGGAGTGGTAACCTAGATACAAAAGTCCTGTCTAGGTTGTCTTTCAGCTTTTCCTTTGAGTCCACTGTAACCGACGATCCAGACTGTTTGAATGGGAATGCTGTAGACTTTGCCTATTTTTCTATGCCTTTGGTTTGTTGCACTGATCTTGATTTTCAAAATTTTGACTTAAACGAAGAGGAAGAAATTCCTCGAGTTTGGAAATTTTGATTAACCAAGAGGAGGAGAGGCATGTTAAGCCCTGTACTGATGAAATCATTACAATTAATGTGGGTACCGAGAAGGATCCCCGCTTGGTCCAGATCGGGTCCATGTTGTCTTTGGAGGAATGCAAGGATTTAATCGATTTATTAAAAGATTTCAAAGATATTTTCGTGTGGTCCTACGAAGACATACCTAGAATCGATCCTGAGATTGTACAGCACCGGATCCCTCTTGATCCTGAGGCCTAACCACTTAAATAGAAGTTACGCAAAGTCTACCCACATTGGATGTTGAAGATCAAAGAGAAGGTCACCAAACAGATCGAGGTAGGGTTCTTACTTGTATCTGAGTATCCGACGTGGTTGGCTAATATTGTTCTAGTTCCCAAGAAGGATGGCAGAATCAGAGTTTGTGTCGACTTCAGGGATCTGAATAAGGATAGTCCAGAGGATGACTTCCCTTTGCCATACATAGACGAGTTCTAGACTTCACCGCCGACCACGTGCTGCTGTCATTCATGGATGGGTTTTCTGGGTATAATCAGATTCTAATGGCACCCAAGGATAGGGAGAAGACCGCTTTCACTACTCCGTGGGGCACCTACTGCTACCGAATGTAGACACTCGATTTTTGACCGCCCGTAAGACTTGGACGCTTGGTTCTGTGCACTCGAAGATAAAAGTTGTGTTGAGTGTGGTTCGAGTTCTTAACGAAGGAATTTGGGTTTGAGCTCCAAAAACAATCCCAAACCTTTCATGTTAATCCTATTTGTACCCTAGAAATTCATTTTTGCATCCTGAGTCAGCCTGCACTGTGTTTGAAACAACGGAACAGGGAAATGCATTGGCTGCCGGTCGGCACACATTCGGAGCCAGCCATAGCCATTAGAAGCCGACCGGCACTCAATAGCGAGAAATATTGTTCTGGATGGGAATGGGCCAACTATCCTATTTTGAAGATATTTTTTATCTTTTTGGCCCAAATCTATAAATACGAGCTCTTGGCTCTATTTTGGGGGCTAAAAATTTTCCAAATAGCATATACACCTATTTGAGAGCTCCTTCTTCTTGTGCAAGTCACCTTTGAGTAAGCTTGCCATCCTTACACCATACTCAAACACATACACACTCTCATACCAAAAACCTTAGAGCCTTAGTTGAGCTTTAAGCATCAAAATTCAGACTTGAGGGTGTGCTTAGACTAAGTTTGATTTACAAACAAGAACATACCCTCTCCAAGAGGTATAGGTTTACTATCTTTCTCTTATTTTCATTTCTGTCTTTCTCTACCTATTTCCTGTGTGTTTCATATTCCTTTGGTCCTAGTTCAAGTGTTGGAACTTGAGTTTGGATGGCTACCAAAGGGCAGAGAGGGTTAACACTCTTTCTTGCACCTTCACCTATAGCTCAAACCCTTGTTTTACACCCTTTTTCTTTGTTTTCCAAATTTCTTTTCAAAGGTTAAAAGAGGCTAAAAATCATGCTTTGAGGCTTCAAAAGTGAAGGGGTTAGCCACCCCTTCTTGATCTTGCTTACTAGCCTTATTTTCTTTGCTAATTGTTTAGCTTATTGAACTCTTTTCATACACTTTGAGCCACTATTTTTCACTTATTAGAGGCTGTTTTAGAGCTGTCCTAGTTTATTTATTTGATTCATGCTTTGATTAGTTTGCTTGCTATCTTATATGTTCGCATATATAGCTTGTTGTGTGTTGTTCTTAGCCTTTCTTTGTTTAATTTCCATGTTAGAACCTCATTTTAAATAATCAACTTATCATTCATTTCTTTCATTTTAAAGTTGTTTCAATCGGTGATGGTTGTTCAAAACATGAGCTAGAGTTCTATACTTAATGGCCTATTCTCTACAGAGGTTCATCATCAACAGCATAGTCTTTTTTTCATGTTGAGAATCACTTCCTGTTTGACATGCTTCTCATTTAGTGGACGTAATCACCACCTTGGACAAATGGATTAAAGAATGGCAAAGACTAATGAATTTGGCTTAAAATGAACCAACCAACATAAAGAACATGAGTTATATTGCTTGGGTTCGGCCAGACATTATGCCGAGTCTATTTTGTCGAGGGTCATCATATGTCGATTAATGATGTTTTGATGAACCTTGAAGCGTCTCTACCTCCCTCTTTTAGCTCATTTCATGATAAGAGGAAAGCAAGGTCATTGTTCATTGCATTTATTAATTTTTGTCCAAACTCATGTCCAAAATCATCAAGCAATCAATTTGCTCATTGATGGTCTCGGTAATGACTTTGCTCTTCTCTCGAGGCTTTCCTCGACAGAGAAGAGCAGAGGGGACAAACAGAGCCTAGAAAGGCTCTGTCTGCACTGTTCTTACCTCAGAGCACAAAATGAATTTTTGCTTGAAATTTAGTGCCGGCCGGCTGCCAATGCTTGGTAAACAGGGTGTTTTGCAAAAAATAGAGGGCAATGACTGGGGTGAAACAGAGTAACCTAGGCAAACAGAGGAACTTTTGGGCATCACACATGCAATTGTCGTGCCTCTTTGTTGTTTGAATCAGTATTGTAATTAATTATTGTTGTAGTTATAATTACTTGTTTAGTTATAATTATATAGTTAGTTAACTTGGATTGCTAGTTCAAAACTCTTTTTTATATTCTTCTTGTTGTAATAACTTAGCTAGTTAGTTAGTTTAGTTAAAGTAAATTCATTTGTTTGGTTTTGTAATAATTAGTTTAAAGCCGGACATTCGGACGCTCATTTGGACCCTCTTGTGCTAGGGCCAACATGTAATAAGTTGTATGTCTTCCAACCCCACGTCTTTCTCCCTTTTATTTACCCTCTTACGATGGTTAGTACAAAGCATCATGTTTATTTAGCATTCCCATGTTTACATACACTCGTTTCATGGACATTTGGGTTTGGTTCATCATACTAACCAATGTCAATTTCAAATTCATTGCTTGAAAACGTGATTTATCACATGTCTTGACTTGGATCATATACCATGCTTATAGTCGAACCTAAGTATTGCATAAATGTGTGCGTTGCATTAGTCATATCGCATTAGTTAGGAACATGCATTTTTTCTATTTTTTTTTTTATTTGGCTTGTCTTGGAGTACTAGGTGAGTACTTATCACTTTGGCATATCGCATAAGTATGATTGTTGCCATGCCAAGCATAATACCATAAGGCTAATTGCTTAGGTGATATAATTATTTGAATGCCTGTGGACGAAGGCTAAATTGATAAAATTGGGACGAATTGATTAATGTACAAATTCCCCTTTTCAAGTGACACGTATTCAAAAAAATTTTCAAAAACAAACATGAAATCAAATGTTCTAACTTTTGCAAATTAGTTTATACTTGTATGCAACAAATAGTAATATTAGTCTAATAATCCGAACAAGAGCGTATAATGTAAATAAAAATCACATCATGATTAGTAGAGGCCGATTTTTGATCGGGCGAGTGGGGTGCTCAATTCATGACCTTCCCCTCTCGTACCTAAGTTCCCGAGCCAGGACACTTTGGTGATGATGGATAAATGGCCTTTGGCACGAGTCACGAGTTTTCTAAATTTATCAAAAATATTTAGGTGGCAACTCTAAAATTTAGCAAATCAGTCTATTTTTGACATTTGATTCAAACATCAATTTTCCAAAAAGAATTTTCAGATTTGGACTCTTTTTGTGTTTTCACTATTTCACATTGCACTTGTGAAATCAGATTCAGAACCACGGGAGTCCGAGTCATAAGGCTAGTCGTATCCGAAAGGAGCAAGAAAAGTCGAGCTACAGTTTCTAGCGACTCTGCTGGGGACTTAAAGAACTTGACTTGAAACTCATGATGTGAAATTTTATCTACATTTATATGTTCTTTCCACATGCATGATTACTTAAGTCATTGTGTTTTCCATCTACTATTCTTGGACGGTTTGCCAGAGGCTTGCCCAAAAGGCTGACCAGTTATGGGCATTGCCATGTTGGAAACATAACCCTTGGATCTGGATTACAACTATACCGCTTGATCCTCCTTTCACTTCTCAGTGTTAGGTGTAAGAGGTATATTTGGTAATCTTGCTGTGGTACCCTTTCGACCATTTGACCTAGTTGCATATAGTGAAGCTATAGTGACTATTCCAACTTAGGACAGGATGCCACCCATTTGCAGGATGTTATGAAACTCATTGTTTGAAATAGTACAACCTAGATCATGTCAAAAAATCTAGGACAGGGTAACCCTACCCCTTCATAAAGGTGTTTTGGCTCTTTTACTTGGTATATGCTTTTACAGTGAGACTATACAGGATGGTTCATATCAGTATGATTTTGAGAATGGAGTTCGGTGGGGATTGTGGTTCTTCAATTATGTTTTATCTGCTGTGAATTAGGCCAAGATGCCGTTCAATTTTGATCTATGGTTTTTCTTTTCTTTTGCTAGGTAGTTTACCATCATAGCTTCAGAAAGACCTGATATTCCCCAAGTTGTGTGGACTCGTTTTGGCAAGCTTCATAAAACATAAGACCTTGTTGGAGGTCAGCCAATGTTAGTCTCACTTCTGCCGGTTACTCAATGAAGAAGGAACACACAGTCTGCAACACTGGTACAAAGCATTCAGCAAACACCTAACCATTCTTACTCAAGCAGTTCACCAGAATCAAACTCATCTCGACCAGCAATGGCACATAACAAGGAAGAATTTGCTGCCATGATGGTAACTCTCTAGAGAACCATGGATACTGTCAATCAAAGGATGGTCGCAAAGGACGAAGTCATCGTCGATCTACAATGTATGTTTGGGGCATCCGCATCGACCGTGTATCTAATCCCGACTACTCAGCCAAACCTAGATGTACCTCAACTAGTAGAAAATCCCCAATTCCCGGATCCTCAAGAAATGTTTCCCCGGCTCCAGCTTATTGGCCTCCGGTTCAACCCCCCACAGGAATTTTTCTTTTTGATATCAATGAAATTGATCTGGCTTTGATCAAGATTGCTAGATTGGAGAAAGCATTAAAAAAACCCCAAGGCTTCAACTCTATTCCAAATATTGAAGACGGGTACACTGAGGCTTTGATCAGATTGCCAGAGAAATTTAAGATGCCCCACATCGACAAATTCGATGGAAGTGGGGATCTGATTGTGCACATCCCCTTATTTTCAAATGTGCTAAGGCCAATGGGCCTGTCTAGGGCTCAGAAACTATCACTGTTTGGGAGAACATTGTCTGATGTGGCAGCCATCTGGTTCGCTAAGTTAGAGGACTCTACAAAGCGGAATTGAAAGGAGTTATCCGAGGCGTTTGTCAATTACTACTCTTATAGCACTCAGATAGAGGTGACTATCAGCGAGTTGAAGGCTACTACCCAGAACCCCAAAGAATCATTCATTGATGTTGTCGCCCGGTAGAGAGCCATGGCAGCCCGAATGACAAATAGACCTACTGAAAGAGAACAAGTCCGACTGGTGGTCCAAAACCTTTAACTAGACATGCTGCAGAGGATGATAGTGGCACCGTTATCCACCTTTGCTTCCTTACATGAGTTGGGGGTCCAAATTAAGAATGCATTCAAGAAGGGTATCATCCATAGAACAAGTGAACTTGCAAGAAGGCCATTTTCTCAGAATACTAATGCTAGCAGTAGCACTATTTCGTGGCCCGTAGATGTCAGTACTGTTGTTTCAATAGCCAAGATGGCTGATCCCTTTGTTACTGCCACAACCTCATAACCTTTACAAAATACCAGCCCACCCTAAAATCGAAGAATCCTTACTCCACTCCATATGAGGCCAACCTGCACCTTCAAACTATTAATGGAAAAGGAACATCTCAAGCTTCTCGATCCTTGTCCACTTCCGGACCCATTACCACCCATATAGGACCCTACCCAATATTGCATCTTCCACCAATAACATCGTCACCCCACAGATCTATGTTACTGGCTACGTCATGAGATCCAGGATCTCATTGACAACAAAGTCATCACCCCACCTTCCAAACCAAACATAACTACCAACCCACTTCCTACACATAACCAAGTCTCCCCACCCAAAAACATTAACCACATCCATACACTACCACCCTCCTATAAACCCAACACATATATTACTTCATCCCATCTACCCAAGCTAGAGGTGAGTATTCCAGAAGGCACAGACATGTGCATGTTGGATTTATCACCGTAAACCCAACCTGAACCTATGGTAGTAGAAATGGAGAAGAAATGAAGTACACTAGAGAAGGGCTTGCCTGATGCCCAAGTTATAGAAAAAAGGAGCTCACTCACAGAGGAGTACAACCCTAACTTATACATTGTGCTGTCAGTCAGCCGAAGCCAGTAGTCATATTGTCAAACTTCCTCAGCATTAACGTTATTGGGAAGGACTAGTTAGGGTAGAATCAGAATGACGGGCCAGAACAGGGCCTAAATGATTCGGCCGAACGGGAAGAAGACCTAGCCGAGTTGGAAGAGGATCTAGACAACCTCTATTTCTTTGAAGAAGAGGATACAAACAGTGTACAACTGTGATGGTGGGATTCGAGCCAGTCGAAAACAAGCAATGGGTGGTTGAGTGAGGAGGAGTTAGATATGGAGGAACAGATGGGAGAGACTGAAAAGAAAGAGGAAATTGGTGCTAGTGGCAAGGCTGAGGTTGCACCTCTGACTAAGAAAGAACAGGCACTAGAACAATTTCAAAATGAAATAATAGAAGAGATCCAGACGAAGATAGCTCTGGAGTAAAGAAAAGGAAAAAAGAAAAAAGAACCCGAGACAACGGTGGGTGATGTCCGAACTACCAAAAAGGTCGAATGGGAGCCTAGTGACCGAAAAATGATGCTAAGAAAGCTACGAAAATATCGAGATTCAGAAACCAAGATTGTGGTGAAGGAAGAATGGTATGATGATGGGGCGCGTAATGTTAACATGCTCCAGATAGAACCTGATGCTAGCCCAGTCATGACTGCAGGAGAGTGGTGGGAAGACAGTGACCTAAGTCATGCAAGCATTGACGAAGGATGGAAAGCTGACACCTCGGATGAGATTAACCACATGACCTGGAGCGGTCGGTACTTCAAACCTGCGACCTTAGATCGGCCGGAGTCCTCCAACAAAGAGTTTGAGAGAGTAAAAGAGAAAGATGTTGAAGAAAACCTGGTCTTGAAATAACTCAAGAAGATTCAGGCGGACATATCAATCTGGGGGCTAATAATGGCCTCTCGGGAGCATAGGCAAGCACTGTTAGAGGCAATTAACTAGACCAAACTACCTATTGACACCACTACTGACCAATTGGTATCATTGGTTACATCTGGGGACGTTACGCCAGTCATATCTTTTACAGATAATGAATTACCACTTAAGGGTGCCAACCACAACCGACCCTTATATGTAACCCCATAAATTTGGAAAATGTGGATTCTGGTGGTGCTGATAGATACCAGATCAACAATCAATGTATGTCCAGTAAGGACTTCCTAAGCTATTGGTTTGAGGCTGGCTAACTTTACACCTACGACTTTGACTGTTTGGGCTTATAGCAATACAAGCCGGGATGTTATGGGAATGTTCAAGAGCCATATCCTAATCGGCCCGTCTGAACACGAGGTGGAATTCCATGTAATAGATGTATTAGCCACGTTTAATTTACTACTGGAAGACCCTGGCTACATCAGATGAAGGTGGTGTCATCAACGGTCCATCAGTTGGTAAAGTACCCCTTCAAGGACGGGATTGTTACTGTGTATGGCAATTCTGCGATCCATTCTCCCCAGGGAGCCATTGCGCCATTATTTGAAATCATACATGGGGAGGAGAACGTGTTCCTTTTTGGCTTCTCTCTGGCAGAAGCCCGATTGGTCCAAACCATTATGGCAGAGGACGACGAGAATTATATAAGTGCTCAGTCCATCTACATGATAAACAAATAGGGGCATATTCCTGGATCGGGATTGGGCAAAAGTGGCAGGCAGGGAGGTACTGTTGGTAAGGAGATGAGTCACAACCCCCACGCTTTCGGGCTGGGATATAAACCTCCTGCTGTAGATTGGCAAAGAAAGAGAGAGGAGTTGCGAGGAAGGCTAAAAGCAAAAAGGGCTGAGAGATAGTATGAGTTAGTGCACAAACCAATACAGGGGACCTTGAACTGATGCTTTGTCTGCCAAGGGGAAGATTTCCCCTTCTATGGATTCCCAGAGCCTTAGTTTGACAAGAAAACAAAAACAAGGTATCCGGGGTTCGAGATCTTCTTCAGACACCAGTTACCATAAGAGGAGGATAAACAAGCAGACCTGAGCCCTAGCACAGATCAAGGCGAGACTGCAAGCTTGAACATTAAAGAGGAAGGCCTGTTGGGAAAAGCACTGGCTAACCTACTGACAAGTTCTACTACTGAAGCTAAGTTCATCAACGTAGGGGATAGTTTTACTATCTCAATGATTAGGGGTACACTGGCAACAGATTTTAATAGTCTCATCATGGATGCATCTAAGGCTCCATGCCTAGTTTAGAGGTTTGAGCAAAGTGTCATCAGTAGTTCTGGATCGGATAGTGAGTCCAGATCTAATTCCACTGAGTATGTGGAGTCAGAGTCAGATTCAAGTTCCTCTGAGTCTGGTACTTCCAGGGGTGGTAACCCAGACACCAAAGTCCTGTCCAGGTCGTCTTTTAGCTTTTCTTTTGAGTCCACTCTAACTAAGGATCCGGACCTTTTGAATGAGAATGTTATGAACTTTGCCTACTTTTCTATGCCTTTGGTTTGTTGTACTGATCTTGATTTTCAAAATTTTGACTTAAACGAAGAAGAAGAAATTCCTTGGGTTTCAAAAAATTTGGTTGATCATAAAGAGGAGAGGCGTGTTAAACCTAATACAGATGAAATCGTCTCAATTAATGTAGGTACTGAGGAAGACCCTCGCTTGGTCCATATCGAGTCCACGTTGTCTTCAAAGGAGCACGAGCGTTTAATCGCTTTATTAAAAAATTTCAAAGATGTTTTTGCGTGGCCCTACGAAGACATGCCTGGAATCGATCTTGAGATTGTACAGCACCGGATCCTCCTTGACCCTGAGGCCCGACCAGTTAAGCAAAAGTTGAGCGGGGTCCACCTAGATTGGGCTCTGAAGATCAAGAAAGAAGTTACCAAACAGATTGAGGCAGGGTTCTTGCTTGTATCTGAGCATCCAACATGGTTGGCCAATATTGTTCTAGTCCCAAACAAGGATAGCAGGATTAGAGTTTGTGTCAACTTCAGGGATCTGAATAAGGCCAGTCCAAAGGATGGCTTTCCTCTACTACACATAGACAAGTTGGTAGACTCCACCATCGGCCACGCACTATTACCATTAATGGATGGGTTTTCCAGGTATAACTAGATTCTGATGGCACCCAAGGATAGAGAGAAGACTGCATTCATTACTTCGTGGGGTACGTACTGCTACCAAGTCATGTCGTTTAGGTTAAACAATGCTGAAGCTACATATCAGAGGGCTGCGACCACCGTTTTGCATGATATGATCCACAAAGAAGTGGAGGTGTATGTGGATGAAAACTGGTGTAGTTGTTCATATTTGATGAGATGTGGAATAGATTGTATTTATTGAAATTTTTCTGGAATTTAATTGTTTAAATATCTGTTTAGAAATATCTGTTTTGAGCTATCAGTGGAGGATAACCATGATTGTTGTAGAAATGCATAAGACTTAGGTAAATTGAAACATATTCCTCATTTGTTGCATTGGACATTACATTACATTCATTTTATTGGAAATGTATTTGCTTTTGAGAAATGTTTGGAAATGTATTTGTTTGCGAAAAGATGAATACTTGGTGAATATAGGTAAGAGGTGTAGAACTGCATGGTTAGGTGTCAAGCCTTCCAGTTTATTCGTAAAAATGACAGTGATAGTGCATTAGGGCCTACTTGCAGACACTTACCTAGAGATTCACAGAGCATGTATTCATGTAACATAAATGGTTTAAAATGGAAATGATTTTATATCTGTTGTTGCATCTCAGCATTGTATGCTTTATAAAAAGGAGAGATAAAATGTTTTATCATGAGCATGGAATGAGCATACTCCTCTTTAGTCTTGTCATGGTCCATATGTTGTGTATTATATCTCTATTGGGCTGTGGCTCACCCTATAAAGGAAACCATTTCAGGTATAGGTGCTATGCCTCCGCCAAGGCACTGACTTGAGAGAACTCGAAGCTGAGACTTCATTTTTATTTTATGGTTATTTGTTGAATGTAAGCCCATGGCTGTATTGCGTTGAGTTGAAACTCCATTTTGTGTAACCAAGAATGTTCTTGGATAAATTTGTAAGCCTGTAGAGCACTTATTATTTGTTTGGCTTCTATTTCATACTTGTTGTAAAATGCATGCTTGGGATTGGAATTGAGGTATTAAGATATGAACAGCATGTATTTGGCATTTAGGATTAAATGGAAATGGATGTATGAAATAGTTAGCTAGATATATGTGTTTGTCTATCAGATGGATTTGTTGTATAAATAGATATACCCTGCCTAATTTTTCAGGGCGTTACAATGTAAGTGCGAAGTGGGGTCGTTTCTTAAAGAATTGACGAGGCCGAATCTTTAAAAACACTCACTAAACTAGGCTAGTATTCCATGGCCACACCGGACACACTAGTGCGAACAAGAATAATGGTTGGAGTAACTCCTGTGTGAGGTCTGTTGTCCTAATTTATACAAACGGCAAAATAGTTCAAGACATCACGTTCACTAGTCAACTAGTAAATTCGATAGGCTTTCACTATGAAATGTTCAAGGCCAACAGCTACCTTTTCTGATGCAGGGTTATTCTATGTGCTTTTTCTCCGAGTCTTTGTTGTTAAGCGTTGTTTGTTTTTCTTTATTCGGCCAATTTTATTAAAGTGGGACCCAACCGTCAGTTGAGATGGATCTAAGTGGTTTTGTATTATCTTAAGTGAGAAGATTACAATACAAAAATAATGAGCCGAAACATTTGAGTTATGAATGAGAATTTTCTCATAAAGTGGGTATCAATAAAGTTAGGTTTAAATTTGGACTTAATCTTGGTTTGGACTGGGCCTAGACTTGTACTTGTGCATGTGCTGGATTTGGTCTTAGACTTGGACTTGGACCTAATCTTGAGCTTCGGGCTAAGCTGAGTTGGGCTTAGTTTGTGCATGTGTTTGAGATTGAGCTTGGATCGGGTTGTGACCCAACACCTGTATTCATTTTGCAATCCATCTAGTTTAATTCTCAAAACTTATACATTATACGCATTGTTATTTATATAATGGTTTTGGAGTTTTGAACTTTTTAACTTTAGCCCTAATGGCTAGAGTTGATGGCATTTGATGACCCCATTGATGTTAGCATTCATGGCTAAAACTCTCCCCTATTAGTATAAATAGAGACATTTCTCCTCCAACTTAGTAAGTTGTTTTTAGAGAGGTTTTGTGATGGAAAATGAGATGATGTTTTGAACTAAAAAGTTGGAGATGATTTTTTAGATCAAAGAAAATTTTTGCTATCTTTTTTTTGTTAGCCTCTTTTTTAGTTCTTGTTAGAGAGAATGCAGCCATTATCAAGTTCGTTGAAACTATTCAAAAGGTGCTTTTGCATTAGTTGGTTTCAACCGTCATGTCCTAGAAGGCATTCGGCATACCTCCAGTACCCGTTGAGAAGCAAGGAATCTATTTTAAATAAACTGTAATATCACACAAGTTTTAATTTGCTTATTTTCTTATTGTTTATTCTTTAATTTTTCAAAATTTAGTTTACTTCGACGAGTTCTAATATTTAGTTATCCATGTTAATAATTTGTTCTTTTAGTAATGTAATCTAATTTATTTTTGTACTTAGTTGTGTCGTTTATTCTGTATTTCATCATTTAATAAAAAAAATATTTTTTGTCATTTCCAATTAATTTACTTTATATATTCTTCTTGAATTATTATACAAAAATACCAACACTTTTTCTCTCCATTTTATTTTCTTTTTTATCAAAATAATTTTGTCATTTCTATATTTGTTCTTTTGTCTTTCACGCACACCAAAAAACTTCCAAGAGAAGCTTCCTAATTTATATAATAATAAAATAAGATAAATAAACTTTTGCGACAAATGAGAGTCATTGGTGTAGCCCACCCAATTAAGGAGGGACACCAACTTTATTGTGTTTTTAGATTATTTTTGTAATTTTTTAATTTTTTGAGTAAAATATGAGATAAAAAATGTTAGTATGTTTATAATGATTTTTTTATTTTTTATGAAAAAATTGTATAAAAGTAGAGAGAAAAGAGAATCTTTAACTTTTCAGTATAAGTTATAAGTTTTTTAATTTTTTAACAACTTTTTGATTTTTAAATTAAAACAAATACATGCCAAACGAAACTTGAGTTGAGAGAAGAAAAAAGTTATTGTAGTTTTTCAACAATAAATAAAAAATAAAAAGGACCTGTGTCATTTTATTTTATTTGTTTCATATTCAAGGGGATAATTTAGATTTTATAAATTATTTATAAAGAATAATTTTGATTTCTTGATTTCACTATTTTTATGAGAAATAAAATTTGAGTTCTAAATCATTTCTCTTCATCACAATTTTCCTTCATTTTTCACTAGTGATAATCTTTTAAACTTTACAAACAAGTAACGGGAAATCTTTTTCTCTCCATTTTATTTTCTTTTTTCATCAAATCCTTAAATCTATATGGGTTAAAGTTGCAAGCTCATTAGGTTATTATAATAATTTTTTTTCAACAAAAAATAAATTTATTGATGTAAGGCAAACGTATATAAGGGAACTATATATATTTATGCACTAGTTGTGGATGGAAATGCAATGTGTTTGCCATTTTACATACATTATTGGTATTTAGTGCTTATTGAATGTGACAATTATTAAATGAGGAGGACATTATTTGGATATAGTATTCACATCAAATGAAATGTACATCTTATATAATAATGGATATTTATGTAAATTCAAACCCATCTACATAAAAAACCATAGAATGAGACTTCATTTATTTATCAACTAAATGAAACAAACATTGATATTTGATACATAATAATGTAGACACAGAAATATACCAACCAACTACGGATATATTTATCTATAATTTGCTAGAGCTATAATTTGGATTACATAATTTGAAACAACTATTCAATTCATTACATGATGATGAACTTTATCTTTTTCATAACGTCAATCTCTAATTCGGATTTACCTTCTTCTTATCATTGCTCTTTTTAATGGTTGAAACTACTGTTTTCACCATCTGTTCCTTCACCGACGTCTTCGATGGAGGTTTCACGCTAGCTAGTTAGCTTTTAACCCTGTCTCCCATCTCTCTCTTTCTCTCTGTGTTGTGTGTTTTGTGTTGTTTTGGTGCTTCTCTAGAGAGAAACATGGTCATGTATTTATAAACATGGGAGGTTTTTTGTTTTTTTTTTTTTTTTTTTTGGATTGTTTGCGTGTTAACACAATGCTGAAAAAGCCGTACAATTTACAAATGTGTGTGTTGTGGGATTGTGAAGCCAAGTTGAAAGACATATCAATGTGTATGTCTCTGACCAAGTTTAGAGAATTATCTTTTGTGTGAGTTTGTTTGAGAAGCCCAACTGAAAGGCAGACCTTGGGTGTGGCTGTGGGTGTGGGTATATGGCTTATATGAATTTTTATTAAGTAGTACTATAAAAATAGAAAAATAATATAAAAAATTTAATGCAAAATGATGCAATAAGTTTTAATTTTATCACTTCAAATCAAAATGGTTGTCACTTTGACTTATATTTTTAAAAGAAAAATGTTATGAACCCCACTTAAGTATCTCGAATTTACTCCGAATGAGAGTTGTGTGTTTGAGATTAAATTTGTATAGTGTGAGATTGATGTGAAGAATAAATCTAAATCACAAGATAATAGTTTTAGATAATTTCTAAATAATTAAGTCTAAATTTGTAATATTACCGTTTTTAAAAATATCACTGTTCAACTAAAAGTTATATAAAAATATCAATGATCTTGCTTGTTTCCACTTTTCAAAAAATACTTTTCAAAAAAATTTACTTTTTTATTTTCCGTATTTTTTTGTTTTTACTAAATTTTTTTAATATTTTAAGCAATTTTTTTACTTTTTAGACACACCTAACATAAATACACCTAAAAAATATAAAAATTATAAAAAAAATCTTTTAAAAATTCACTAAATACCAAAAATATTAAAAAAAAAAATACAAGAATTCAGTACATTTTTTTGTATTTTTATGTATTTATTAATTTTTAAAAATATTTTTTCATAAATTTTTTACTTTTTAGATACATCTAAGTAAGGTGCATCTAAAAAAGTAAAAAAAATGTTTAAAATTTAAAAAATATTCATTAAAAACAAAAAAAATACGAAAACCAAAAAAGTCAATTTTCAAAAAATTTAATTCAGAAAACTCAAACCAAAATACTAATTTTTTTTTTTTTTTTTCTTTTCATTTTCAGTCGATTGTGTGAAAGCACAGTCGAAAGAGCCATATCTCGAGGGGTTGTGTGTGCATTTGTGTGGGTTTGTGAAGTCAAATTAAAAATAAATCAATGTATATACTGTGTACCCAAGTTAAAAGGTAGCGTGTGATTGTGTGTGGGAGATTGAAAAACTCAGTTGAAAGGTAGCGTGTGATTGTGTTTGACCAGGGTGATTAATCAATTTAAAAGACGCAATTGAGTGTGAGTGTGAGTGTGGGTGTGGGTGGGGTGTGGGTGTCCTGAAGTAAATTATTTTATATATTAAAAATATTATTCTTATAAATATTTTATACTGAATGTTAATTAGAATAATATGGTTGTGTCATTTTTTAAAATATAAGTCATTTTAATGAATATTTTGCTTTTAACTTTTTTAGTCACGCAGAATTAATTTTTGGGGAAAATTATAAAAAAATTATCAAGATTTGATTCTTATAACAAAATAAATTTTTAATTTTGTTAATTTAAATTAAAAAAAATTTTATTCGTTTTCAATCTAAATCATCTATCTGTTTTCGTTAAGTAAATCTGATGGAAAAAATATATAATTTAATCATTAAATTCAATCAAAAATAATATTTTAGATATTTTATATACACCACATTGAGTTTAATAGTTTAAATACTATTTTTTTATCAGTTTTACTGGATAAAAATAAACAAATAGTTTGAATTGAAAATAAATCAAAAGATTAAAATTTTTAAATTGATAAAATTAAAAAATTAAAATTTATTTTGTTATACTAGTCAAACCCTGTAGTTTTATATATATATATATATATATATATAATTTTTCTTAATTTTTTTAATACAATTTTTCTGTTTATATACTTGAGTTTGACTTACCACAAACAAATAATCAAACTCAATAAAAAGCCAACGTAAATTTATAATTGATCCCTTCAAAGATTTTAACCTTTGGATATGATTATCCTTCATCTTATTCTTCATTTTTTTACCATCTTAAAAATAATAATAATAAATAATTGTTCATTTAAATTGGAGATAATTAATATACCAATGAAATTAATTTTTCCTTTTCTTTTGTGTTTTTCTTCATTTTCCAAATACCAGTTATAGCATTAGTTAGATTGCCTATTTTCAATGAACAAAATCTCTAAAATATGTAATTTTGAGGTTTTGGATTGATAAGTTGCTTTAGTTATTTAAAGGAACTACAACGCTACTTTTTATTTTTTATTAGAATTACAAAAAATAAATACTTTTTATTTTACTTAACTATTTTTTTATTTGGGAAATTTGGCAAAAACTCCTTCATTGGACCCTTCTTTGGTGAAAATGACAATTCATAAATTTTTCTTTCATAAGCTCCCTCACTTGGAGTCTCATATGTGATGAAGGATACAAAAATATTTTTCTATTTCCTTTTGGACAATCTTGCATTTCCATTTATACGTGTGTGTGTGTGTGTGTGTGTGTGTGTGTGTTCATGTCAAGCAACCAATGAGTTGCGTCGATTTACACAAAACTTCAAATTTCCATTGAGAAACTCTGATTTGGAGCATCACTTTGAACATTCTATTCTATTTTTTTTTTTGTTTTTTTTTTTTTTTTTTTACAAATAGAAAAGTATGTGAGAGAGGGGAGAGGTTTACGCAATTACAAATAGAAAGTTCGAAAAATTGAGAGTATAACATATGTGAGTTGTAGACTGTTAGGGAAAATAGATGATTTCCCATAAGTAAATCAATTAATGGAAATAAAAACTAATACGGAAAAATTAAATCAATAATGACACAAGAATTTTTACGTGATTCCTTCAATTTGAGGTACATCTACAGGATCGAAATCCGATTTCACTATCAACTAAAAAGTTTTCAAATGATTACAAACGAGACACGAATGGTCTCACAAAATCACCCTTAGGTGAATTCCAAATAATTACAAATAATCAAGAGGAAAGATCTCACCAAATAAATAAACAAAAGTCTTCGAAACAGAGTTGAAGAAGACCAAAATAATAGACGCAAATCAATTTCAAACCAGAGACTGTAGCAGCATCAACAAATCAAACACAAAACATGAAATCACCCAGCACCAAATAGACTGTAGCACCAAATAGATGAAATCACCCTGCATAGTCACCGAAGAGATGGAACAAAATTGATAACAAACACAACACTTTTTCGGAGAAGTAAAACAAATTGTTAACTTTTTAGGCTTTTTATAAAAAAAACCCTAGTTATTACCAAACTGATTATTAAATATTCATTGGGCCTCCAAAAGTTAGATATAATATATTAAAAATATATTTTAACCAACACCAAACCAAATTAAATATTTTTAATAAACCAATTGGGTCCCATATTCCACTAAAGAAGGTATACTCAACAATTCTCCCCCTACCGACTTAGGTGGGGACATCAACCATGCCAGTCAAAGTTCGACACTTTAAATGTTGGTCCCTCGACAAAGTCTTAGTCAACATATCCGAAATATTATCATCCGTGTGAACCTTTTCGAGTTGCAATAATTTCAAATCTAACACATCACGAATCCAATGATATCTCACATTAATGTGTTTTGATCTCAAATGAAAAGTAGAATTTTTACTCAAATGAATAGCACTTTGACTATCACAATAAAACACATACATTTCTTGCTTCAAACCCAACTCTTGCAAAAATTTCTTCAACAATAACTCTTCTTTGCAAGCTTTCGTAATGGCAATAAATTCAGCTTCGGTAGCTGAGAGAGCAACACATTTTTTTAATTTAGATTGTCATCCCACAACTCCCCTTGTAATGTCATCAAATACCTTGAAGTAGATTTCATAGAATCAACATCACCGGCCATATCAAAATCCGTAAACCCATCAAGCATCGGCTTACTATTCCCAATACACAAGCACACTTTTCAAGTCCCTCGAAGATATCTTAGAATCCACTTCATCGCTGTCCAATGTTTTTTACCCGAATTAGAGAGAAACCTACTCACCACACCAATGGCGTGAGCAATATCCAGCCTTATACAAATCATGGCGTACATCAAAGAACCAATCGCTGAAGCATAAGGAATTTTTTACACCTCTTCCTTGTCTTTTTCACTTGTAGGACATTGATTCGTACTAAGTTTTAAGTGACCCGCAAGTGAATAACCAATCGGCTTTGCTTTATCCATGTTGAACCTCCCAAAAACTTTTTCAATGTAGCTTTCTTGAAACAACCAAATCAACCCCTTTTTATGATCACGAACAATTTTCATACCAAGTATTTACTTTGCCGACCCCAAATCTTTCATAGCAAAAGACTTGTTCAATTCCAATTTCAACCTATTAATCATAGTATAATCTTGACCTACAATTAACATGACATCAACATAAAGTAAAAGAATAATAAATTTGTCATTCGAAATTTTTTTCACGAGCACACAATGGTCCAAAGTGATTTTAAAAAAATCATTATTCATCATGAAAGAGTCAAATTTTTTGTAACATTGCCGTAGGACTTGCTTGAGGCCATACAAACTTTTTTTCAATTTGAAAACAAATTTCTCTTTCTCATTCTCTACAAAACCTTCTGACTACTCCATGTAAATTTCTTCTTCAAGGTCACCATGAAGAAATGCGTCTTCACATCAAGTTGCTCAACTTCAAGGTTCACACTTGCGGCCATGCCAAATACAACCCGAATATAAGACATCTTCACAATTGGCGAGAAAATCTCATCAACGTCAATACATTTATTTTGCCTAAAGCCTTTCACAACAAGACGTGCTTTGTACCTCAGATTCTTGCCATCATTCTTCATTTTGAAAACCCACTAATTTTTCAGAATTTTCCTCCCTTTAGGCAACTTCACTGAATCATAAGTGTGATTTTCAAGTAAGGAATTCATCTCCTCTTTCATGGCCTTTTTCCAATCACCTTTTTTGCATACTCAATTGCTTTTGGAAACTCTCGGGCTCTCCTTGATTGGATATCAACACAAACTCATTGGAAGGATACTTTTTCGAAGGTTTCCGATCCTGTATAGATTTCCTCAACTCAACTTGTGGTGGTGATTCTTGAGTTGGATGTTCTTCTTCAATTTCGGGCTCAACTTCATTTGGAGTAAGCATCGTCATCTACATCTTCAAAAAGTGGCTGCACATCTCCCTCATTTTCATTATCGACTAAAGATAAAGGAGATAGATCCATGTCAACAAGATCACTAGTTTTTTATTGCGGTTGATCACCTTTGCCAAAGTCTTCAATTGTTTGGTCCTTAAGAAACACAACATCACGGTTTTGAATAACTTTCTTGTCAATCAGATCCCACAATCTATAACCAAATTCATCATGCCTATAGCCAAGAAAAATGCATTGTTTTCACTTGTTATCAATCTTGGACCTCTCATTCTTTGGAATGTGAACAAAGACTCGGCAACCAAACACTCTCAAGTGCTCATAAGACATATCTTTGTCGGTCTAAACTATTTCGGGAACATCACCATTCAAAGGATAGGAAGGAAACAAATTGATCACGTCAACTGTTGTCCTCATTGCTTCACCCCAAAAGGATCTTGGCAATTTAGTATATGAAAGCAAACACCTTGTTCTTTCCACAATGGTGCGGTTCATCTTCTCGGCAACACCATTTTGTTGAGGAGTCTTATTAACTGTCTTTTGATGCTGAATACCTTGGCCGCGACAATACTCATCAAATGGCCCAATGTATTCACCACCACTGTCTGTACGGATGCACTTCAATTTATGCCATGTTTCTCTTTCAACCAAGGCCTGAAAATGCTTAAATACATCTAGAACTTGATCTTTAGTTTTTAGTACAAAAGCCCAAACTTTCATTGAATAATCATCAATAAAAGTAACAAAATAAAGTGCACCACTATGTGTTCTAACTTTTAAAGGACCACAAACATTCGAATGAATCAATCCAAAACATTTTCTTTTCTAGAAGCAATATTTTTATGAAAAGAAATTTTATGTTGTTTACTCGCCAAATAATGAATATAAGTTTTAAAATGTATATATTTTAAACCGAGTAGAAACTCTTTCTTGCACAAAACTTGCAGCCCCCTTTCACTCATGTGCCCAAGTCGCTTGTACCACAATTTGATAGAAGTATCATCTTCAAGTGCATTGACAACACCTTTACAAATTTTTCCTTGCATCGAATAAAGTGTATGAGTCTTCTTGCACTTAGCCACCACCAAAGAACCCTTTGTGAGCTTTTATATTCCATCACCAAATTTGTTGTTGTAGCCTTCATCATCTAGCTTCTTGGTAGAAATCGAATTGAGGCGAATGTCTAGAGCATACCTCACATCGTTAAGTAACAACTTACAGCCCAAATTTATTTCCAAGCAAACATTACCCATGCCAACAATCTTGGACAAACCTTCATTACCCATTCGAACACACCCATAATCTCCTTTGGTATAGGTAGTGAAGAAATCAACTAGAAAAGTTTCATAAAAAGAAGCACCTAAATCAATCACCCAATTGCTCTTTTGGCCCACAAAATTGACACAATCATCTTCACAAATGACCATGAGACTACCATCGGTAATAACCGACGTTGTGTCTTCTTGCTTCTTAATTACACTTTTGTCATGTTTTTTCGCATTGTTCTTGAGCTTTCAACATTCTTGTTTCATGTGTCCTTTTTCATGGCAATAATAACACTCAATGTATTCTTTAAAAGAGAACCATCTCTTGATTTGTCACAGCTTTGATCATGACCATGAGGAGTCTTCCTTCTCTCTCTTGTTTTGCTTTGATCTCTAACAACAAATGCTTCTGAATGAGACGAACCCACTGATTTCTTCTAATTTCTTCATTTAACAAGCTGCTAGTTACTTGGCTTATTGTGACAACTCTATTGGGCGCCGAATTACTAACTGGCATAACCAAAGTATTCCAACTTTCGGGCAAAGAACTAAGTAGCATCAAATCCCGCAACTCACCATCAAAAACAATTTTCATAGAAATAAGTTTGTTAACAATATTCTTTATTTCATTCAAATGTTCCGAAATGGGACTGCCATCTTTATATTTTAAATTAACCAACTTAAGAAACATAAAAACTTTATTTATGGTGTGGTCGATTTTCTATCATAATGACCTTCTAATTTTTTCCAAAAATCATGTGCCGAAATTTCAGTAGCAATATGATGAAACACATTGTCATCAATCCATTTACAGATAACATCAACAGTTTTTCGATTAAGCCTCTTCCATTCATCATTTTTCATACCGTCGGGTTTGCCACTATCACTCTCAATGGGTCCATTTTAGTTTACCAAGTTACCTTATTGCTTCCATTGAAGTTAGACATACCACCCACATTCTCATCCATTGATTTACATAGATAAATAAATCCAAATAAACCGTAAGTTCTGATACCAGTTGTTAAGGAAAATAGATGATTTTTCACAAGTAAATCAATTAATGGAAATAAAAACTAATACAAAAAAATTAAATCAACAACGAAACAAAATTTTTTACGTGGTACCTTCAATGTGAGATATATCCACGGGATCGAAATATGATTCCACTATTAACCAAAAAGTTTCCAAACGATTACAAACGAGACACGAATGGTCTCACAAAATCACCCTTAGGTGAATTTGATTAAGGCCGAATTGTGTAAGCTGTTAATTACAATCTCTTAACTCTACTTGCTTGTCAAACTATATATTTTATGTATATTTAATGTCAATCAAGTTGTACATAGTGGGAGTATAAAATAAGCAAAAATGAAAGACTTGTGGAGAAAAGTGCTTCCCGCACATGCGACAGAACCTCGAAAATTGTGCTGCTGTTTTAAACCCATTTGAAAGACAGCAAAGGTATAAAAAGAAGAAAGAGAGGCTGTGAATCCCCCGGAATATGTATTTACTTTTAAGACCTTAAGGATGAATTATTTTCTTAAAGCCCCTCGGTTACTTGAATAAATTCGAATATTGTCGGTCAGCATTACTATTTTTATTTATTTATTTATTTATTTTTATCAAAACATGAATTACACTAGCCGGATTAGGTTCCCTAACCTAATTTAATTTAATTCTACCTAAGTAGGGTCCCAATACAAGAAATTAACTCCAAGCCCTCACACTTTATTTAAATTCTAAATTTACCCCAAACTAGTACTTGTACCTTGTATCTTAAAGTACCTTGTATCTTGAAGTACCATCAATCTTGTAATACATATATATATATATATATATATGTATACACCTTGAGGAATGTGCCTAGGACATAAAATAATTAAAAATTTTCCCTTCACCCTTCCCTATGCCTAGCCTTCCTAGAAAAAAGTGAGAAATCAATTTCCAAGAAACACCATCATGAACTTCTAGGAAAATACAACCTAGTGGCCTAAACCTAGGATGCAAAATCCAAGAACTAGTTTCATTACAACTAGGAGTTGCCTAAACCTTTGACCAAGCCTCCCAAATCCCTTCCATTTCCTTAGAATCCAAACAAATCCTAACATTTCCATCCATTTCCAACTAAGGGACTTTTTAGACTTTTTGCCTCAAAGGTTTGTCTATAAATACCAACACACCCCCTAGCTTGCAAACACACACAACACACTCACTCACACACACATTTCGGTTAGAGAGAGAGAGGAGAGCAAGAGGGAGGAGTCTAGAGGAGAAGAAGGAGGAAGAAGAGAACTTCTTGTGCAAAGTTTAGTAGGTAAGCCAGAACACAACCTTTTCTTTTATTTCCTTTTTTCAATACATGTTTCTAAGGGTTCTAAATAATGTTTTCAGATCTGTTATTACTAAGTTCTTATGTTAAAAATGCTAAGGGTTGAGTATTGATTTCATCTCTCTTGTATTTTCCCCATTTTGGCACAAAACCATCTTCTTTTTGTACCAATCTCTCAACTTTTCAAGGGCACTCTTTCAAAAAAAATTTCTGAGTTAAACATGTGATAGTTAGCATATTTTCTTCACAAAAGAAGTGAAACTTTCCCTTGGTGGAACCCCTTTTTTATATATCTTCTTGTTTTGGGCAAACTACCCTAGAATCTGTTTTTACAGCCCACTTCCAGAAATTCTAGAAAAATGTACAATATTTCTAGACCTCTATTTTATGTCAAAACCTTCCTTAAGATGTTAGCTTTCAACTAAAATTGGTTTCATCGAAAAACATTAAGCAGTTTGCAAGAAAATCAGATTTTCGTAACAATCAACGGATCTGGACAGATTCTGGATAGCGCTAGAATATTGTCTAAATAACTTAAAATCTAGAAAAGCAATCCCATTTCCAAAAAATGTTCTAGAAACTAGATTAAATTCTCTACGAACCATAGGAAGACCGAGTCCGGTGGAAGATTTAAAATAGTCCTTTTATCTCAATCTTCATGTGATATTAAATCTGGAAACTGTGTTATGTATAGATGTCTTATGCCCTTGAATTCATGAAATTACCTACTTACATATGAGCATATATTGGCATGTTATTATGTGTATTATGGTTATGTTATTTATCTTCCTCACTTTATGGATGCATGTCTACATGGATATTATTGTCTTGTAAATTGGACTAACCTTGTCTTAAAACATTTAATTCAACGGGAAACCTAATGGGGAGGGTATTGGGTTTTCGAACACTTGAGTAATAAAAAGATGAGGATGTGATATATAAATTTTTGGGATGCGTTCCCTATTTGAAAGTTAAAGTCTTGCACAAGTGGTTTTCGGAACCCTTGAACGGAGCGGTTGTATTCAGACCCTAGGTGGTTTGGTGTGCGGAGGGATTTGGGCAAGGCCCATCAATACCGTCTCTTTTGAGACCCTGCGGTTGGCGCTACGCGGTATATAACCATTGGTAGGCATCCGAGGTTAGTTTTGCAACAAAACAGCAAAAGAGGGGGCATACCAAATAATCCGCGTCCGATTCTTGTGGTTGGGAGGACAAAATCTCTTCGAGGGATTTCTAGTTTACTAACATCTAACTTAACCCTTTATTTATTTATTGAAGTATCATGCTTTATTACTTGATGTTATAATTGTGATTGTGTATTGGACTGGAAAAAAGGGGTAGGGTGTGTGTGTGTTTACTGGGCATTCAAAGCTCACGGCGTATCATGCCAGGTGACGAAGAGGAACTCATAGCTGGAGACGTCGAACCTAAAACCTTTGAAGACCTTTGGCTATCCTAGAATATTAGAAGTTTCCTTTTGGATATTTTGTAAGACTCATTTGGAGTTTAAAGCTTTCTTTTTGGGATGTAATGTAATGGAACAATCTTTTGAATCAAGTATAATTGTGGTTGTTATGTATTTATATTCTATGCATGAACCTTATCGTTGCTTATGAGACCTTGTGTCAATGCCTTGTAAGATCTGTCAAAAAGGTAGTGCGCTGCCTAAGAAAGCTGGACTTAGAAGGGAGGCTATTTTGACTGCTCCGGCGATTTGGGATCTTACTTGGTTATTGGCCATAGGACTCACTAGTGACTCTCCCTTGACTGCAACCTATAGTATAGAATTGGGGCGTCACAGAGGCTGAATTAGGGTTCTGAAATTTTGAAGGAGAAAGAGAAGGCTAGGGTTTGGAAAAAGGTAATTCTCAATCTTCAAAGCAAATTCCCATGGAGGATTCCATCTCTTCCACCTCTTCCTACTCCTCCATGAGTGGCTAGGCTCTTCTTCTCTAGGGTTTTGATGAAACCCTGGCTATATAATTTGGTTTTCTTTTTGGTTTTTAATTATATAAAGGTTTGAACAATTGTATGGTGTTTTAGAAGTTTCACATATATATTTTCCATTATTTCTTCAAGTATTCGACTTTCTGTGATTGTTGAATGCTTTCCATACAATAGTTTACTATTCTTTCATATTCAAAGTATAAAACGAACCATACTATGTGGGATAAGTCGTGTCACTACCCTAGTTTAGAGCGAACGATTTATACTACTTGAGATGATTCATGCCCGTACATTGAACGTGATGATTTTTCTGATAAATGCTTCGAACTTGTAGTTGCAAAGTATTATTCTGTTCGAACCGCAGCATAATTGATTTCAAATTGAAACCTTATTTACGTAACTAGTGGTGAACTCATTGCCCTAGGTTTTTCTCCAAATCAGTAAATTCATCTTTATTTATAATTGCTAGTTTATTCACTTATTTAATTTAATTATTATTAGGTTATGAACAATCAATCTTTTTATCAAAATTAATTTAAGAATTTAACAATTAAATTAATTTAACTTCCCAATTATCCATGTGGATCGATACCTGGACTTACCATTATTCTAAAGAATTTGGTATAGTTTAGTGTTTAATTTTTGTGTGAAACGACCCATCAGAATTTCAAATAATCACAAATAATCAAGAGAAAAGATCTCACTAAATAGTTGAACAAAAGTCTCAAAAACAAAGTTGAAGAAGACCAAAATAATATACCCAAATTAGCTTCAAATCAGAGACTGTAGCAGCATCAACGAATCAAACACAAAGCATGAAATCACCTAGCACCAAATAGACTGTAACACCAAATAGATGAAATCACCCCGCATAGTCACCAAAGAGATTGAACAAAATTGATAGCAGCCACAGCACTTTTTCGAAGAACTAAAACAAATTGTTAACTTTTGGGCTTTTTATAAAAACCTTAGCTATTACCAAACTGATTATTAAATACTTATTGGGCCTCCAAAAATTAGATATAATATATTAAAAGTATATTATAACCAACATCAAACCAAATTAAATATTTTTAATAAACAAATTGAGTCTCATATTCTACTAAAGAGGTATACCCAACATAAACAAGCAGAGATAGCAAAGTGTAGCACTGTGAAAAGTGCTTCTCTCTCTCTCTCTCTCTCTCTAAAACTCACCACTCTCTGCAAAAGGTTTTTCAGCAAAATTGTTGAGGAAGTGAAGAAGAATCAACCATGAATAGCCACAACAATCCGAACTCTTTTGACGATGAACAAGTCGATCCATTTTTGCTATGATTGAGTATTCTACAAGTATGGATTTTAATTTCTAGTAGTAGTGTGAGTTGATATATAGGAAGGGTTGTACTCTGTTTTTATTGTTCATGCCCGATTTAGAACAGACAGTAAAATATTACTGTCAATCAGCATAATATTTTACTGTGAAAAAGAGTAACATGTTACTGTTTATGTCAATTTTAACGGTAATTTTTTAAAAAAAAAATTCATAGTCAACCGTGATCTTATTTGATAGATCTTGATGAGAGGATTCTAAAAATACTAATTTTATTAAAAATCGACATCTAGATCAAAAATTATATCAGTTTAAAATTTGAAATATTAAATTAGTCACCAAGGATATTTTTGTAATAGTGGCGTGTGTTGGACTTTTCAAGAAAAACATTTTATGCTTGTCCTTAATGCATTAAAGTTTTCTTATGAGGAAAGTTTGACCAAATCTCTGATTCTATTTACATGCTCCAACAATGCTTTTTTACTTTACTTATTTATACACAAACTGTTTAGAGGGTTAGTTTGAAAAAAAAAATAAAATTTTGTGATTAAAATAGCTTGTAATATAACTAGTCTATTAAAGGGAGTAAAATATGACGAGACTAGTTATAATAGGTAACAAGTCTTTCTTAAAGGATCTATTGAAAATGCTTGCGATGAGTATAATGTCTAAGACCATCTCCAACGCTATACCAAATCTGATATCAAATTTGAATTTTGATGAAAATGACACTGTTCATGGCTCCAACGGTGTACCAAATCTGATATCAAATTGAGTTTTCATCAAACATTTCATCAGATCGCGGAGGAAGTAATGAATTCATCAAAACACTGTAGCGGACACTGTTGCGGACCGTTGGAGAGGGGCCCGGGTCGACCAACCGGTTGCCCACCCGGTTGACCAACCGGTCAACCGGCAAAAGGTTCGATAGCCAGAAAAAATTGAAAATTCAAAAAAAAAAATTTTGCCTAACCGGTCGACCCACCGGTCGACCCGGAAAAAGTTCAAAAAGTTCAAAAAAAAAGTTCAAAAAATTCAAAAAAAAAAAAAAAAAAAAAATTTTGGTCTAACCGGTCAACCGGCCGGTCGACTACCCGGTTGTCCCGGGACACATTTGGTGAAAGATGAACCGTTGGAGCGTCTGTCAAAAAATTTGGTGAAATGGGTCATTTTTGACTCAAATTTGGTGAAAAATTTGAGTCACCGTTGGAGATGCTCTAAGAAATATGATTAGTTAATAATTAGAAAAAAAAAATATTAGAGAGAAACTTATCTTATATATTCTAATTGTCACATTATTAAATTTAAAAATAAGTCTAATTTTTGAATTAGAATTTTTTTTTTTTTTTTTTTTTGATCAGCAAAAGAGAAACTTTATTGATGTAAAGCTAGTACAAGGTACAAAAATTACATCAGTAAAGAAAAGGAGAGTGCATGAGCATCACAATGAGCTAAAAGATCCCAACTAGGTTGGCACCAAAAAGCCCATCCTATCATTTGAATTAAAATAACAATGTCCTATTTTCTATCATGATGTTTCCTTCTTTCTTTTTATGTTTTTAATACATTGCAGTAAACAATGAGATATGTCCATGAAAATAAGATTCAAAAAAAGAGTTTCAAGAGCTTAAAATTAAACTCCATTCAATTATCATAAAATTAAACTCTTTTCAATTATCTGGAAAATTTGGACTTTTCTTTTAAAAAAACTGAAATAATCACTTTTCATAAAATAAACTCTTGTTTTGGGCAAGATTTCCTCTTTGGATGATATTTTTTCCATTTTTTTGTTCAAATTATCTCATTATTATTGTATAAATTGTCTTTATACGTATATCTCACTTAATAATTTTAAAATAATGAATCAAATAGAATGGAGGCTAATCTTGTGTTAGACAAAGTATGTGTCTAACAACTTCCCAATTTGTTATGTTCATTAATAATGGTGGTCTAATCTCTTACCTATGGTGTTATCATGAAATTTTTTACTTTAAAATCAAGTGATGGCTCGAGTTTTGAAATTTTAGTCATTTAAGTTATGTGAGGATCGAATAAAGATCTATAAATATTGTGGATCTATTGAATTGTCAAATATTTTGTACATATAGAGTATGGAGTTATTATATAGTTTTCCAATAATTTTATGCTAGTGTTTTGCCCTCCGAATAGCGAAGATTATGAATTTACATGGCTCTAAAGAGAGAGAGATATGGGCACCGAAAGGCCCATTTATGAGTTACATATTTCTGCGCGAGATAAATTTAGTAGAATTAGAGCTGCTTGGTCGTTGAAGGAGACTTCATGACTTCATTTATTTATCAAATATATGAAACAAACATAAATACATAATGTAACAATAATTAACGTAACAACTCAATTTCATCCCTAAAAAAATTAAAAATTAAAAATTAAAAAAGAAAAAAGAAAAAAGAAAAGAAAAGAAAAGAAAAGAAAGATACATAATGTAGACACAAACATACCAACCAAGCAACAACTGGTATGTGTAATTCCTAGAGCTATTTCTATTGGGTTACATAATTTGAACTGGTAACTTTATTTCTTCTTCTCTTTGGTCTTTTGAATAGCAAAAAGTACAGATTGCGCCATCTTCTCCTTCACTGTCGTCTTCGGCGTCGGAATCACACTAGCTGGTTGGCTCTTCTTACCCTTGTCCGACATTTTTCTAAACTCTCTCTCTCTCTCTCTCTCTGAATTGTGTTGCGTTTTGCTACAGTACTTCTCAAGATGGAATGATGGGAATATTTATAGGCACAAAATTCTTTTTTTTTTTCTTTTAAACTTTTCATTGGCTTGATTGTGTGTGTGGGTGTGGCTTTGGGTGTGTGAGGGTGTGGGTGTGGGTGTGGGTGTGGCTTTGTGAAACCAAGCTGAAAGAACTATACCAATGTGCTTGACCAAGTTAATAGGTCTATCTATTGTATCAGTGTGTGTTTTTGAGAAAACTTTTTTTTTTTTTTTTTTTGCCGGGGGGTGGGTTTGTTGGCGGTTGGATTCAATGATATTTTTATAAAATAATATCAGATTAATGAAAAAATTTAAGATTTTAATTGTTAATATTTATAAAATTTATCATTAATCTATTTATTTATTTATTTTTAAATTTTTTGAGAGAGCTAGTTGAAAGACCCACCTTGGTGTTGGTATCGGGGTCTTAGGTGACTCCATTTCATGACAACAAAGAAATAGCAAAACTCAAGAAAGATGCCTTGCCAACATTAATTTTTAATGAATTATAATACTTTTAACAGAAAAATTGCAGAGTTTGATTTTGTAAGGGTGCGTTTGTTTGAACGGACTGGATAAAGGTAGATTGTAATTCATCGGATTATTAGTCTTGAAATACATTGTCTCAGGACTATTTGGTTAGACTGAATTTGTATCCTATATTTGTTTAGTCATGGGATTAGATGTTTGGATTGGACTATTTTTAGTTATCTAATGTTTGTATAGGATATTATGGAGAAAGATAAATGCTCAAATGACTATTTTATCATTTTCAATTATTTACTAAGTAATAGCAATATTAAACATAACTTTAATATTTTAATTATTTTTAGCTAGATTAAATAAAAATTTATTTTATTTTATTTTTTGCACAATTAAATAAATTTATTTTTAAAAAATTAAATAAATTAAATATAAATAAAAATATATGTTATTTTTTTAATTAAAATTTTAAATAAATTTATTTTAAATAATAATAATTAAATAATGAAATAAAATAAAACATCTATTAAAATTTAACTAATGAAATTAAATAAAATATAAACAAAAATTTAAAATAAAACATCAATAAAATAACTATAAAAAAATATTTTAAAAAATTAAATAAATAAAACAAAAATAAAAATTAAATAAAATTATTTCATTTTCAAATTGAGACATTTAAATTTTTTTGAATTTTACTAAATATAATACATAATTAATACTAGAGGGCAAAAATGTAATTTCATTGTCTAATCCCATGAGATGAGTTATCCAATGGTTTCTATCCTACCCCCTCCCCCCCCCATGGGATAGGATAGTCCCATATGGGAGCAAAATTTTTCAAATAAACAACGGACTATTAGTCCAGTGGGACTAATAGTCCAATCCCACATCCTAATCCTTCAAAACAAACACACCTTAGGGTGTGTTTGATTGGACGGACTGAATAAGGAGGGATTAGAATCCATCGGATTTGAGTCTTGGGACTGTAAATCTCCCGGACTATTTGGTTAGATTGGATATGTATCCTGTGTTTGTTTTTTCATGGGATTAGATGTCTGGAAATTACTATTTTTAGTTAATCCAATATTTGGTTGGACAGACTGGATATGATAAATGACCAAAAGACTATTTTATCATTTTTCAATTGTTTACTAAGTAATAGCAATATTAAACATATCTTTAATATTTTAATTATTTCTATCTAGATTAAATACAATTTTATTTTATTTTATTTTTTACATAATTAAATAAATTTATTTTCTAAAAATTAAATAAATAAAATAAATAAAATATCAATAAAAATATATGTTATTTTTTAATTAAAATTTCAAATAAATTTGTTTTTAAAAATAATAATAATTAAACAATGAAATTAAATAAAACATCTATTAAAATTAAAATATTGAAATTAAATAAAATATAAACAAAATTTTAAAATAAAACATCAACAAAATATCTATAAAAAATTATTTTTAAAAAATTAAATAAATAAAACATCAATAAAAAGTTAAATAAAATAATTTTATATTTAAATTGAGACATTTAAATTTTATTGAATTTTACTAAATATAATACATAATTAAATAGTAGAGGATCAAAATGATCATTTTACCACTTAATCCCAATAGTGAATTGTCTCCCCAAAATTGTCCCACACCCCCCCTCCCTCCCCACCGCGGGATAGTATAGTCCCCCATATAGGGGATAAAGAGTCCGACCGGACTCTATATTCGACAGACTAAAAAAAAAAAAAACAAACGATGGACTACTCATTTTTCGAATAAGAAATCCAAATAGTGAATAGTTCTACCCTAATCCCCCAATCAAACACACCCTTACGTTGTGTTTGATTGGGGGATTTGAGAAGAGATTTGGAAAAGAAAAGAGAAAAGATGTGTGAAACCAAGTGAAATATAAGTATATTTTATTCATATTTCACCTACCTTTTCCATTTTCCTTTCCAAATCTCTCCTCAAATCCCACGACCAAACACAACATTAGAGTGGGTCCTATCCCTCTAAATTGATCCTATGTATCTTTGCTCCTTTTTTTTTTTTAATAAAACTTTTTTTGGGTGAGCAAAAAAGAATATTAACAGAAAAATTAATACAAAATCATGTAAAATTTTAAAATGTGTTCGCTTTAAAAAGTAAATGAACTGACCTAAGTCAATGAAGCCGAGAGAGTAAACTGACCGAAGTCAATGATGAGAGTGAACTGACCTAATGAAGCCTATGATGATAGTGTGTGGGGGCGTAGATTTGTGAAGCCGAGAGAGTGAACTGACCTAAGTCAATGAAGCCTATCTTGTGTGTTTGAGAAGCCTAGTTGAAAGGCCCACCTCTGTGTCAGTAGTGTTTGATGAGATAGAAGCCCATTTAAAAGATCCACTTGAGGTGTGGGTGACTCAATTTTACATAAAGACCAATCAAAAATAATTTAATTTTAAAAAAAAAAAGAAAATGACACCTTACTTTCCTGGTCAATATGAATTTTCCACAAGTAATCAAATAATTTCAAAATAATATAATAAATTTTAATTTTACCACTTTAAAATAAATAAATAAATAATTGTACAAAAAATTAATACAAAATAATATGACTTCTTGTGGTAGTTTCATTTCCAATCAAAAAATCATCTATTATCGTCATATTTAAAAAATGTCACTAACATATTATTTTGGATATGTTTATTTTATAAATTTCTATTTCTAAATTATTTTTCCTTTTAAAATATTGTAATTACATTATTTTAGTTTTAAAAAAATATGTATTCCATCAAATTGATTGCGTTGCGTGTGAAAAGAAAGCCCAAAGTGCCATAGGAAAAAGATTTTTTTTCCCGAAATCCCTCCTCCCCGAATCCCCCGAGAGAGAGAGAGAGAGGGAGAGAGGCCCTCGTCGCCCGATCATCGCCCGCCGTCATGGTCGCGATGCCTCAGCTCTGCCCCGGCGCCCCGGCTCTGCCTCGCCGCCTCGGCCTCCGCCCTTGCCTCATCCCCGAGTTTGTTGGCTCCCTCCCCTCCCTCCCCTCCCCTCCCCCTCCGCCTCCGCCATCTTCTTCTTCGTTCTTCTGCTGAAAAAAAAAATAAATAAATAAATAAAAATTCAAACAACGAAACGACGTCGTTTCGTCATTTCGGGAGATTCGGGGAGAAGGATTCGAGCTCCCAATTGCGACTCAGTGCCATATTCCAAGTGGGTGTTTGGGTTTATGGATTTTTGCAGCGGAGTTGAAAAGACTGCCTCAGACCGCGAAGCCAATTTAAATGAGAACTCATATTTTCTTACAATAAACTTTTATGTAATAATTTTGTATTGAGAGACCTTGAGTGCCCAGGCTGACCGTGGTTCTATTTCAATTATTTAAATTGTTTATTTTATAAGATCTTTAATGTATATAATTTATAATAAAAAAAATTAAATTGATTTGATAATTGTAATATTTTTATTTTATATATTTGTCTCAAAAAAATAAATATTCTATTTTGTTAGTATATTTTTTCAATTATTTAAAAATCTATACCAAACAATTCGCAATAGCTTCTAATTTAAATTGACGTGGTAAAAACAACATTAATAAGTTGCAGCAAAAATAATGTTTATTTCTAACTTTTTGAAAACACTTTTTATAAAATTCTATTTTCTTATTTTTCGTATTTTTTTTTATTTTGGCTGAATTTTTTTAATTTTTAGACACACCTAGCATAAATACACTTAAAAAATATAATTTTCGTGAAAAAAATATTTTAAAAATTCACTAAATATCAAAAATATAAAAAAAACGAAAATACTATATATTTTTATTATTTTTGTATATTTATTAATTTTACAAAATATTTTTTCATAAATATTTTACTTTTTAGTTACATCTAAATATTAAATAAGATGCATCTAAAAAAGTTCAAAAAAATGCTTAAAATTTTAAAAATATTCACTAAAAACAAAAAGCACGAAAAACAAAAAACACAGTTTTCAAAAAACTAAATTTAGAAAACTGAAACCAAACACAATGAATAATTATCCTAAAATTGACAAAAGAGTGTATTAAGATTTTATTTATGGCAAATTACACTAACGACAATGCTACGTAGCTCAAATTTTGTGGCTCAAAAGTGGCTCAAATGGCTAAAACGACGTCGTTTTGAGTACAGAACAACATAAAAATGGCCAAAACGACAGAACAACATAAAAATGGCCAAAACGACGTCGTTTTGGCCATTTGAGCTACTTTTGAGCCACAAAATTTGAGTTACGAGACATTTTCCTTACACTAATAGTCTTTATTTTTTGTCCTTCGTATTATTTTAGTCCATATATTTTCAATTGACTCAAATTTGACCCTTAATTTTAAATTTTATGTCAATTTAGCTCAACGATTTCTTACGAAAAATTATCAATGAATTGATTACAGTTAACTCACTAAATTGATCAAGTTTACATTTTTATCCCTAAAAGCATAGCACATGGCATTCATGTGTGCATTTTCCGCAAAATAATCATAAATTGTAATCAATCGGATCGAATTAAAACAAAGTAAAAAATTCATGGTCAAAATCTAATCAATTAAAATTATAGAAATGAAAATAATACAAGGGTCAAACTATAAGAATTATAAATTATAAATTTTTAATTTAAAATAAACTCTAACAAAGAAACATGGCTACTATCATTTAGGCAAAGATTGGGACAATTTGGGAAGCTAGCTAAAAGTTAATTTTTAACTTTTAATCAATTTTGAGTCATATCACCTCTCACATTTTTTATACACAAAAGGACGAAAATGTCAACAAAAACACATCAATATGAGTTGCATTATATTTTCAATCTATACACAAGATTTCTGTTAAAATTGAGTTTTAGATGGATAAAATGTAATAGTCTTACCTGATTTTCAGAAACACAATTTCTGTGACTTGAGTTTGTGCGACTAGAAATGATAATCGCAGTGAAAGTAGCCTTTTACCTTGTGTTTGGTTGAGAGATTTGGAAAGGGAAAGGGAAAAGTTAGATGAAATGTGAATAAAATATATCTACATTTCACCTAGTTTCACACACATTTTCCCTTTTCCTTTTCAAATCCCTCTCCAAATTTCTCCCAAAATCTCTCAACCAAACACAGTAAGGAAAAGTTTAGGGAAAGTTGGTCCTATCGTATCTTTGATTTTGAAATGCTTTTTGAACCAGTTACCACATATAGGTGTGTGAGTCCTTTCCTTGATGTGTGTTTTCTTCAGATTTACCAATCAATGCTAAAGAATGAAAAGCATTGTAACCTTCTGTGCTGAAGACTGAATAGAACAAAGTGAAATTCAGTTTACATGAGTGCTTGTGGACTGAGTATTAGCTGAATGTTGTAATTCTGTCTCTAGATAGACTCTCTCTCTCTCTCTCTGTCCCTTTCTCTCACTTTACATTCACATTCTGTCATCCATATTGGGTATTGGATTAATTAAGCTCTTGGCATTGGTTGTTCTCTCTTGGTGTACCCAAATCCGTACACATGATTAACTAAATATGGGGTGTGAATTGGAATGCGATATCTAGGGATGATGCCATTTTTACTTTAATCCCGCCTTTTATTGATGTATCCATAATGTTTTTTATTTTTTCTGGTACTGGTTATCCATAATGTTTTTTCCCCTACACCCCCCCCTCAAATTCTCTCATGGTTTTAAGTTGAAGCAAGTCCATGAGAAGATGTGGAAAGCAATCCCTTGTGCCGTCATGTGGTCAGTGTATCCTGTATAGTGCTTTTTGACTGATTGGAATTGTGCTGCAGTTGTTATTTGTCTTGGTTGAATTCTCTTTAACCATTGAAATTGTGCTGAAGATGATTTTTCAGTATCATCGGTGCCAACATAGCTGGGATCTTTAATTTTTATCTTGATGCTCATAGCATGATTTCTTTTATTTCCTTTTTCTATTGATGTTGGATGTTACCTTAATTCTTATTCAGTAAAGGTTTCTTTTTACTGATCAAAAAATAAAAAATAAAAGTTTTGCTGAGAAAAAAATGATTGTTTTTCTCAACAATTAACAATTTTATCCAAAAATCATGTTTAATTAGATCCAAATCATTTGACATATCATGAATAATTTACTGAGAAATTTATAGCATGCATCTCTAAAAAGGTATAAATTGTAAGAAAATTACAATTTTTTTGGTGATTAAATGTTGGAAAATTGGTTTATATAAGGCTTATTTTGGGCCAACTTTAAGCTCAAAATGGAGTGGGCCCCAAACGTCTTTTGGGGTGGGTCTGAAGAGGTGACGTGTTCTTTTTCGCGTGGCAAGTCACACGGTGAAGACGGTTCGTCAAAACCATTTATGAGTGAATGGGAACATGACGTCGCTTTCGGGTTCATGGAATAGGAAATTTAAGGAAGTAAATGTGGGTTTCTTTGGAAATGATTGTCCCACATTGAAACTTTAAGAGAGTTTTGTTGAGTATATAAGCTCTAGCCTACAACACTTGGGTTGGGCTCCAAGGGGCACCCCAAGTTTGTAGAAGGGAGGAGTTATGGACAAAGTGTACCTTAGCCCAAACCACCACACACGCGCACGCCGCCGCCGCGATCGTCCGTCCGCGCCGGGCGCGGGTGTGGCTTGTGGGTCGGTTTGGACAAAATTTCTTGCGGGAAAAATTAATTTCAATTTGAATTCAAATTCTTGTCCAATAATTATGCCTCCAAGTTCCATTCTTTCCTAAACTGTTTAACTGCTGGAAAACTGCCAGCAGTGTCACACCTGTTCGGACAGATTTTTGGTCACCTTTTGTGCCTATATATAGATCCATTTCCTGCAGTCCAAATCATCCGAAAAATTAGTCTACAATTTATATATTTGCTGTCCTATTTCTCTCATTTGCATTTATAATCTACATTCTAGTTTTAGAGAAAATTAAAGAGAGTATTAGAACACAAGGTTTTAGTTCGCCGAACAAATTTGTTTGGAGTGCTACTACAAATTTGTGAAGATTATTATATTCTGGAAGATAGACGCCACTCAACCGTAAGCACCGTAGCGAGGCGAATCTGTCTTAAAGACAGAGTGTCACACACTCGACTTGGTCTTTTATTTTTCATTTGGTTCGACAAAATAAATTCTGTAAGTTTTATTTTATTTTGTTTGATTTTGTTTCAATTTATTTTATTTACACAGAAGATTGTTTCAACAATCTTAAGACAGATTCAAATTATTCTGTTTACAGAATTTTTCGTTTGTTTTCTTTTCTCTTTCTTCTTTTAAGAAAATTATTTTCTATGGATTTACAAAATAATATTCTGGTTGGAAAAACAAATAGTGTTTATATGTTATTTGACAGATAGTAGTAATATACTATCTATTTTCTTTGAAAACTAGTAGTAATATACTGGTATCATTAACAATTCAGAATATATTTTTGTGAAATTTTTTCAGAAATTAATTTTGGTTTTTAGAAATTATTTTCTGAGTTTTTATTAATTAAAATTCTATTTCAGTATTTTAATTATTGAAGTGAAACATAAAATAATTTTCTGTGTGGAACTAATTTGGTTAAATAAAATTTTATTTTATTTTCAAATTAATTGAAAAATAAAAGTCACATTTTTGTTTCTTTTATTTTTACAGAATTTAATTCTGTGAATTTGGATTAATTTTCTGTGTAGTATAACTTCTAATTATAATTTTGTTTTATAAATTAGAATTAATGGCTACTGAAACAAATGCTCAAACAAGTACTACTGTGGTGGCTGCAATGACGCCAACCCCCTCTCCTTTGGTGACAGTACCGGTAAATCACGGTGAGAAGTCAGAGAAGTTCTCAGGAACTGATTTTAAAAGATGGCAACAGAAATGTTGTTCTATCTTACAACTCTGAACTTGGCTCGTTTCCTCCGTGAGGATGCTCCTATTTTGAAAGAGGATGAAACCGATCAACAAGTGGTTGCTGCGGTCACTGCTTGGAAACATGCTGATTTCTTTTGCTGGAAGTACATCTTAAACGGACTTGACAACACATTATACAACGTCTACAGTCCTATCAAGACAGCAAAGGAACTTTGAGAGTCTTTGGAGAAAAAATACAAAACAGAAGATGCCGGCTCAAAGAAATTTGTGGTTGACAAATTCTTGGATTTTGTAATGGTTGATTAAAAAACTGTGATCAACCAAGTTCAAGAACTCCAACTCATTCTGCATGACATTCACACAGAAGACATGTCTCTCAGTGAATCCTTCCAAGTTGCAGCCTTAATTGAAAAATTACCACAAGGCTAGAAGGAATTCAAGAATTACCTCAACCACAAGCGCAAAGAAATATTTATGGAAGAATTAATTATGTGTTTAAGGATTGAAGAGGACAACCGCAATTCTGAAAAGCGAACTGGTAAGCATCCGATGGAGTCTAAGGCAAATGTGGTGAAACATGCTTCAAAAACCAAGAAACGAAAGTCTTCTGGAGAAAGTTCATCACAAGGCTTTAAAGGGGGGGAAATAAAAAGTACAAGTTTAATGGCAAATGTTACATCTATGACAAGAGAGGGACATCGGGCAAAAGATTGCCGTAACAAAGGCAAAAACAAAAAAAGAACAAGCAAAAAGCCTGCTTAAGCCCATCTAATCGAAGTGGGCAATATTTCCAACGGTGTAGATGACATCAATCTTTCTACAATTGTTTCCGAGGTAAATCTTGTCGGAAATCCTAAAGAATGGTGGGTGGACACTGGTGCTACTCGCCACATTTGTGTTGACAAAAAGACGTTCACATCTTATTCTACAGTGGACAATGGTGAACAACTTTTTATGGGCAACTCCTCAACTTCCAAAGTTGAAGGACAAGGAAATATTGTACTTAAGATGACATCTAGAAAGGAACTCATTCTCAACAATGTGCTGCATGTACCGAACATTCGCAAGAATCTTGTTTCCGGATCTCTGTTGAGTAAGAATGGGTTTAGGCTAGTATTTGAGAGCGATAAATTTGTATTTACTAAGAATGTGATGTATGTAGGAAAATGTTACATGTTTGATGGCCTTTTCAAGATGAATGTAATGACTGTTGTACCCTCAGTTATTAATAAAAATACATCTTCTTCTTACTTGCTTGACTCTTCAAATTTATGGCATGGTAGACTAGGACATGTTAATTATGGATCTTTGTGTAGATTAATTATTATGAAATGTTTACCTAAATTTGACATTGATTCAAATCATAAATGTAAAATTTGCGTTGAGGCAAAATTATCCAAAACTCATTTTCATTCAATTGAAAGAAGTACGGAACCACTTGAATTAATTCATAGTGACATATGTGATTTTAAATCAATTCAAACAAGAGGTGGGAAAAAATATTTTATCACTTTTATAGATGACTATACTAGATATAGTTATGTTTATTTAATTCGAACCAAGGATGAAACTTAATGTAAGAATGAAGTTGAAAATCAAGTTGGTAAGAAGATCAAGAAACTTAGAAGTGATAGAGGTTGTGAATATGAATCACCTTTTGGTGAATTTTATAAAGAATATGGAATAATTCATCAAACCACCGCTCCTTACTCACCTCAGCAAAATGGAATTATTGAAAGGAAAAATAAGATTTTAAAAGAAATGATGAATGTCATGTTAATAAGTTCTGGATTACCTCAGAATTTGTGGGGGGAAGCAATACTTTCTGCTAATTATATACTTAATAAAGTATCCCGAAAGAAAGTGAATCAAACACCTTATGAATTGTGGCATAGAAGAGTACCATCTTACAAATACTTAAAAGTGTGAGGGTGTTTGGCTAAAGTGGCTATACCTAGTCCTAAAAAGACTAAAATAGGTCCTAAGACCATTGATTGCATTTTCATTGGTTATGCCAACAATAATAGTGCATATCGATTTTTGATTCATAAATTAGAACATTCCGAAATGCATGTAAATACTATTATTGAATCTCGAAATGCATCTTTCTTTGAACATGTATTTCCAAATAAGACTGGACAAGAGACTAGTAACAATAAAAAAAACTCATGATGCTATTACTAGTCAGGATCAAGAACATGATCAAGAACAAGAGTTAGATCAAAATGAGGAAGAAGAACTTAGGCGTAGTAAATGTGCTAGAACCTCAAAATCTTTTGGTCTAGATTTTCTAACATATTTGTTAGAAAATGAACCTTTAACTTTTAAAGAAGCTATGTCCAGTCCTGAGGCTCCTTTATGGAAAGAAGCTATCAATAATGAAGTTGAATCCATATTGCAAAATCACACTTGGGAATTGGTGGATTTGCCACCAGGTTGTAAACCTCTTGGGTACAAGTGGATTTTCAAAAGAAAATTGAAAGCGAATGGATCAATTGACAAATACAAGGCAAGACTTGTGGTCAAAGGTTTTAGACAAAAAGAAGGTCTTGATTACTTTGACACATACTCACCGGTTACTAGAATAACATCCATTAGAATGTTAATTGTCATTGCATCTTTATACAATTTAGAAATTCATCAAATGGATGTAAAAACTACTTTCTTAAATGGTGAGTTAAATAAAGAAATTTACATGGAACAACCAGAAGGTTTTTCTGTTCTAGGAAAAGAAAAGAAAGTGTGTAAATTGGTTAAATCATTATATGGTTTAAAACAAGCGCCAAAGTAATGGCATGAGAAATTTGACAAGGCAATGATGTCAAATGGATTTAAAATTAATGAGTGTGACTAATGTGTTTATATTAAAAACACAGACAAAGATTATGTCATTGTATGTCTTTACGTAGATGATATACTCATCATAGGTAGTAATAATGATATGATTAAAACTACCAAGAAAATGTTGAATAAACATTTTGACATGAAGGACATGAGCATTGCTGATGTAATTCTTGGTATGAAAATTACCAAAACATCAGAAGGTTATGCTTTGTCACAATCTCATTACATTAGGAAAATACTTGACAAATTCAGCAAATATGATGATCATCTTGCTGGAACACCTGTAAATGTTAATTTGTTTCTATCTAAAAATGTACAGGAAAGTATTTCTCAATTAAAGTATGCCCAAATTATTGGAAGCTTAATGTACTTGATGAATTGCACTCGCCCAGATATAGCTTATGCAGTAAGTAAATTAAGTAGATATATGAGTAATCCGGGAGTAGAACACTGGAAAACAATTATAAGGGTTCTAAGATATCTCTCATTCACTCGTAACATTGGGCTGAATTATACTAGATATCCAGCAGTACTTGAAGGATACTGTGACGCAAATTGGATATCGAATACTAGAGACTCAAAGTCTACCAATGGGTATGTCTTTACTCTTGGTGAAGCGACTGTATCTTGGAAATCTTCCAAACAGACTTGCATTACTAGGTCTACTATGGAATCAGAATTCATAGCATTAGACAAAGTTGGGGAAGAAGTAGAATGGCTTCACCACTTCTTTGAAGATATTTCAATGTGGCCTAAACCGGTGCCTACTATATGCATACATTGTGATAGTCAATCAGCAATTGGTAAAGCACAGAGTCATATGTATAACGGTAAGTCACGACACATTCGTCGTCGACATAACATCGTGCGACAACTACTCTCCAATGAAATTATTTCCATTGAATATGTGAAGTCGAAAGACAACGTAGCGGATCCACTAACCAAAGGGTTAGCAAAAGAGCTAGTTGAGAATTCATCGAGAGAAATGGGACTAAAGCCTATTAAATAAGAGTTACCACAACGACAACCCAACCTAGTTGACTGGAGATCCCAAGATCTAGGTTCAAAGGGACAACCGAGTTGTGAATGATTCAGAAGGATCACTGGGGAGTCCAACTCTTACCCATTTCTATGATGAAATAAGTGATGTCTGCAGCGTTTGAGGTTAAGTAAAAGTTTAATGATTTTTATATCTAGGTAAACCTAGTGGAGTATGACAAGATACTCTTCATAAGAATCACCTATATGAGTGTGAACTGGGCCGGTTCTATGAGATTTGTGAAGGGCTACAATTCTCTAGAGCACTTATGAAAGACCAGGTTGTTCAGGGCCAAAATGAACACAATAGTGAAAACTAAACTGTGTTTGGGGATATACTGTGTGAGTTCTATTGTCTAGGTTTACACAAACGGCTGAATAGTTCAAAACATCATGTTCATTGGTTAGCTAGTAAATCCGATAGTATCTCACAAGGGAAGGTTCAAAGCCAAAAGCTACCTATCCTTTGCAGAATATTTTCAATTTCTGTACTCTCTGTTTTAGATCATGTTGTTGCATTTTCTCTCCATCAAATTCTATTCATGTGGGGAATTGTTGGAAAATTGGTTTATATAAGGCTTATTTTAGGCCAACTTTAAGCCCAAAATGAAATGGGCCCCAAACGTCTTTTGGGGTAGGTCCAAAGAGGTGATGTGTTACTTGCCGCGTTGTAAGTCACATGGTGAAGACGGTTCGTCAAAACCATTTATGAGTGAATGGGAACATGACATCATTTTCGGGTTCATGGAATAGGAAATTTAAGGAAGTAAATGTGGGTTTCTTTGGAAAGGGTTGTCCCACATTGAAACTTTAAGAGAGTTTTGTAAAGTATATAAGCTCTAGTCTACAACACTTTGGTTGGGCCCCAAGGGACACCCCAAGTTTGTAAAATGGAGGAGTTATGGACAAAGTGTACCTTAGCCCAAACCACCACACACGCGCGCGCCACCACCCGGCCGGCCGCGGGAGTGGGTCAGGTCTTGTATTAATTTTTTGAACAAAATTTATTTGAATCTTTTCCAAAATTTCTTGCAGGAAAAATTAATTTAAATTTTGTAATTTAAATTTGAATTCAAATTCTTGTCCAATAATTGTGTCTCCAAGTTCCATTCTTTCCCAAACTGTTTAACAGGTTTTTAACTACTGGAAAACTGCATAGCTGATTTGCTTGAATCGCTTGGCGATTCTGATTCAAACAGGTTGCAGATCTGTTCAAAATTTGAACTAAATCTATTCAAAACAGTGTCACATCTGTTCGGTTGTTTATACACCTGTTCGGACAGATTTTTGGTCACCTTTTGTGCCTATATATAGATCAATTTCCTGCAGTCCAAATCATCCGAAAAATTAGTGTACAATTTATATATTTGCTGTCCTATTTCTCTCATTTGCATTTATAATCTACATTCTAGTTTTAGAGAAAATTAAAGAGAGTATTAGAATACAAGGTTCTAGTTCGCCGGACAAATTTGTTTGGAGTGCTACTACAAATTTGTGAAGATTATTGTATTCTGGGAGATAGACGCCACTCAACCGTAAGCACCGTAGCGAGGCGAATCTGTCTTAAGGACAGAGTGTCACATACTCGACTTGGTCTTTTATTTTTCATTTGGTTCGACAAAATAAATTCTGTAAGTTTTATTTTATTTTGTTTGATTTGTTTCAATTTATTTTATTTACACAGAAGATTGTTCCAATATTAAAATTATAAATGTTTGTGGAGTGTTATGGTAAAGTTATGAATAATGAGTTCATTATGTGTAGCCTAATGTTACGAGTGGTGAAATTATGATACTTTCTGATTTTTGTTATAGTATAACATTTTGAGGTAAGAAAAGTTAAACGACTTTTGTGATTAAAAAAATTATAAAATTTGGTAATTTATATTAAAAAAATTTATTAATATATTATATGCACCCCTTAAAAATACACATTCAAGCCTCTCCCACAACATACCCATATCATAAGATATGTTAGATTGGTGACTGAATTAAATCCAGTAGACTATCCCTAATCAACAATGAATTTTCAAGACAATGACACCATAGTTTATTAACATAATTTCTTAACAGTAACTAGACTGTACGACTCCAAATAATTAAATAATAAAAACAGAACTTTCATATTGCATAGAAATTGTTTTCATATGATTTAATAACTATGATTCATTCAAAATAGGACGAAAATATCCCCCCTCTTGTATGTAGAGGTATGGGAAATCAGGCAGTTTCGAGGGGTTTTTAAAATATATTAATCAAGTTCAAGCAGTCTAGTAATTTGGAGGAGTCTCTAAAATATCAAATTTGAGTGAGTTATAAAGACCATATGAGATAAGTCTAACATTGGGGCATATGCAACATGACCCAAGACTCTCCAACAAAGTGTTAAAATATCAAATTCAAGACTAATTACCAATGAGCGGAGGGACTTTTGCAGTATATTAATTAAAGTTGGATGGTGATGGAGATGGGTATAAAATGAACAAGGTGGTGCTTGCTTGGCACATGGTAACACAACCTTGTAATTGCCCATCACCACTGCTTTAGATACAAACTGAATGATTTAGAAAACCATTAGAATTTTCATTGATCTATATCATATATAGGAAACAAAGATACATAAGGTAGTAGAGACAAATAAACCAACCAACCAACCACTGATACTGACATTAGATATCTTTTATCAAGAGAGTGATTGGCTACATAATTTTTACTCACACATATCAGACAATGACAGTATAAAGGGGTATTGTTGGATCATGCAGAGTCAGCTGCATGACCAACAACAGGACTTATCTTCTTTTCCTTCTTCTTATCATTGTTGTTCTTAATGAAGGAAACTGCAGTTTTGAACATCATCTCCTTCACCGTCGTCTTTGGTGCCGGAATCATAGTAGCTGGTCCTTTCTTAGCTCCAGAATCCTCTCCAATCTTCGCCTTGCCATTGTCTTCCATCTCTCTCTCTCTCTCTCTCTCTCTCTCTCTGAATTGTGTATTTGGTGTGTTGTGGTGCTTGTGCTTCTCAACATATAGGAGGATATTTATAGACCGAAAACTAATAATGTTTTCTACATTTCTTTGGTTTGATTGCGTGTGAACACAAATTTTAATGAACCATCCGAGCGTTTGTGTGTGCATGTGTGGGGGTGTGGGTCTGTAAAGCCAAGTTAACAGACTTTCTACGAGTTGATGGATCAATAAAAATTTGAGAATAAGTTTTACATTGTGTTTAGTTGGTAGATTTAGAAAGACACTTGAAAATGAAAAAAGAAAAGACAGGTGAATTATAAATAAAATATACCTATATTTTATCTAAGTTCACGTACCTTTTTCTTTACCTTTTTTAATAAAATTATATTCTAGTAATTTTTTTGTTAAAATATGAGGTAAAAAATTAGTATGTTTTGAATGATTTTTTAATTTTTTACAAAAATATATGCAAAAAGTAGAGAGAAAAAATAATCTTTGACTTTTTAATATAGGCTAAAGCTTTTTGATTTTTTTTAATAACTTTTTAACTTTTTAATTAAAACACTCATATGCCAACTGAGGCTTAAAGTCTGAAGTTTGAGTCATTCTAACAAGTTATTAAGGTTTGTTTAATTATTAATTTTAAGACTCCAAAATTAGCAGTAGTACACACAATCTCACCTCGCTGATAAAATAAACAAAGTTAACAAACCTACTACTACATCAATGTGTATGTGTGGGGGTCTGGTCTTGTGTGGGTTTGTGAAGCCTAGCCAAGTTAATACACCTACTTCAATGTTTATTTGTTGGGGGGGGGGGGGGGGGGGGGGGGGGGGCGCCTTGTGAAACCAATTTTTATCTTGCGGTTTCATTGGTTTTTCTTGATGGGTTAGGTTTGTATTCCGTTCACACTGGAGGGAATTATTGAGTTTTTGTGGGGTTTATCATGGATTTATTTAAAAATTTTGTAAACTGTTTATTTTTTTATATTTTATGTGTTGATCGTTGCCCCAAAAAAAATCAAAATTGATCTAATAATCATAGTTGTATAATTTTATTATATTTATTTTCAAAAAATAATGAACGATAACTATGATTTTAAAATTAATTTTTTTTTTATTTTTAAAAACAAACATAATATAAATTTTATAATTATAATTATCAGATGAATTTAAATTTTTTTTATAAATGATTTACATATAAAACTCAATAAAATAAACAGTTCAGAATGTCGAAACAAATTTCATGACAAGTTCCACAAGACCCAATACTCACCCTTTCGATAGGAGTTGGATCTCCTCCCGTGCATGATCTAAATTGGAAAACTTTGTTTGAATCTGTAAAATCCAACACACTAAGTGCCGTTTTGGCAACGCAGCAAAAAGTTATGTTTTGAGCAACTTTTCAAAAACGTCAACCCTTGTAAAAACGTCACTGATTCCATTTGGGAAGATCCAAAAAAGCCACTTAAAAATTTACCAAACTACTCTCTCGAATATTATAATTAATTAATTCAAAAAATTGTTGACATGCAAAAAGTAAGGATATTTTGGTCATTTTAGAGTGATGTGACACTTTTAAAAAATATTAAATAAAAAAGCAAAAAAACTAGTTTTTTACCAACTTCCCAAATCACTTCCAAAAAAAATCAAAAGCCAACTTTTTACTAACTTCCCAAAACACCACTAAATACTTATCATGGGTGAGACACCAAAAGCATTTTTGTTTTTAACTAAAGGGGCGACAACAGTTAGTTAACCATCAGCAGATCTGTTTCTATACAAATTGACATGCCTTTTAAATATAATTATTAATTATTATTTAAATGAAAAGTCGTGAGTTTCCTCATTGGATTTGGGGTGCACCCGTAACTGTTGTGTAGTTTATCGTGAAACTTATTTGAATAATTGAAAATTTTCACTTTTAAAAAGACATTGAATAAAACATATTTGTTATAAAAAAATTTTAAAAAAAATTAATTAAATATCGGTAATTCTTTTACCAAATAAAATTTCTCACGGCCTAGTCTAATAATCGTACCTTGAGCAATTGGGTTGGGAGCACACTCAGCAATAGGAATGTAATTGGTTTGGTACGGTCGGTATTTAGGTAAAATTTTTCACCGAACTGATAATGTCGATTTTATTATTTTGAGCACCGATACAAACTGTTTCTTTTATCAAATCGCACTAAACCAAACCAATTAAAACGATTTGGTTCGATACAGTTTAATAAGTCTAAAACCTTTTAAACTTGAGTCAGTTTTTAATATAGTCACAAATCTATGTAAAAATATTAAATTAATTATTTGTTCACCACTTCAAACATATTCAATCCATCCATTTAATAAATACTTTTCAATTACTAGATTAATAAAAATACAAACAAAAAAATAATAATAAATACTAAGGCACCCTAATGAGTTATAATTAAAATTATATATAATAAGAGTTTATTAACTTAAATTATAGAGATGATAAAGTTATACTTATTAATATTATTATATTATTATATTAAAACTACAATATATGAAACGGTCAGTTTTGGTTTAGTTTGGTACACAAGATGCATGAATCGATACCAAACCAAAAATAAAAAAAATCAAATTAAAAAATTACACAGACTAATTTTTGTTAAAAACAAACCAAATATATATTTTTCATTCGATTCAATCAGTTCACTCAAATTTTTCGATTTTTCTACAACTATACCCACCAATCACTCAACAAGTCTCAGAGTTAAAGATTATGAATTTACATGGCTCCAAAGACACAGATGTGGGCACTGAGACTCATTTATGAGTTATTTTTGCACTAGATAAATTTGGTAGTGTTAGAGCTGCTTGCTCGTTGAAGTATTATTATATGTATATATGTTAGGATTATAGGATACCAGAAATCAATTCCACACAATAACACAAGAATATTTACGTGGTTCGGCAATTGCCTACGTCCACGGAGATATATCCACTATAGAATTATCCCGGAGGGAGATTACAGAACTCACACCTCACCACTCTATAGAACTCTCTCACTCACAGATTATACTCTCCTCTGTGTATTCTCAGCTCAGTGTGTCACTCCCATATGTCTCTATACAACCCCTCCTCACTTATGTCAATTTATAACCGAGTGAAGAGGAGTAGGTGAAATGACAACCATGAGTGGGCTTGGTTGTGCCACCCTCACCATCTACCTTTGGTGAGTTGGTACTGCCCCACCAGCTTCCTTTACCACATGGTGCCACTCATACCATGTGGATGGTGGGCTCCTTACCATGTGGGTAGTGGATGAAGCTAACAATTCTCCCCCTCCACGCCCATATGGATAACTGACTTCTCACTTGAAGTCCATCTCGGTCAAATGCTTGCAAACTTCCAGTTTGTTTCTGGTGACACCCTTGGTCATCATGTCAGAAGGATTCTTGTCTGTGTGAATCTTCACTAGCTTCATCAACTGCTTTTCCATCACTTCTCGTATCCAATGATACCGAACATCAATGTATTTTGTACGTGAATGGTACATGGAATTCTTGCTCAAATCAATTGTACTTTAACTATCACAATGTACCTTATATTCTTCTTGCTGTAGACCCAATTCTTGGAGAAACCGCTTTAACCACAACATTTCCTTTTCAGCATCTGTGGCAGCAATGTACTATGCCTTTGTTGTAGATAAAGCAACACACTTTTGTAGTTTGGACTGTCATGAAATAACTCCCCCTGCAAAGGTGAACAGAAATCTTGATGTAGACTTTCTACCATCAAGATCACCTGCCATATCGGCATCTGTAAAATCCTTCAAAATTGGTTCAGCTCCCCCGAAACATAAACACATCTTTGAAGTTCCCTTCAAGTATCGAAGAATCCATTTGACCGCCTCACAATGCTCCTTTCCTGGATTGGCAAGGAATCTACTCACAACGCCAACTGCGTGAGCTATATCTGGCTGGGTACACACCATTGCATACATCAAACTTCCTACTACGGAAGAATAAGGGATTGTCTCCATTTCTTGCCTTGCAGAGCTGGTTGTGGGACACGAACGCTTTGACACATTGAAATGGTTGGCCAGTGGTATGCTGACTGGCTTGGCATCTTTCATGTTGAACCTTTCAATTACCCGTTCAACATATTTCTCCTGTGACAGCCATTTTTTCTTGGCTTTCCTGTCACGAACAATCTTCATGCCCAAAATTTGTTGTGCTGGGCCTAAATTCTTCATGTCAAAATACTGCGACAAGTCCTTTTTCAACTTGTTGATCATAGTAGTATCCTGTCCGATGATCATCATATCATCGACATACAACAGTAGAATAATGAAGTTTCCATCCAAAAACCTTCAAAAATATGCACATTGGTCTGCCACCATTCTTGTGTACTCGTGATCCACCATAAATGAATCAAACATCTTGTACCATTGTCTTGGCACCTGTTTCAGGCCGTAGAGACTCTTCTTCAGTTTGCAGACTAGTTTTTGTTTTCCTTTAACTTCAAATCCTTCTGGTTGCTCCATGTAGATCTCTTCCTCCAAATCACCATGGAGAAAGGCAGTCTTGACATCTATTTGTTCTACTTCCAGATTCAAGCGAGCTGCTACTCCCAGAGCTACTCGAATAGAAGTCATCTTCACAACTGGGAAGAAGATCTTATCAAAATCAATTCCTTTCTTCTGCCCAAAGCCTTTGACCACCAAATGAGCTTTATGCTGCAATAGTTTACCGTTTCCATCTTTCTTCAACTTATACACCCATTTGTTCTTCAAGGCTCTCCTGTCTCTTGGAAGTGGAACAAGCTCATAAGTGTGGTTCTTCTGCAAAGAACTCATCTCATCTTTCATGGCTTGCATCCAACAGTCTTTCTCTGTATGACTCTTGGCTTTCGAAAAACTGTCGGGCTCCCCCTCATCAGTAATCAAAATATACTGAGAAGCGGGATATTTGGTTGATGGCACGGCAGCTCTTCCAGATTTCCGCAACTAAGGCCCAGTTGCCTCTGTTTGAGGGGGTTGCTCCCCCTGCTCAACACCCTTTTCAACCGGGTCTTCATCTCTTTCCTCCCGATCCTCAATTTCTGGCATAGGATCTTGCAACTCTAGCACTTCTTGTTGCACATCATCACATCTAGCATTTTGTGACGGCTTGGGAGATGGAAACAAGTCTGGAGTGATGACATCTCTAGACTTTGCAGATTTCTCAAAATCTGCTACTGTCTGGTCTTCTTGGAACACAACATCTCTGCTCCTGAACATCTTCTTGTTCACTGGGTCTCACACCTTGTACCCAAATGCTGCATCTGAATAGCCCACAAATATGCGTGGAGTGGACTTGTCATCAAGCTTCTGTCTGTTTTCCTTGGAGATGTGTGCAAATGCCTTACACCCGAAGACTCTCAAGTGAGAATATGATACCTTTCTTCTGGGCCAGACTTCCTTAGGTATCGCAAAATTCAACGGGACTGAAGGTAACCTGTTAATGAGGAAGCAGTGTCAGACTGACCAAATTTAAAAATGACTTTGGCAACTTTGCCATTTTGAGCATACATCTGACTCTTTCCATAATAGTGCGGTTCATTCTTTCTGCCACACCATTGTGTTGTGGGGTGCCGGGAACTGTTGTCTCGTGCCGGATACCTCTGCTGGCACAATATCTCGCAAAAAGCATTGAAATGTACTCGCCCATTGTTTGTGCGAAGACACTTCAACTTCTTCCTGTCTCTTTCCACCATTGCATGAAACTCGAAGTCTTTGAAATACCTCATCCTTTGTCTTCAGGAAATACACCCACAACTTCCTTGATGCATCATCAATGAAAGTCAGAAAACACTTGCGGCCGCCATGTGACTCCACGTCGATTAGGCCACAAACATCCGAGTATACCATATTGAGCACTTCTGTTTTCCTCTTGCTCGTTGAACTGAATGATACTCGATGTTGCTTGCCATAAAGGCAATGATCACAGGGCTTCAAGACACTCTCTTTGGATAAGGGTATCCTGGATTGCTTTGCTAATAGATGCAGTCCCTTCTCACTCATGTAAGCCAGTCTTCTATGCCATAAGTTCGGTGACTCCTTGTCTTCTGCTGCATTAAGACTTTCCAGACAGATCTTTGTTTGAGTCTTATACAATGTTGAAGACATCTCTCCTCTGGCGATTGTCAAAGCTCCTTCTGTCAGCTTCCAACGGCCATTTCTGAATGTACTTGTGTAGCCCTGTCGGTCTAAGGCACTTCCGGAGATAAGATTGAGGGGAAAATCTGGAACATACCTCACATCTTTGAGAACCAGCTTGTTCCTGACATTAGTTTGAATACTAATGTCTCCAATACCCACAATCTTCGAATAGCTAGAATTCCCCATTCGAACAGTGCCAAAATCTCCAATGTTGTATGAGCTGAAGAGTTCTCTGTGGGAAGCGGCATGATAGGATGCAGCTGTGTCTATCATCCATTCTGTGTAGTTGTAGTCAGCCACGTGAAGGCAATCTTCCTCTTCACCAACTGCGAGAAGTATTTCATCAGTTGTTGTGGCTGTTGTGTTCTCATCTCCTTTTGACTTACTGCTTTGGCCTTTATCTTTTCGGCTTGGGCAGTTTCTCTTTATGTGACCCTCCTGGTCACAGTGATAGCAAGTGAAGCTGGAGTTACCTCGACCTTTGTTGTCTCTGGATTTACTCCTGTTGTTCTAGCTACCTCTACTCTTGCTTCTTCCTATACCTCTTCCTTTACCTCTGTTTCTGCCTCTATCTCCTGTGACAAGAGCATGTGACTGATTATGGGACTGATTACCTCCCATGTCTTTCCTTCTTGTTTCTTCATTGTACATGGCGTCTATGACCATACTCATGGTCAGTTTCCCTTCTGGTGCAGAGGTGCTGAGAGAAACCACCAATGTCTCCCAGCTGTCCGGTAAAGAACTGAGTAATAGTACGGCTTGCATTTCATCGTCCAAGTGCATCTTGACGGTTGCAAGCAGATTCACCAGATTTTTGAATTCACTGGTGTGCTTGGCGACAGACACACCATTCTTTAACTTCAGATTTACTAGCCTTCTCATCACCAAGGCTTTGTTTCGGCCGGTCTTTGACTGGTACATGTCGTTTAACATTGTCCAAAGAGCATAGGCATCTACCTCTTCGGCAACATGATGGAACACACTATGGTCTATCCATTGTTTGATGCAAGCGATAGTCTTGCGGTTCATCTTTATTCAGTCATCATCTTTCATTCCTTCAGGTTTAACCCCCTTTATAAAAATGGGGTCAAACAAGTCTTTTAAAAACACGATGTCTTCCATTTGTGACTTCTAAATTGCATAATTAGAAGGAGTTAACTTGAACATAGATTCTGAAGTTGATGTGGAATCCTCCATCGTATCCTGTCTTTTTACAGAAAACTCTGAATGAAAAATATGACCGTACGGATGTGTCCAACATACTCCAAATAGTCAAAAATCCCTATTGGATTGTTAAAAACGGACTCAGAATGGCTCAAATCGGGCCAAAAAAGTTTGGACAGTTCAGATCTGTAGGTGTACCTTAGCCGTGCAGCAGCAGATAACTCTCTGCCCCTGTGTTGACTGGTCAACGGTAGGCTAATGTGGCTAATATGTGGCTGCCATATGTCTGGCTCTCTGACACGTGTCACTGACGTGGCAGATGACGTGTCACTGACGTGTCTCGTCTTCTTCCTACAGACGCGCATGGGGCGCGTAGATGCGCGTGGTGTGACGCATCGACTCTCGACCAGCGCGTGGTGAGAGTGGATTTAACGCGCTTCTTTTGTGTGGCACGTGAGGGCGTGTGGAATGGCTTCTGGGGCTGTTCTTTGCAGTTCTGGACTCCTCTCTTGAAGTCCTCGCTTCTGGTATGCTCAAAACCTGATTTTGAGCAACTTGATTTCTGGGCAGTTTCGAAAAACACACTATTTTTGTTCCGAAACGCAACTGATCTGGCTCTGATACCACTTGTTAGGACTATGGGACACCAAAAATCAATTCCACACAATAACACAAGAATATTTACGTGGTTCGGCAATTGCCTACGTCCACGGAGAGATATCCACTATAGAATTATCCCAGAGGGAGATTACAGAACTCATACCTCACCACTCTATAGAACTCTCTCACTCACAGATTATACTCTCCTCTGTGTATTCTCAGCTCAATGTGTCACTCTCATATGTGTCTATACAACCCCTCCTCACTTATGTCAATTTATAACCGAGTGAAGAGGAGTAGATGAAGTGACAATCATGAGTGGGCTTGGTTGTGCCACTCTCACTATCTACCTTTGGTGAGTTGATACTACCCTACCAGCTTCCTTTACCACATGGTGCCACCCATACCATGTGGATGGTGGGCTCCTTACCATGTGGGTAGTGGATGGAGCTAACAATAAATACATTTAGTTATGCAAACTGAACCATACAGAAGCAAGGAGAGACTTCATGACTTCATTTATTTATCAAATATATGAAACAAAACATAGATACATAATGTAACAACTGACTTTCACCCATAAAAAATTAACATCAATGGGTTGACGAGAGAGTGAAGCCAATTTAAAATGACTTGGAATTTCGGTAATTAATTGTTGGTACAATAATAATTATATAATGGTTGTTTCAATTCTTAAATTACTTTTAAACCACCCAATTAAGTGTATTATTTTGGAATTCAAGCCACCCATAAATCAATATTACAAATTATAGTACCCCTTTTATTGTTCAAAATATCCTTCCATGAGTCCACCATTTATTGACTTAACAAAAATTACTAATTTAATATATATATATATACTTCTAAATGCTAACTTCACCTTTTGTTGGAAAGTTATTTTTCCTCCTCTCTCTCTCTTCTCTCTTCACAGCGCAACCATTTTCCCCGGCCACAACCATTGGCCTAGAACCAATTTTTATAGGAAAAATTACTATTTAATGGAAAGTGAGACAATTATTTATAATTTTTTTATAATCTTCTTGGAGTGCAACTTTTGCTGTTGCTTTTTTTACACAAAAAGAGTTACACCTTTCATGTGTTTATAATTTTTTCAGTCATGTGTTCCAATTTATAATTTCTCCATTTTTATAAGCAACCATCATCAATTTTGCAGCTTGTAATGTAGTGGGAAGTGAGGCAATTTGTAATTTCTCCAGTATTGCAGCTTTAAATGGGATTTTGGGAGGCGGTGTTTGGGAAGGATTGTTTTTGGTTTTTTTTTTTTTTTTTTCACTAAAAGACAAATTGGTTATAAAATCAAAAAAGTAAATCCAAATAAAATATCACATCAAACCCCATAATTATTTCATTTTTTCTCTCACAAACATCACATCCAATCCAATTACAAAAAAATTCAACTATCTTCTCAAACACAAAAAAAAATTTCCAATAATATTTTAAAACTAAAAAAACTTACAAAAAAAACCTACTTTGTCAAACAATTTGCAGTAGCTTCTGTTTATAATTATATGGTGAAAAAAACTTTAATAAGTGAACAAAAACAAAAACAAAAACAAAAAAAAACAAAAAACAAAAAAAAGCTTATTGTACTGAAATTGAAGGAATCGTATTTTTAAAATTTTACTTACATATAAATTATTAATTTTTAGTTTGGAATAAGTTCAAGGAAACAAACTTGGCTATCTAGGTGCAGGGAAGGCAGAAGTACCTGATACGTTTTTTTTAGGTGTGTGCAGTGTGTACAAAATCTTGCAATCTCTTTTATCTTATTTCAATTCCCCTTTTAGGCAAATGACCAAGAAAACAAAAAGAGGAATATCCCTTCTACTCCAAACCAAAACGTTGACTGGATTGCTGTTTGCACCCACAGAGAGTCCATTTTGATTATTCAAACTCTTCATTTTATCAAATACTTCATATATTTTATTTACATAAAAAATTAAATCAATCTGATAATTGTAACTTATTTAATTTATTGCATTTGTCATAAAAAAAATATAATTTACTTTTAAAAACACAATTATTGTCTACATTTTTTAATAAAAATACAGTAAATTGAACAAGTTATTATTATTTGATTGACCTAATTTTTTTGTGTGAATGAAATAGATTAAGTACTTAACAAAATGAATTGATCAAATCACTGCACGGAATTCGTGATAAACCCGACGAGTCCAAACAGTACTATGCAATTCAAATTGTAGACGGGAGGGCATCTGCCTCCAAAGAAGGAAAGCCCTTTGCTATGAGTTATATTATTCTCAATATGTACCGTAATTATAGTTTATTTTTAAAAAAGACGATTTAGTGCGGAAGATTTTCATTACAGTTGGGGAAGAGGTGGGCAAAATGTTTGTAGTTTTATTATGTTGTTTTTAGAGATTATTTTCATAAATTGAACCAATCCCACCAAGAACAAAAACAACAAACCTTATCGATGAATGAAGCAACCCTTTAATTATGATTTGTTTATTGATAATAAAAAGTTAGGAAAAGTTGGTCCTATCTTTGATATGCTTTGTGAACCAGATACCACATACGGGCTGGAGAGTCCTTTCCTTGATTTTCTTATCTTTTATTTATTTATTTATTTTTTTAAGGTTAGCAAACAATGTTTTACAATGCTAAAGAATGAAAAGCATTGTAACATTCTGTGCTGAGCTGAAGACTGAATATAGAATAAAGTGAAATTCAGATTACACATGTACTTCTGTGGACTGAGTGACACTGAGTACTTGTGATTCTGTCTCTAGAAAGACTCTCTCTCTCTCTCTCTCTCTCTCTCTCTAGACTGAGTCACACTGAGTACTAGCTGAATGTTGTGATTCTGTCTCTGAAAAGACTCTCTCTCTCTCTCTCTCTCTCTCTCTCTCTCTCTCTCTCATTTACATGCTCTGTCATCTATATTGGGTGTTGGAATGAGCACTTGAATATAGACCATGGTTGTTTTCTTTCATCGACTAATCATACTTCAATTTCTCCCAAGTTAAAATACAAATTTATAAAATTAATAATGAATTTTGTTTTCATAATTCAATTCTTTTATTTTATAGGACCTTTCATTTATATAATTTACTAAAAAAATTAAATTGATTCGACAATTGTAATATTTTAACTTAGATTGTATTTGTCTCAAAAGAAATTGATAGTTATTTTGTATATTGAAATGTAGAAAGGAAACAGAGAGGAAAAGAAATAAAATAAAATAAAAAAGGTCATTCATTAAATAGGTCTAATAAAGGTGACACTTTGGTCAAGACCTAGGACTTAGAAGTGTGTTCTCTCGTAGTCCCAGGTTAAAAATCTTAAACGCAAATAATTTTTGGAAACAATCCATATGAAACTTTGTCCTGATTTTAATTGAATCCTCTACTAGTAGACAGTGGGATTGATTCTTGAATTAGTCAATCTATTAAGCCGAATATCAAATTATCAAAAGAAAAACTCATGTGAAAGTTAATGGTTTATAAATTTGTATTATGCAGAATTTGAAGGTTAATTTAACACGAACCAATAAAGTTAACTTATTGATTTATTTTTTTTATACATATTTTCGTAATAAGTAAAATAGTCATAAATAAATAAATAAATCATATCCAAAACAAGTCTAAATTTATACCATATTTGGGGCATTTACATACAAGTCTCAATTTATAAACTTATAATCTATTAAATCGTAACAAAGAATTTTTGGACCTTCAAGTCTTATTAAATTTTTAATAGTCTGAATTGTTCTTCAAACAATGATTGATCATCATTTATGATTATCTATAAAAGAATATGATGATTTGACATTTATTTTGATTTTTAAAATTTTAAAAATCAGCTTTCAAATTGAAAAAACTAAAAAATAAAAATTATGTGTTAAAAAATTAAAAAAAAAAAAACTAATTACCTTGTTTGATTCCTATTTTTAGGATTCACTTTCAGAAAATTAAATTTTTGTATTTTTTTATTTTCACTGAATTTTTTTTTTAATATTTTAAAAAAAATTTAGATACATCTAGCATAAATACACTTAAAAAGTATAATATTTGTGAAAAAAATCTATAGTAAATTCACGAAATACCAAAAATATATTTAAAAATTAAAAAAAACTAGAATTCAGTATATTTTTCGTATTTTTGTTTATTTATTGATTTTTTAAAATATTTTTTTTTTTACAAATATTTTACTTCTTAGATACATCTAAGTAAGGTGTATTTAAAAATGTAAAAAAAATTACTTAAAATTTAAAAAATATTAACTAAAAATAAAAAAATACGAAAAACAAAAAACTTAATTACCAGAAATTTGAATTCTAAAAATTGAAACCGAACACACTAAATTTTTTTTTATTTCTTTTTGAAAAAATTGAATTATTTTTTTTTGAAAAATTGAAAATTTTGTCTGTAAAGGAATATGATGATGGAACATTGATGTGCAAAACTGAAAAAAAAAACTTTAAAAATGAAAAAATTGATAATGTTCTCAGCTTTAAAACTAGAAAAACTGTTAATATTCTCGATTTTATTAGATAATTGAATCAAACCAATAAGTAAAAAGGTAAAAACGTTTAATCTCATACTCTATTTTTTTTATCAGTTAGTAAAATAATTATCCGAAACATTATTATGCAAAATTGATAATATTTTTAGTTTTAAAAATTAAAAAGAAAAAACTAATAATATTCTCAATTTTACTAAATATAACTTATTAATTTAAAAAATCTTAAATAGAATCTAAATTACCTTAACTTTTGTAAATAGAACTTTTAAATAATTAACTCTTTACTTTTCCTGCTTCTTTTTTCAATTACTTTCTAGGTAATTTTTCGAATTTCCAAACTTTTTTCCATTCTTTTGGTGAAAGAAACTTCCTAGGCAATGGCAAAAAAGTGTGCAAAGAACTTGTTACGCAAAAAAACTATATAATTTTTTTTTTTTTAAATTGGTACCGTTAATAAATTTTATAAAATTTAGGGAGACTTATTTATAAATTTTTTTTTCAGACACTTATGGTAAGCTAAATCCTGTATAATTTCTTATAGAGTCTCAAGTCCTAATTAGATAGGAATGTATTCCACAAGATCATACACAAACGTAACGTGATGTAACACTTATATAAACGTAACGTAACGTGACACCTACACAAACGTAATGTAACGTGTCACGTTACGTTTCGCAAACTTAATGAGTTTTTATTTTCTTAAATTGAATGTGAAAATATTACTGGTTTATGTTGGTGTCACGTTACGTTTCATATACATATAATCTATGGCAGCATTCAATTTCTTAAATTAAATGTTGCCATAGATCATAGGTGCACGTTACATTTATGTAAGTGTCACGTTACGTTACGTTTATATAGATATGATCTATGGTAACATTCAATTTCTTATATAGGAAATTGAATGTTGCCATAAATCATAGGTGTCAAGTTACGTTTATATAGGTGTCACGTTACGTTACGTTACGTTTATGTAGATATGATTTATGGTAACATACAATTTTCTATATAGGAAATTACATGTTACCATAAATCATAAGTGTCACGTTATGTTTATATAGGTGTCACGTTACGTTTATATAGGCGTCACGTTACGTTACGTTACGTTACGTTTATATAGATATGATCTATGGTAACATTCAATTTCTTATATATAGTTTTACTATTATTTATGATATTAACAACTAATATTGAGGGTGAATGTGTCAACAAGCTTCCCACAGGACTTATGAGAACATAAGTTTTTTAGTAGGATCATATGTAACATAAGTCTCCCTAATAAGATTTATAAATAATTTTTCCTAAAATTTAATTCATTTATTTATATTTTATATTTTATCACTCTTAATTTATAGGTTAGTAGCAAAAATATACTAAAAGTTTTAGAGGAATATGGGGTGACCTTTGGCCAACAAACAATTGTCTTGCCTAATTGAAAAATTAAAAATTCTTGAAAGTAACTAAAAATGCCTAAACAATGAAAAGGATCATAACTTTCTGTGGTGCGCGGACTGATTCTTTTTACAATCAACAATCTCATGAAAATTATATCCAAAATTATTTGAGAGACCATGAATAATAATAATAGTAATGCTATATCTCTTAATTTATTCCTTCTAATCACTCTTTATGATATGATATTGAGATTATATCTCATATGATAGAATATTTAACAAATTAAAATTTTTAGGCGTAATTTTTAAATGTCATAAATTAAATGTTTTAAGCATTTTTCTAATAACAATTTTATGACATACCCATAATATGATAGGATATTTGACATCAAATGTTACGCCCTCAAAATAAGACATAATCATCCATTCAGAAAATCCATAAAACATAATAGAAATGTTACACGTTACATTCATCATAGTATTCTTTACAGAAGATATTAAACAAATAAATGTCCTATGGGCTTACATCTTTCCAAGTAATAACTTGATTACAGCAAAAGAAGAGTTCTAACTCTTTACATATAAAGTCCTCAGCTCGAATTTACATTTAATCAACAAAACAAAATAACAAAAGGGAGTCTTCAACTCCAAAACGTCCCAAACTAAGATCTTGGAGACGGCATATCACCTGTACCTGAAAAATGGTGTCCCAAGTAGGGTGAGCCAATGCTCAGTAGAAATATGCTAAACAGTATTGTAGACACCCCATTTTTTACCGTCCTCAAGACTTGGACGTCATCGTTTGAACACTCGATGATCATCCATACTCGTGTTCGTTTTGAGTTCCTGAAAGTCTCGGTTGCGCACCTTGCCATTGAACCTCTTAACTTGTCTGTTTTGTGCTTGGCTGTGGACCAAGAACTTGTGGTTTTGTTTCTGAGGAAAGAGGGTGGCTTGTTGGCCAGCCCTACAACCCATTGGCCAGGCCTCATGCCTATCGGCCATTCCTTTTTTCCATCGGCCATCAGTTGTGGCTGATCGGCACCTCTGATGGCCGCTCGGCACATTTATTGGCCAATTGGCCATACCTTTTGGTTGAGACCTTTTTATTTACTTTTGCAGATATTTTGTTTCCAGCTGTGACATCTGGTAAGCATAGAACTCATCCTCCATACACGTTTATAGAGGGATTAAACCAAACCGCTAGCTTGTTCAACAAGCTTAAGACTTGGATTTCTATAAGAGGAGAGGCCCCTCTCCCTTTCCAGAGGTTCTGAAAATTTGAGATACAAAACATATATCTCTCTATATTTCTTCCTCTCTCTCTATATTTGTGTTTGTTTGTGTTCAAAAGTGTCATTTTTTTACACTTTTGCACACAAACACCTAGTGGAACACCTTTCTTACTGAGCTGAGGTCCTTGGAGGTTGCATTTTGAGTGGTTTAAGCTTGGTTTTTGCCTCTAAAGTTGCTGTTTTAAAGAGGTTCTTCAAGGGTGAGTCTCTTACCTCTTTAAAGCTTTGTTTTCATAGCTTATTTGGGCCCTATTTGCATGCTTCTTTTGGCTTAGCTTTCAACTGTAAAAAGCTTCATTTTTAAGTGCTTAAAGTGTTTGTTTGGGACCTCTTTGGTGTTGGGGGTGGTCTACTCCCTTTTGTGCCTTACTTGGCCTTATTTTGAGCCATCTCTTTTAGGCCTTTGGATCACCTTTGTTTGGCCTCTTCACCACTGAATTCCAGAGGGATTTTAGTGGTAAAAAATGTGTTTTGAGGCTCCGAATAGATGGGGGTGGTCCCCCTCTTTTGTACCTTGTTTGCATGTGGTATTGGCTCACCAAGTTAGCATGTTTTTCTATCTCCTTGGGGCTCCATCTTAGCTTGTTTTTGTGACTTTTCTAACATGTTATACCTTTATTTTGGGTTGGTTTGATCACTTGTTGCATGCTTTATGTACTTGTAATGCAATCCTTCCTATAGCCTTAACATGCATCATGCTTTGGACCATGGTTTTAACATGCTTTTGGCTCCACTCCAGCAAGCCTTTGCTCACGTTTTGACACGCCTTAACTCTATTTTAAGTTGTTTTGGTTATGCATGCCTTGCTTTGTATAGCCTTAGTTCAATCTTGCTCACTAGCTTTGAGTTTCCAAGTCACTAGCATGCATTGCTTAGGCTATTTGCATGATTTAGCATCATTTGGTATGTGATTTCAGTGTGTATAGTGTGGTCACACTCTCACATGTGTCATTCTTTCAATGGCTTTGAAAGGTTGTGCTTTATGCCTTAAATATGAGCCAATATGTATGCCATCTTGCCTAAGCTTTTGGGCTGCCGCCTAAGCTTTTGGGCTGCCACCTAAGTGCATTTTTGGTGTTATTTTGACATGCCATAACTCTGATTTTTGTTAGTAAAGTCATCTCATGTTTGATTTTGATAGATGTAGTGTAATCCTCCTCATTGGCCATGTATGCTCCATGCTCCATGCCTTTTATTCTAGCATGTGTTAGCTCTAGTCCATGCATTTTTTGGCCTTATTTTGCCCTGCCTTGGGACTATTTTGAGTCACCTTGGCCCTTTGGGGCTTGCTTGATATGGCTATGGTACAAGTCCCTTTGCTAGCCTTAAACTTTGAGCCTCCTAGCATGCTATGCTTGTGTTATGTGCATGATTTGGCATCATTCCTTACATGATTTCAGAGCATATTTCATTGACACACTCTCACATTTTCCACTCCTTCAATATGTTTGAGAGTTGTGCCTTCATGCCTAGTTGATGGGCCAATGCATGAGCATGCATTTTATTGCTTTTATTGCTATCATTTCAGATCTTTTTGGCCACTGTTTTGGCATGCATGAGGTCTATTTGGTGGTGGTCTAGTCCATTGAGCATTGTGTTACATATTCCTAGTGTTGTTTCCTTCACTAGTGCTTAGTGCTTAAATGTTCTAGTATGTTGTGCATGAGTGTTAACATGCCAAGATTGCATGTTATTTGCTTTGCATGTTGTTTGCATGTGTGTTGCATTGCATTGTGTTTGGGATTGGATGTTAATCCAAACACGAGGAAAGAGGGGCATTTCATACTCAAAGTGATGAAACGTGCCTCATTCCTTAGGTCACCGACACCTTTTATCATGTATGATAAAGCGGAGGTTCATTGTGTCATTTGTGCATTCATTGACATTAAATTGTGCAAACTTGGCTTTTTTGGCCATCATGCATTGAGATGCGTGATTGACGGCCCGAGGGTCGAGTACCGGACTCCCTTGAGCATGAGAAATGATAGGGTGGGTGGTTGTGCACACATACCTTGCAAATGCATTGCCATGCCTCTGTTTGTGCTCTGTTGCAGCAAAAAGGAGAGATTGCAGGAAACAGTGGCCAACCGGCCATCAGAGCTGTCGACCGACCACCAAGTCTACCGATCGGCTATCAAAATTGGTTGATAGCCATAAAACTCTGGCCGATGGCCATTCCTTTTGGCTGACCACCCCTCAGCATGGTCATAAGGTGGATCAAAAGTATCTTGGAAGTTGGCACAATTTTCAGAAGTCTAAAAGAGTGCAAACCGAGGCATCACGAGGCAAGGTAGTGGATTTCCGAGTGAAGCCGACCGAACATGCATACACCCCTCGCCTCGAGGCTCCTTTTAACTGCTTTGCTTAGCTAGTTAATTATTTGATTCTGTACTTAAGTAGTTAATGCACTTAGCTATTTGTTTCAAATTGGATTGTAATATTTAATTAGCTTAGCGTAGCTAGTTAGTTGATTTGTTCGGACCCTCCGTCGAGAGGGCAAATTTTGTAATAAGCGTGCGTGTGTGTGATGCATGTCTTCCAATCTCATTTCTTTCTCCCTTTTACTTACCTACTTTCGATGGTTAGTTTTAGGGCATGTTTCAATTAGCATACTTATGCTTTGCATGTTTGCATCATTCATTTGTACTGCATGCACAGGGCTCGGCTCATCATTCAAACTGCATTGTATTTCAATTTCTATTTGAATACATGTATCAATTGTCGCATTCATATGCCATCTTAGAATAGCCGAGCCTACTTTAGTCGCATTTTGCATGTGTTGCATTAGGCATTGTTGACATAGCTAAGCTCATGCATGATTACTAACTAGCTTCTGTTTTGGCTTGGAGTACACTGTGAGTGTTTATGCTTTAGCATCCTTGCATGTGTGTAAGTGACTGCCATTATAGCATGCTTGCCATAAGGCTATGTGCTTAACTGCTATAACTGCTTGAATGCCTGTGGGTGGAGGCTTGATTGCTTGAATTGAAACAACTCAATGATTGTGAGTTTTAAGCCCACTTGAAGTGGCAAAATCATGTTTTTCTAAGCCCACTCGAGAGTGGCAAATCCGCGCTTTAGCCTATTTGCGAGTAGTACTTTGAAACCACTTTCAAAAACAAACATGAGCTGTTTTGTTCCAATCCGCGTCTATAATTGTATGCTGTGCGCATCACATAGTAAGCTAGCTAATAAATCGAAATAAGAACATATGTGTTTTCAAAAACAACATATCTTGTTAGTAGAGGTCGATCCTTTGATTGGGCGAGCGAGGGTGCTCATTTCATTACCTTCCCCCTTCGTACCCAAGTTCCCAAGTTAAGGCAACTTTGGTGATGACGGACACGTAGCCTTCGGCACGAGTCAGGGTTTCCTAAATTTCTCAAAACAAAATATTTAGGTGGCGACTTTAAAATCTGGCAAAGCAGTCCATGTTTGGTACTTCTTGATTAAAATCGATTTTCCAAAACGATTGCCGGATTTGGACTCTTTGGTGATTTATCAATCTCACATTGCACTTTGTGAGATTAGATTCAGAACCATGACCGGAGTTCGAACGATAGTAGCTAAGAACTACAATTCGCGCCCTCGCAGGCGGAGCGAAGTTCGGGGTGATCTACAGTTTCTGGCGACTCTGCTCGGGATTTAGAGAACTTGACTCGAACTCATGCTATGTTGTTTTATCCACACTTATATGTTTCTTTGCATTGCATTTGCATTGGTGCGCCTAGGACACATTGTTTGCCATCTGCTATTCCTGAACGGTTTGCCGGAGGCTTGCTTGGAAAAACGTGCCATAAGGCAGACCGGTTGCGGGCTCTGCCGTGATGGGAACACAAACCTCGATTTTTACCGGGGCACCCTTTTTGACCATTTGACCTAATGCATATCGGAATCCATAGTGACCATTCCAAACTAGGACAGGTTGCTTACCCGATTGTAGGTTGTTTGAAACCGCTGTGTGCGTAATGAAGCCCTAGCTCCTGACGAAACTAGGACAGGGAAACCCTATCCCTCCATAGGGGTGTTTTGGCTCTCACTTGCTTGATATGTGCTGTCAGAGTGTGTCTTTACAGGTTATATGTATCATTTTGCAAGTCTGGGTATCAAGCCTATGGGCATCAGTATTTGAGGGAATCAGTTTTACCTGAGGGTATCAGATTTGGGGCAGTGATTTGGGAACAGTGATCAGTATTGAGAACAGTGTGTTCAGCTTACAATGTCAACTGTGTGCTGTCTTAATTTAAGTCGAAGTGTTGTCCGTTTTTCTACTTATTGTTTCCTTATTATACTTTATTTATCTTTTTGCAAGGTAGCTTAGCATCATTGCTTCCAACCAGGCAGATATTCCCCAAGCACTTTGGATCAGAGATCGAAGACTTCATCGATCCAAGGATCTGATAGACGGACAACCAGTGTTCCTTTCATTACCCTCAGTTACTAGACGGAGGTCAGTTAAGCACAGTTCATCAGTACAGCGGTTGCCAGATCAGTGGTCCTTATCCACCCCGCTAGTGAGTAGTCGGGCTGAGGTTTTCATTTCTATCGCAGAGAGATACATCTGTTGTACAGCTAGATCAGCACCTTATGGCAAGTGTGGAGGACATGATGCGTCAACTCCAAGAGACTATGCAAGCCATACAGCGGGATGCTACCCGCCATGCAGAGTTTGCCGCACGTCAGGCAGAGGTTGTGGCTCAACTGACAGAGTTGATTGCCAGACTTTAGCAACAACAACAACCACAGCAAGCCGAAGTATCTGCTTCGCACCCGCCTCTTTCCCCACCTAGAGTTCCAACACTCGGGGAGACTGTAAACGTCTAGGAAAATACGAACGTCCTAACGGGGCTAGTTCCACTCCAATTCTACCTCAGCTGTCCAAAGCACCGACCAATCTGGTGGACACACCGTTTGAGTTCGAGGTGGATCCAACAGCGCTGAAAGTGAGCAAGTTAGAAAAGATGTTCAAAAAGGCTCAAGGCGTTAATTCCATTCCAGACATAGAGGATGGATACACTGATTCGGCGGTGACTTTGCCGAACCGGTTCAAGATGCCGCATATAGACCGTTTTGACGGTTCTAGGGATCCCATGGTGCACCTACGGTTGTTCTCAAATATACTAAGGCCAATGGGCCTCTCCAGATTGCAAAAGCTTTCCTTCTTCGGCCGGACCCTGTCAGGTGTTGTGACTATTTAGTACGCAAAGCTGGAGGACTCTATCAAGAAAAACTGGGAGAAGATGGCTGAGGCCTTTATAGCTCAATACTTCTACAACACGCAAATCGAGATCACAACTCATGATGCAAAAGATGATCGTCCTACCCCTTCCCATCTTTGCGGATTTACACGAGATTGGGGTATAAATTGAGGACGCCATGAAGCAGGGTCTGATTGACCACGAGAGAAAGCAGACCAAGAAGGCATTTACCCACAGTTCAAATGCAGGCACGAGTAGTGCTGCAGCTGCTAGAACTTCAGATATGGGCATGGTCACTACCACCACCACTCCAAAAACACTTACAATTACACACTTCATCGATGCGTCCGGTACTAGCTCACAAACAGCCAAATACCCACCCTGGGGTCAGAGGACTTTTTCCCCGTTGTATATGCCTTTGTCCAAAGTCCTGGGGGTTTTAATCAAGAAGGGGTATTTGAAACCCCTGGAGCCGCGGCCATTACCAAATAACCTCCCACCAACCCATAACCCGGCCAAATACTGTGTCTTCACCAACAACATGGTCATGACACCGACCAATGCTACAGACTGTGTCATGAGATCCAGGATCTTATTGACAATAAGGTGATCGCACCTCCAGAAAAACCAAATGTCACAACCAACCCCCTCCCACCACATAACCAAGCTCCACCACCCAAACACATTAGTCTGATCCAAACTGGGGTTGTGCCGTACGACCCTAGCATATATATCACACCTTCCCACCTACCCAAGCCGGAGGTGTTCATCCCAAACAGCACGGATTTGTGCATGTTGAGCACCTCCCTAACCCAACCCGAACCGGTAGTGGTGACTGTCGAAGACAGAATCGAGATGACTTTGGAGGCAGATGGGAATGATGGTGTAGAGCCTGAGGGGTCTGGGAGTTTTGTGTACAACCCGAGTGGTTACATCACATTAACAGGCCAAGTTAAGCCGAGTGTAGAATTTTCGGTTAGGGCAAAGATCAATGTGGTTGGGGCAGAGATCAGTGTGGTTTGGGAGGATGGACCTAGTCAGGGGTTGGAGGACCTAGTCAGGGGTTGAAGGACCTAGCAGAGTTGGAGGAGGATATCGCGAATCTGCAATTCTTTAATGAACAGGATCCAGGGGACGTGACTGTCAACTGGTTTGATTTGGACGGGTCAGCAGAGAATATTGGATGGCTCAGCGACGAGCCAGATGTTGTTGAGACACCTCAGCCAGAATAAGGGCAATCAGAAGCTAGGATATCAGCAGTGGCCGGAATGGCCGAGAATCGGAAGGGATTGTCGGAGAGCACCGGTGTTAAGAATTTTGATCGAGATCCGGGCAGTTTGAGTACAGAAGATACTGAACAGCAGTGTAACATGCCAGGGGACGGTACCCGCGCGGGTTAACTAGTTCGGACTCCCGAGATCTCTTTGATCTAGTCTCAGGTACATGTAGGTGCATGTGTTTATGGGAGATTTGTAGATTGTAAATGTTTAGTTTTTCTTTTTTTGTTTTATTTATTTGTTTATACACCTACTCCTCTGTTTATATTAATATATATATATATATATATATTCACAGGAGAGAAGACTCGAACCCAAGAATTTTTTAATTAAAAGTTTAACATATGCTAAAAAAAGCTTGAGACTAAAATAAATATATATCATTTAGTTGAAAATGAGTCAAAAGTGCTCCTACATATCAAAATTTTGATTAAAATGTGACAAATTAAGGCTAAAAGAGTAAAAAAAAATGCATAAAATTGAGTTTTAGAGGGATTGCTAATGATTTTTAAAATTTCACTACCAAGATCAACCGGCCGATACTACGCATCGTCGAATCTTCGATACTCTGCATCGATCGATACCGTTACGTTACCACTATGCTACAAATATATATATATATATATATATATGTGGGTACAGTTGATGTTGGTGAAATATTACAATGATTTATGGGCATTGAGAGGATATTGTAATGGAAATAAATTTCAGTTGTGATGGTTGTTGTTTTTAGAAGGGAGAGAATGGAGAACAAGATGAGCCATTATCTCGTTGACAGACTTTCTAGGTAATGGAATCACGCTTCCACTCTTTCTTTTGAACCACCCTTCGACATCAGCATTGATATGTTCTCCTCCTTCTTCTCCTCCACTAGACAAGTTCTCTTCTTCCATCTTGCCCTTGCTTTTCCATTCCTTAGCTACCATCTCTCTCTCTCTCTCTCTCTCTGTATGTGTGTGAATGAAGTGAGTGTTGTGTTGTGTTGTGTTGTGTTGAGATGGAGAGGAACAAATGAGGATATGATTTGTAGAGGGCAGTGTTGTGACGTATTGTGTTGTGTTTTGAAAGTATGCAATGTATGAACCCAATGTTGGGTTTATTTTCTGGTGTGGTTTAATAGCCTACATATCTTTTACATATTTTATTTTATTTGAACTCCACAATTAGATAAAGCCAATATTTAAGATAAATTTCAAAAATTAGAATTTTAAATATGTAATAATTACTCTTCGAAGATAAGAAGGAAACCTTGATGGACAGGAATTTTTCTGATAGAGTTTATCTGGCACTCTTCTCTCCTTTATATAAGGATGGGTGACTCTCCTCACATGATATGAGTATATTTCCATCACTCTAAATTCTATAGTCATCCTAATTAAGAGAGAGAGAGAGAGAAAAATGTGAGTCAAGAATTTAAGGTTCAACTATTAAGGGTATTTTCTCAACTTCTCTAATTCAATAGCTGACAAAGGTATCTTTGTTTTATTCTTGAGTCGTATTGAATTCAAGATCCTACAAAGTTCAATTATGCATTATTATTATGGTTACATGTACATTAATTTCTTACATGTGGTATCAGGGCCTTAGTTTTGTGAATCAATATGTCTTGGAATAATAATATATTTATGAATATTGTTATTATATTATAATTATAATTATTCATGATACTGAGTGTGGTCCCTTGCTTTTTTTCTAATGTGTCCTCTAAGGCATAATTGTCTGAAGCCAATTCACCTAGTAAGGTTAAAGAGGTAAGCAAGGCTATTGGCTCTAATAATGAGGTACCGAAATTGCATGACAAACATGTAATATGCATGCTTCGATTTATTATTAATTTTAGCAATAATAATTTTTATAATCATTATAATATGGCGCTAAATTGAGTGTTATATTTATATTGACTGCCGTTATGACAAAGTGCATAGATTAAAAGCAATTTCAGAATTTTGTTGAATTGTTCGATCTATTAAATAAATATATTTATTTGACTGTATTATGTTAGATAATTATGTTTTTACCTTGTCTAATTATGTACACTTATTGTCTATTATTGTTGATATTTATATATTTTCATGATTTAAATTTGATATCATGATATAATTTTATGACATTGAATATTACATATTGAGGTGGTTAATCCATATTATGTGTAATTCTTATTAATCATTATATGAGATATTCATGATTGTCATATTACATAATTTGATTCTTTTATGTGATTGCAATTACCAATATAATAATAATAATAATAACTCTAGACGAACAAGAATATTGTTGATTAGTTCTGTATTTATAAGGTTTACTAATTTAGTAGCTGTCAAAGTGGCCTAGATTTGTAAAACTAATGAATATAGAACAACATAAAAGAATTGTTAAAAGGGTAACATTAAGGTCGATAATATTCTCAATTGCAATTATTATTAGGAGATTGAGACTAGCCCAAAAGAGAGTCACTTTCAAATAATTATGAACTGGGTAGAGTGATGTAACTTATGTAATTTGACAAATTAGAATTGAATACCCAAATGTAACATGACTAATTGAAAAGTTGCATAAATTACTTCAGACCTATATAAGTGATTCTTGACGAGTGGACAATAGATATACCTAAGTTTTGCCTAAAGTAAAGACTTTTGTGATATCAATAGTTCATCATTATAATTCTCAAAGCTTTAATATGTATATTGTTTATGCCTATCTTCGCATTACTTATGAGACCTTGTGTTAATACCTCTTAAGATCTGTCAAAGTGATAGCTTGCTATCTATGGTGGTTGGACTTAGAAGGGAAGCTAAATTGACTCCCCCGACCTTGCTGGGATCTTATTTGGTTATTGACCAAAGGACTCTTTAGTGACGCTACCCTAACCCTTAGAGTAAAATTTGGGGCATCACATGTTTTATCTTATTTCAATAATAGTTCCCACCTTATTGCACTCTCTTGCATCAGGCATCCCTCTACTTACTAGCACTGTTATGGCTGAATTAACAATAATGAAATATAATGGCAACCGAGGAGTTCAGGATCACATCCTCAATATGGTTGACAAAGCTGCAAAGCTTAAAACTTTAGGGATGCAGGTTGATGAAACTTTCCTCGTGCAGTTTATTCTTACCTCACTTTCCATCATAGTTCGGCGTATTCAAAATTCACTATAACACCGACAAAGATAAGCGAAGTTTGAAGGAGCTGACTAATATGTGTGTTCAAGAGGAAGTGAGGTTGAGGGAGGAAGGACGTCAAACTGCATTGGTTGTAACTCATGGAGCTATAAAGAACAAGAATGGGCCTGGGGAAGAAAATCAAGCTCTGAATGTCAAGTGCTACTTTTGTGACAAGAAGGGATATGTAAAGAAAGACTGCAGCAAGCGTAAGGCTTGGTTTGAAAAGAAATGTAAGAAATTTTCTTTTGTTTGTTATGAATCAAATCTTACTAAAGTACCTTCTAACACTTGGTGGATTGACTCTGGGGCCACGACCCACATTACAAATTCCATGCAGGGATGCCTCTCAACTAGAAAACCGAAGGAAAGTAAAAGATTTGTCTATATGTGGAACCGTCTCAAAGCTGAAGTCGTAGCTGTAAGAACCTATTGACTAATCTTAGAGATGGGTCATCAAATGGATCTAGAAGACACTTTTTATGTTACTTTAATTTCTAGGAATTTAGTTTCGTTATCCAAATTAGATCATGTTGGATATTCAATTTTATTTAGTTGTGGAAAACTCAATTTAATGTTTAATTCAATAATGATTGGTTCTAGTAATTTATGTGATGGTTTATATGAAATTACCTTAAATTATGAGTTTGCACAATCATTAATAACTCTGCATTCGAATATTGGTTTAAAACATAGTCTAATTAATGAAAAATCTTCAATCTTTTAGCATAGACGGTTGGGGCATATCTTTAGAAATAGAATTGAAAAATTGGTAAAGAATGAGATTTTGGAAAATCTAAACTTCACTGATTTTGAGATATGTGTGGATTGCATTAAAGGAAAGCAAACCAAACACACCAAGAAATGTGCCATAAGAAGTAATGAGCTTCTTGAGATAATTTATACAAATATTTGCAGGCCACTCAACATCCCATGTCTTAGTGGTGAAAAGTATTCCATCACATTTATAAATGATTTCTCACGTTATGGATATATGTATCTAATTCATGAAAAGTCTTAAGCTATTGATATCCTTGAGGTATATATAATTGAAGTCGAGAGACAATTAGATAGAGAGGTTAAAATAGTGAGACCAGACAGGGGTGGTGAGTATTATGGTAAATATGATGAGTCAGGCCAAAATCCTGGCCCATTTGCCAAATTCTTAGAAAAGAAAGGCATTCTTACTCAATATACAATACCTAGTATGCCACAGCAGAATGGAGTTGCTGAAAGGTGTAATCATACAGTTAAAGATATAGTTAGGAGTATGTTAAGTTACTCAATTGTACCCATTTCACTGTGGGGTGAAGCTTTAAAGACTGCAATATATATCTTAAATAGGGTTCCTAGTAAGTCGGTCCCAAAAACTCCTTTTGAGTTGTGGACTTGTAAGAAACCTAGTTTGAGACACTTACATATTTGGGATTATCCAGTAGAGGCAAGAATCTTCAACCCACAAGAGAAAAAGTTGGACTCAAGAATAATATCTTGAAATTTCATTGGTTATCTAAACAAGTCTAAAGGGTATAAATTTTATTGTAGTAATCACAATACGAGGACAGTGGAGACTGGTAATGCTAGATTCCTAGAGAATGGTGAAAGTAGTGGGAGTATGAAAACACGAGTAGTGAATTTCGAGGAAGTTGGGGTGGATGTGCCAACATTTGACGCTTATCAAAAAATTATTGTTCCTCAGACTATTTCACAGTCTAAGGAAAACGAACAACATAATGAAAATCCTTCACCACCTCATGTTTTACCACTTTATGAAGATACCACCATTGAAAATATTGTAGAACCACCACAACCGGTAATTCTAAGAAGATCTCAAAGGGAAAGAAAGCTTGTCATTCCAGATGATTATATGGTGTATCTATAGGAATCTGATTTTGATATTGGTATTAGCAAGGATCCATTCTCATTTTCACAAGCCATGAATAGTGATGATTCTACTAAATAGGTCAATGCTATAAATGAAGAGTTAAAATCTATGGAACAGAATGGTGTTTGGGATCTCATCAAATTGCCTAATAATTGTAAAAGAGGTCGGGTGTAAATGGTCTTCAAGACCAAGCGCGACACAAAAGGCAATATTGAATGATTTAAAGCCAGACTTGTTGCCAATGGTTTTACTCAAAACAAAGGCATAGACTATAAAAAGACCTTCTCTCCAGTATCTAAGAAAGACTCACTTAGAATCATCCTAACTTTTGTAGCTCATTATGACTTAGAGTTGCATCAAATGGTTGTGAAAACTGCTTTTCTAAATAGGAATTTGGATGAAGAAATTTGTATGGAGTAACCAGAAGGATTTGCAAAGAAAGGTAAAGAACATTTAGCTTGCAAAGAAATCCATATATCCTTAAACAAGTTTCCAGGCAATGGTATTTAAGATTTAATGATATCATTACCTCCTTCGGATTTAAGGAAAATGCAATTGATCAGTGTATATATCTGAAGGTTAGTGGGAGTAAGTTCATTATTTTGGTGCTATATGTGGATGACATTTTGTTAGCTAGTAATGACCTTGGCTTATAGCATGAAACCAATGAATATCTCTCCAAAGGTCGATATGGTTGAAGCAAACTATGTTATTGGCATAGAGATCTTTAGGGATCGATCTCGAGGATTGCTAGAACTATTTCTAAAAGGATATATTGATCGTGTTTTAGAGAGATTCAATATGCAGTTTTGTTCAGCCGGTGATGCACCCATCATGAAGGGTGATAAATTAAGTGAAAAAAGTATCCAAGGAATGACTTGGAAAAAAAACAAAGAAGGACATTCTATATGCATCAACTGTAGGGAGCTTGATGTATGCCCATATATGTACCAAGCTAGATATTAGTTTTGCAGTTGGAATGTTAGGAAGATTCCAAAGTAATCCTGGAATGGAACATTGGAAAGCATTGAAGAAGGTTATGAAATATCTTCAGGGAACAAAGGACTATATGCTCACATATAGGAGATCAGAACAGTTGGAAGTAACCAGATACTCAGACTCAAGTTTTTTTTTTTTCACTAGCTAGTGGAGCGATTTTATGGAAGAGTGTGAAGTAGTTCACTATTGCTTCATCTACTATGGAGGTTGAGTTTGCAGCATGCTTTGAGGCTACAAATCATGTTTTATGGTTGCAAAATTTTATCTCAGGACTTGGTATTGTTAACTTAATTGCCAGGCCGCTGAAGATATATTATGACAATACCACAATAGTTTTCTTCTCTAAGAATGGAAAGTACTCCAGTGGTTTCAAACACATGGAAGTAAAGTACTTAGTTGTTAGAGAAGGACTCTAGAAACAATAAGTGTTAATTGAAAATTTAAGCACCTCTCCTATGATTGTTGATCCATTCACAAAGGGATTGTCACCAAAGACATACAAAAATCATATTATCAAGATGGGTCTTTTAAGCAACCCATGATGTGTATGGATAATCTTGAGTGCTTATTTTTATTTTGACACTATTTGCGCAATAATAATTTTGTTTCTATTTTTCCTATTCTAAAAGTGTGTGTACGCATTAATTTCAATATTGATCATCAAGAAATGTCTTAACAAGACAAATTATAGGGGCCTTTCAGGAAAATAATTACATATCCCGATAATGGACTGGGTTAGTGAAGGTTATCGATGGTGTGGTGCATAGAAGGAAATATGACATAAATGTTATGTAACCTCTATGACTCACATTGGTGATATGAAGTAATCACAGTATTATAATTTCTAATATATTTGAACTTATTGGCTATTTTTAAAATTTCGTGATTACGTGTCAAAGTTTTTAGTGTGGAATCCAATGAGTGAAATTTTTTATAAATTGCATATTTTGAAAAAACCTCATAGTTGCATCATAATCGGCTTAATGGGCCAAGTGAGAGAATGTTGGATTTATTTTCTGGTGTGGCCCAATAGCCTACATATCTTTTACATGTTTTATTTTATTTGGACTCCACAACTAGATAAAGCCAATATTTGACAAAGTTCAATAATTAGAATTTTAAATATGGGATAATTACTCTTCTAAGATAAAAAAAGAAACCTTAATGGACAAGAATTCTTCTGATAAAGTTTATCTGGCCCTCTTCTCTCCTCTATATAAGGATGGGTGACTCCCCTCACATGATATGAGTGTTTTCCATCACTCTAAGTTCTATAGTCATCCTAATTAAGAGAGATGGAGAGAAGAAGGTGAGCCAAGAATTCAAGGTTCAACTATTAGAGGTATTTTCTCAACTTCTCTAATTTAATGGCTGACAAAGGTATGTTCGTTTTATTCTTGAGTTGCATTGAATTCAAGATCTTACAAAGTTCAATTCCACATTATTATTATGATTACATGTACATTAATTTCTAACACCCAAATTTTAAAACCCACCTCTGTAGCTCTGCATATATGTGTGTGTTTGAATTCTAGTTAAATTAACAGTTACACACCCCCACCTCCAATCCAGTGTATAATTCAGTGTGTGACAATGTTGTGTAATGCAGTGGGTGTGGGTGTTGCTGTATCTTAGGTAGTTGAATGTGAAATAAATTTAGAGGATTCTATCCCTTGACAAAAAAATTTGGATTGGGCTCTCCTCCATCTAGATTGGAGTAGGAGTGTAATTTCGGCCCAGCCCATCCGAGCCAGTCGGCTCGCCACTAGACCGCACGGGCTCCTATCTTTTTACGGGCCGAGTGGGGCCATGGGCCAAAAAGTGGGGCCTAGGCCCAGGCTCAAGCCTACTCAGATTATGGCCTAGGGCCAGGCCAGAGGAACTAGGCTTGGACCATGAGCCGAGCTTTTTGCGAAAAATAAACAATAAATATATTATAAATATAGATTATGTATGAGGGATAAAAAAGAAAAATTATACTAGAGTATTTTAGTTAAGATTAATGAAATATTTGGTTATGTTTCATGTAGTGGTATTTAAATCTAATTATATATGTTTTTTTTTTTTTTGGGTTATGATTAAAAAAGTATGAAATTATGTAATTTTCTTCTTTTGAAATGAATAATTATATATATATAGCAAAATGAAACTTTTAATATTACAATCATTAAATTAAATAGATAACATTTATTGAATGAATTATTTTTATTTCAAAATGAAATAAAATATTACAAAAATTTATATTATTAAATAAAATAGATGTAAATTATTGACGATGGTAGAACAATTGTATCACTATAGGTCAAGTATATCTCAACTAAGTTAGCACCTGCTAGCCTGTCAATCATTTGCATTATACTCTACCTCAATAATCTAATATAGAAAAATAAAAGAAATGAAATAATGAAAAATAAATTGTTGATTAATCATCGGAGGATGTAGACAATTCACTCCCGTTGCCTGAGAATATGTCAATCAAATCGGTTTGAATTCTCTCATTTTCATTATAATTTTATCTTCTCGTACGCGTATACATATGATCTCTAGATATAATCAGTGTCTCAACCATTTGCAGTGAAAGCTTGTTGCGGTAATAGCTCAGCACCCATCCAACTGCAATAAAAGTTGTTTAAAAAATAACTATAGATATAGGAATGATTAATATATCACGAGCCATCTATGAAAGGATAGGCCACATAGGTTCATTTTGTTTCCATCAATCTAAAATATCAAAATTTTTAGTATCATCCACTAGCGGACTATACAAATAATGTTAAAACTCAGAATTACTTACACTTATATGTTGAGATATTCTTTTAGTTTTTTTGTATTGAAAAAACACTTAATCTTCTGCCTCGAGATAATGCCGGTGTAGTGTGTGTAAGTGTATTTGTAGCTGAAAATCCTACGTGATTCGTGATTAGATCAAGATTAACGAATTCCAAATCCCAACAAATCAAAACACACAACCTAAAATCATCAAGCACTTACGAGAGTGATTTTAGTTTGTTTGTTTTTAAGAAAAAAATAATAAATCGACACAAACGATTTTTTACGTGGAAAAAACCACAATTGAAGAACCTTCAATTGTAATAAAAAACCACGGGCGAACCGCCACTGATCAATCCACTACTGAAGAACTAAAAGATTACAAAGATACCATACAAATTACCCAACCCAGTCAATTTGTCTCAATCTTCAGAACTTCTTTCACCACGCCACACGAATCGATCTCAAGTTGATTCCACACCACAACTTCACTTGTCGAATTAACAACTACGAAAGTATCAAACGCCTTTTGAAACTCTACGTAATAACCTTGATTCCAATCAAGAGAACTCTCTTGAATATGTTGTATCAACCTCTTTGATGTATGAATCTTAACTCATAAGTTTAGAACTCTCTCAAGAACATCAAAGAAAACTCACAAAACCTCGAAGAAAACTTCAATCCAAACTCTAGAAACCCTAAACAGATCTAGGAAAAGTCAGACTTGAAAAAGACCCAATCTGCGAATTTATAAAGCGTCATCGCGGTCCGCTCGAGCGTGGGTCTTCCCGCTCGAGCGGAGACTTCAAAAAATTGTGATTCATACTGACCTTCCCTTTCGGCGTCCATTGCCCTTCGGCGAGAATTACCCCATCGATATCTTGTCACCGCAAGAAATCCGAGGGCTTGCAATCCCCGCTCGAGCGTTACTTTCCCCGCTCGAGCGGGGAGACCAAAATAGAAAAAAAACTGAAAAACTTTATGCAATACAAACTTGGTTTTCAATCCATGGATTTTGACAATAAAAGGTTCTAACAATCTCCCCCTTTGTCAAATCCCGGACAAAACCATTCTAAAACAGTTTTCCTAATCAAAAACACAAAAGAACTAAAACAAGATTCTAAACTAGTCTAAAAACAATTTGCCAATTCTGAACAAACTAGTCTAAAATCAAGTGCCAACTGATGAAATCGAGAGCCAACTAATGAACCAATATGCAACAATCCACAACCAAACATGCGCGAGTACAATGAGCCTGAAAAAGAACAACGAAACACAAGCCAACCAAAAATCTGTGGAAATAATTAAATAGTAAAACAAATCCATCATAAAACATGACCCATCCACAAACATATATCAAAAATATAAAAAAAAAACAACTATATCAAAGATCAAGAAACCAAAAACTGTACCATTCTGTACCATCCAACTGTACTGTATCAAAAACGGAAACTATACCATCCAACATGTATCAAGAACTGTATAACATGTATCAAGAACTGTACTGTATCAAAAACGGAAACTATACCATCACTCCCCCTTTTTGGCCGGGAGGAAACACAACGATCCAAGGTCAAGGAGCCGGGGGCGGAGGCTGCGGCCGAAGGAAAGCCAAAATCTGGTCAACAGAACCCTCAATCCGCTCGGAAGAAGCCTCCAAAGCACGGAACCGGGCATCTGAAGTAGTCTCAAGATCCGTGAGGCGAGCCTCAAAAATATCCATCCTCTCCTCAAGATGGTCAAATCGTGAACCAAGAGATCGCTCTAAGGACTGTAGCTGACCGCGAAGTGTACGAACAGGAGGATGCTGCTCCCCCTCACCAAGATCACCACCAGCAGCCGCATCATACTCGGCCTCCTCTGCCATGGCTGCAGCAGCACTAGAACCTGCACCAGACCGACCAGACGAAACCCCCTATAATATGAGACTGACTCTGGGAAACAATCTTCTTAGTAAATAGGCGTGTCGGGGAAGCAAACTCGTCCTCATCAAATTTAGGAATGTCAAATTTGGCTAACAGGCGATTGATGAGGCAACCATATGGTAAACCAAGATTGGTGCGCTCAAAAGCTGCAACCATCTTCTGAATGATGAGGGTGGCAAGAAGAAAATAACATGAGGCAATAAGGATAGAAATGATGCAGATAATGACAGCACAAGAGAGACAATGCAAACATTAGTCCAATAGTGACATTGAGAAAGAGATGTAAATACCAAGAAATGAGTCAGGGCAAATAAATCGCAAAGTCAAAGATGGGATAATGTAGCAAAAATTACCAATGCAAAACTCTGAACAAAATCCTGAATGTACACAATCATGAGGGCACAGAAATGAGAAAACCAAAAAAAAAAAACAACAATATAAGCAACCCACAGTATATCATAGTGGAGATAAAAACCCCCAAAATGAAACCTAATAAAAAACAAAGTCAGAAAGCCAAAATGGAAAACCCTAAGAGAAGGACAGATGAAAACAAAACTAGTAAACAAAAGAAACAAAAAAAAAAACACAACTAAAATAGAAGCAACACACAAAAAATAACACCCAAAGACTTAAGGGAAACAACAATCAACACAGGGAACCAAACAAACCGATTCAAACTCGAAATAAAAACGATACAAGAACATAGGAGAAAAAGAATGGAGATATACCTGAGGGAAAGAGAAGAGGAAACCAATCCAAAGTGAAGAAGAGGCACTGAACCGCCGAAAAAACCTAGAAGAGGAAGAGTTGGAGGAGTGGAGAGGCAAAAATGAGTCAAAAAGACGAAGGGAGGGAATTTATACAAAACCAGTCCGCTCGAGCGTAGGGTCTGACGCTCGAGCGGGAGACAAACCTTGCAAAAGCGCGCTCGAGCGTGAATAAGGCCGATCGAGCGGAAAAACACCAAACCCAGGCGCAAAAAATTATCAGAACCACAAAACCACGCCGAAGCGTGAAAAGGTCCGCTCGAGCGGGGACAAAAAACATTTTTTTTTTTTTAAATGAAATAAAAACACCTAGGATGTCCTGTAATAGGTAAGATGACCAGGTGACATACTATTCCACAAGGACAAGAGTATCCATCAATTCTGAGTCCTGAAAAATTGAGAAAAGAGATGAAACACAAGCTCATGAATGAAACAGATAGTATTTAAATCAAAGCCACACGCATCATGAGAATGCATAACTCAAAAACACACATGAGAGCTCATAAAAAGAATGTGTGTGTGTGCAATCCTTGAGAGCCACAAAGCTAGAGTTAATCCTCGTAGTGATCTGATGGCTGGACCTCTAACAAGTGTAACTGACCATCACAAAGAAAAGTCAAACCACTAGGAATCACGGGGTATTTGTTGAGTAAATGCGGAAGCTCCCCCTCAAACAATGATCCCCTGTTTTTTTTTTTTTTTTTAAACTTTTCTTTCTTTCTTGTGGGCACTCACTGGTGGCATACACGCTCAAGAGTATGGAGACCAACCAGAGAAGAATGAAATCAATAGGATGGCCTGGTTGGTGCCTCTAAGGTAGCCTTTTCCTAATGCCCGGAAATCATGTACTGAGGGAGAAACCATGGAAGTGAAATAGGATGGTAGATGGTTAAGAAACTTAACATCACCCATGATATACCAGTATAGGTCAATTCCTCTGAAAGAGTACAAGAAACACTGTCAGTGGTCCATAGAGAACTTTGATCACTTGTGCGGAAACCCCTGCAACAGTTTATCTCAAAGATGTGTACAGAATGAGATCATGAAGTAAATGAGTATGGGCATTCAGAATGAGCTATGAACAAAGATGGAAAAGATCTTGTATGCAACATGAGCAGTGTTCATATAAAATTTGATGCAAATATATCAGAACTCAGTCATAGATTATCACATCCAAGAACAGTAAGCCAACCACTCACACTCACCTCACAAGAAACAACCTAGTTACTGAGACATTACTCCCAAGGTCTTTCTAAGATACTCAAATCGAAGAAGATCAAGGGGTTTTGTAAAAATATCAGCTTTTTGATGCTCAGTAGAAACATGTTCCAAAACAACAAGGCCTTCATCCACTAACTCTCGAATAAAATGATGACGGATGTCAATGTGTTTGGTGCGAGAGTGTTGGACAGGATTTTTTGAAATGTTTATGGCACTTGTGTTATCACAAAAAAGAGTGAGAGTGTTACATTTCAATTCCATAATCATGAAGCATTTGCTTCATCCACAACATTGGGCACAACAACTCCTGCAACAATGTATTAAACTTCGGCGATGAAGCGAGAGATAGCATTTTGCTTTTTACTATGCCAAGAAACCAGATTATTCCCAAGGTAAAAACACCCCCCGGATGTACTTTTCCTATCATCAGCACACCCTGCCCAGTCGGCATCAGAAAAACCAATAATTTCGGCTGTAGTATCAGTGGAAAACCAAACCCCATACCCTAAGGTCCCATTAACATACTTGATGATGCGTTTTACCGCAAGAAGGTGAGACTCTTTAGGGCTTGGTAACGAGCACAAACACCGACATCGAAGGAAATATCGGACGACGGTGGTGAGATACAAAAGACTCCCTATCATACTCCTATAAAGGGTAGGATCAACATCAATACCGAGGAATCTTTGGAAAGGTGAAGACGGTGCTCATGGGAGTCTTGGGCATGTTTGGCAGACTCAAGACCAAACTTTGACACAAGATTCTTAGCATACTTAGGCGAGAAACAAATATACCGAAGGAGACATTTAATTTGGAGACCCAAAAAATAAGACAACTCTCCCATCATGCTCATCTCAAACTCATGTGTCATGCAATCCGAAAAATATTTCACAAGATGATCAGCAGTGGAACCAAACACAATATCATCAACATATATCTGAGCAATAAGAATATGAGACTTAGTATGTTTCACAAATAATGTCTTATCCACACTACCCCTTTGAAAATCATTATCAAGAAGAAAGGTAGTAAGCCTATCATAACAAGCCTGAGGGGCTTGTTTCAACCCATACAAAGCCTTGTCTAACTTGTAGACATGATTAGGACATTTAGGGTCCTCAAACCCTTTTGGTTGCTCAACATATGCCTCTTCTTTTAAGTACCCATTCAGAAAAGCACTTTTCACATCCATTTGAAACAATTTAAAGCCAAGAAAACATGCAACACCAAGTAAAATGCGAATGGATTCGAGGCGTGCAAGCTGGGCAAACGTCTCATCATAGTCAATACCCTCTACTTGTGTGTAGCCTTGAGCAACCAACCTAGCTTTATTCCTAACAACATACCATTCTCATCGATTTATTTTTAAAGATCCACTTGGTACCTATCACATTCATGTCTCTAGGTGCAGGAACAAGAGTCCAAACTTTGTTACGTTCAAATTGACCTAATTCTTCATGCATAGCATTAACCCAACTATCATCTAGCAAGGCCTCTTTAACATTCTTAGGTTCAATCAATGAAACATAACACATATGTGATACCTCATCCCGAATCTGTCTTCGGGTTTTCATTCGATCTGAAACACTCCCAATTACCTGTTGAACTGGATGATTCAGTTTCACCCTTGCTGATGGTTTAAGTTCAGGACTTTGGGTGACAGGAGGAACAAGAGTGCTATTCTTTTGAGCACTCTTTGGACTTGAACTTACCTGTGAGGATGGTGTTGTAACAATTTCTTGTGATTGAGCCGCAGCATCTCCTTGATTTTGTGGTTCAGTATCCAAGCTTGGAAACTCACAATTGTCATCCTCATTTGTTGCTGAAGTTGGTGAACCTGTGTCATCTATAACCACATTGATAGATTCCATTAATGATGAAGTTCGCAGGTTATAGACTCGAAAAGCCCTACTGTTGGTTGAATACCCTAGGAAAATACCTTCATCACTTCGGGAGTCAAATTTGCCCAAGGGCTCTCTATCTTTGAAGATGTAACACTTACTCCCAAAAGTTTTGAAGTATTTTACATTAGGTTTCATACCCTTCCACAATTCATAAGGGGTTTGTAAAGTGCCGGGCCTTAAATACACACGATTTATGACATAAACAGCAGTATTTAAGGCTTCGGCCCAAAACTTTGGAGGAAGACTCTTGCTAAGGAGCATGACCCTAGCCATTTCTTGAACAACTCTGTTCTTCCTCTCAACCACTCCATTTTGTTGTGGAGTAATAGGTCTGAAAACTCATGCTTAATTCCATGCATATCACAAAAATCAAGCGAACTATTTTCAAATTCACGACCATGATCGGTTCGATTCTTATGATACGCCTAATGGAAACACCCTGTTCATTTTGGATTTTAAGGACTAAAGCCTGGAAAGCATCAAACGTATCAGATTTTTCCCTTAAAAAATTTACCCATGAGAAACGAGTAAAATCATCAACAGTTAAAAAAATGTATCTTTTACCTCCAATGCTTTCAGTGCGAGTAGGACCCATTAAATCCATATGAACTAATTCAAGAGGACGTTTGGTTGTAAAGCTGTTCACCTTTTTGTGCGGAGCACGGGTTTGCTTGCCAAGCTGACATGGTCCACACACATGGCTCAAATTCTTACCCAGTTTAGGTACTCCTCTTACAAGTTCTTTGTTGGCTATCTTAGTTAGGTCTTTGAAATTCATGTGACCTAATCTTTGATGCCACAGATCAATGTTACTTATGATGGCAGAATGACAAGTGAGATCATTAGTAGTAAGAATCCCATAGCAGTTATCAGATGTGCGAACCCCATGTAAAACAGTATTTCCTTGTTTATCCAAAATTTCACATTTATCTTTTGAAAACAATACTTCATGATGGGAATCACACATTTGATTAATGCTCAAAAGATTAGCTTTAAGGCCATCAACAAGTAATGCATTATCTAGCTTGGGAAGACCAGCAACACTTATAGAGCCCTTACCAATGACTCTAGAAGTGCCGCCATCTCCAAAGGTAACAATTCCTCCTTCATATTTTTCAAGGGAGGTGAAGTAGGATTTGTTACCGGACATATGACGAGAGCACCCACTATCAAGATACCACATGTGTGAGTCACGTGCTTTTAGAGCAGTGTGAGCAACAAAACAAGTCAAATCATCTTTTCTAACCCAAATCTTTTTAGTCTTGGTGTTCCGTCTAGACATGTAAGGCTGTCTCCTAACCCAAAAGTATTAGAATTTACGCCCTTTTGAGACACCTTACCAAACAGTTCAAAGCAATAAGGACGAATGTGGCCATACCTACCACAGTGATGACAAATAAAAACAGGTTTTACCTCCCTTTTGTTGATCTTGCCTGCTTTTACTTGATGATGAAAAGAGTCATCTTGGTCTACCTTCACTTTTCCCTTTGCTTGAGTCTTCAAGTTGTGTGAGGTAGAGGCCTGTCCCTTTTGAGCTGTCGCACCATAGCCTAGCCCTCTTTTGTCAGAACCCATTTGTTGAGACCCGAGAATGTCTTCTAGAGATCTGGAACCTTTGTTCCACATGGCAATTGTTGCTCGAGCAATACAGAGTTCTTCATCTTTCTGTTTGACTTTTTCTTCCAATGCGACTTGTGATGACTCAAGACTTTCAAGCTTTTCTTCATATGTGGAATACACCTTCAAAAGTTCATTCCTTTCGGTTTCAGGATAGGAGTTTTCCACATAAGTCTTACTGTCACTTGAGATCTTGATGACATTCTTTCTTTGTCAAGAGTTCTCCTTTGAGGTAACATTCTCACTCTCGCATGTTTTAAGCTTGAGAGAGAGTTTGTCGTTGGTTTTAGACAAATTCAGAGATTCCTCGTACAGCTTCTCGTAAGCTTGTTGGAGCTCATCGCCATTGATCTCATCAAGGTCTTCAGATATTTCATCATCCTCTCTTTGCTCCTCATTCTTCTTGACCTCGTCTACTCTAGCAACCATGACAGATAAGTTGCTGGATGGAGGTGGAGGTGAATCTCCTCTTTCATGGAATTGGCTCAGAATTTCCAATGCATCTTTAGCCTTTGTGCAGTGAGCGACCCGTTGCTGTTCTTCATTAGAAATTGCTCCACGAATAATGATTGGGCTCTCTGATTGCCCGGATTATCTGCACCTTCTGTATCTTCTTCAATGGTTTGCCAACCTTCTAGTTCAAAGGCTCTCAGAAAAGCCCTCATTATGATTTTCCAATACAAATAGTTGGTCCCATCAAAGGTGGGAGCATGATGCAAGTTCTGACCACGGGCTGATTCTGAAGGCTTTGGAAGAGGTTGAGACACCGTGGCCCAAAATGCCATGAAAGCACTATCCCCATCTTCACCAGATTCAGGTTCTTCAGGTTCTTGCTCTGACCCGCTTTCATCATCCCAAGTTACGGTGTAGACTTTCTTCCGATTCTTCTTCGTAGGGCATTCAAGGGACATATGGCCAAACCCTTGACATTCATAACACGACCTGCCTTACAATCTTCTTTTCAGTAGTTTGAGCAAATTTTGGTGGAACAGTTTTGGGTTTCTCATTACTCTTATCTTTTGAAATAGGGGCTCTGAAATTAGGCTTCTTTTTCAAAAAAAATTTAAACTGTTTAGTAAGCATAGCCGTCATCTCAGACTCTAGATCAAATTCAGTCTCCGGAGGTTTTGCAGTCTCATGAGTACTCGTGAAAGCCATAGTTTCTTTTTACTTTTTCTTTGAAATTTGATGAGCTTCATAAGTCTGTAAATTTCCAACCAATTGATCGAGCTTGAGGGTATCAACATTCTGAGCCTCCTCAATGGCTGTCACCTTTGATTGGAACCTCTCGGGAAGGGACCTCAAAATTTTTCCAACAACTTTTGCTTCCGGGATTTTTTCACCGAGAGTGAAACAGGAATTCATGATATCACTGAGTTTTGCATAGAAATCATCAAACGTCTCATCGTCTCGCATAAAAAGGGTTTCAAAGGCGGAGGTGAGAGGTCGAAGTTTTGACCTTTAATGAGGTAGTACCTTCGTGAATTGTTTCAAGAATATCACGCCTCTTTTGCTATTTCACATGTGCAAATTGACGGAATTCTTGGTGTGTGTGAGCGTAAGAGGAGTTGAAACCTTCTTTGTTCCAACTCGAGTTCCGTAATCGTTGTGTCCCATTTATCAAGGGGTTTAGGAATATCAATGCCATCTACGGTGACAATAGGTTCACTCCACCCAAAGACAACGGAGTGCCAAACTTTCTCATCGATGGATTTTAAAAATGCTCTCATACGAGCTTTCCAATAAGAATAGTTTATACCGTCTAGTAAAGGGGGTCTATGAGTCGAGTTACCTTCACGAATAGAATCCATGAAACTAGTCACACAAAATCACACTCCTATAGTTTTGAAAAAACAAAGAGTGACCCGCTCTGATACCAATTGAAAATCCTACGTGATTCGTGATTAGATCAAGATTAACGAATTCCAAATCCCAACAAATCAAAACACACAACCTAAAATCATCAAGCACTTACGAGAGTGATTTTAATTTGTTTGTTTTTAAGAAAAAAATAATAAATCGACACAAACGATTTTTTACGTGGAAAAAACCACAATTGAAGAACCTTCAATTGTAATAAAAAACCACGGGCGAACCGCCACTGATCAATCCACTACTGAAGAACTAAAAGATTACAAAGATACCATACAAATTACCCAACCCAGTCAATTTGTCTCTGAATCTTCTGTAACTTCTTTCACCACGCCTTCGTCACGGAACTGATCCTGAAGTTGATTCCACACCACAACTTCACTTGTCGAATTAACGACTACGTAAAGTATCAAACGCCTTTTGAAACTCTACGTAATAACCTTCGGATTCCACCGAAGAGAACTCTCTTGAATATGTTGTATCAACCTCTTTGATGTATGAATCTTAACTCATAAGTTTAGAACTCTCTCAAGAACATCAAAGAAAACTCACAAAACCTCAGAAGAAAACTTCAATCCAAACTCTAGAAAACCCTAAACAGATCTAGGAAAAGTCGTACTTGAAAAAGACCCAATCTGCGAATTTATAAAAACTGTCATCGCGCGGTCCGCTCGAGCGTGGGTCTTCCCGCTCGAGCGGAGACTTCAAAAATTTGTGATTCATACAGCCTTCCTCGGCGTCCATTGCCCTTCGGCGGAATTACCCCATCCAAGATCTCTTGTCGATCAAGAAATGCTGAGGGCTTGCAATCCCCGCTCGAGCGTTACTTTCCCCGCTCGAGCGGGGAGACCAAAATAGAAAAAAAAAAACTGGAAAACTTTATGCAATACAAACTTGGTTTTCAATCCATGAATTTTGACAATAAAAGGTCCGAACAGTAGCTATAGCTGCCTTGTATTCTTAAAATAATTTTTTGCATATTTTCATAATAAGGGCAAATTGTTCTTGATTCATTGAAAATATGTTCTAAAAATGATTATAAATCAATTTCTTTACATCATATGATTAATTATTATAGCTAAACATAAAAGATGAGGTAATAGATCAAAATATTTTTTAAAATTTTCTTTCATTGCAGTAATAACAGTTACATAATATTCATTACCCATATATTTTATAAAAACTTTCATTATTTCTACAAACATATGTAAAACAAATTGTGAAATAGGAATATATATATATATATATAGGGGTGTGTGTGCGTGGTGCGGTTCAGGCGGTTTGAGAGTAAAATTACAAACCGAATGGCAGGTTAGCGAATTGACAAATTGCGATGTGGGCGGTTTTTGGCGGAATGAAGAATATTCTAACTAATTATCATACATTTGCATAATATATAACACTAATTTGTATAATATTTTTTAGATATAGAACACAAAGTAATTTTACATAATATGTTTCATATATATAACCACTAATTTATAATAAATTTCATATCTTAAATCTCTTTCACATTTATTTTTACATTGATATTTCATTAGAAGTTAAAAAATATATATGTATTAACTATAGCGGAGTAGTTTGGTTGGCAGACTATACATTTTAAAGTTTAAACTGTGGTTAGTAATTAGAGGGGTGCGGATTGATGTGGATCGGTGCAGTTTTAACAGATTGTGCGATATTTTGCACAGCTATATATATCTAAGAAAATAAATTTGTTGCAGTATTAAAAATTTTTAGAAAATCTTTATATAAGGCTACTTGGCGCCAATTCAGTTCTAGGGGAGTTAGCACTCTTCATTTACAAACTCTCTTTAACATATTATACGTTGAATTCCACCTATTGTCTATATCTAAAATTAATATTTTAAATGGCATACCTTCTCGTTGATAAATTTTTCTATATTCCAAAATTCAATTAGCAGAAGACATACTGGCAACAATTGTATTTTTTATTACCAGTACAGAAGCCTCATATACATGCAAAATTTCTTTAATACTCAAATTTAAAATATAAACACAATAACGAACACGAAATAAATCACTATCAATAAGTAATTGTAAAGTTTATTTTAAATGGATTATAGTCTGATTGTAATAGTTGCATTATCTAAACTAATAGTAAATATTTTATTTTGCAAACCCCACTCATATAATACATTTCATATTTCTACACTAAGTGAATGACCAATGTATGGAAGTTCAACTAATCTAAATGAAATAACTCTTTTATTTAATTTTCAATCATTATCAATAAAATGTGAAGTGATACATTAATATTCTAAATCATTATTAGATGTTAAACAAATTCTTCCATTCAAATTTTTTAATATGTCAAATAATTTACTTTTAATATTCTCAAATTTCTTTAAAACTCTGTTTCTAGTAGTATTTCTTCAAAAACTTTAATATTGCGGTGCAAAACTTTCGTGAATCATTTGTAAAAAATTGGGATATTCACTAGCAATAAAAGGTTGTTCTTTTTTAATAATATAATCAACTATAGGATTTTGTATACGTATAGGATTATATAAAAATGTTTGCAAATGATCAGTTGATGAAACCTCTAATTGTATTTGACTTCTAATATTAGGTTGTTGATTTTGTAAATGTTTGTTAACATACATTTTTAGATGACTAGTACCCCCTGTAGATGCAGCACTAAGTAAATATGCACAATATTTATATTTTGCTTTAAATATACTTGTACCATTAGAATTATTTACAGATATTTTTTCGAAATGATCCCAAATACTACTAGTCATGTCCCTAGATGATGATCTAGTTGTTAAAAGAAGGATATTATGTACATTAGAAAAAGAATTAACAGATTCATATTGTGCAGTATATGCATCAATATCAATATAAATATTAAAAATATTAGAATCCATAGTAATGTAAAAAATAATATATAAAAACTAACAATTAATTTAAATAATGAGTAAACAACAACACCTAATATATGTTAAGAAATAATTAACGTAACAAAATTAGTAAATAATAAATTTAATTCAAATAATTAATGTTATCGACTGGCGAATACGATACAAAAATTAGTTTCTTCTGATAAAAATTTCTTCTTGTACAATTACAATTACTACTTAGGTATGAGACTTCAAAATTAATTGAGAAAGTTGAGTGTTGAGAGAGAGAATTGTTTGTAAGAAATAAAATGGGAGAATGGTGGTATTTATTGGAGTTTGGGATGAGGAGGTGAATTTATATAAAAAAAAATATATAAAAAAAATTGACCATTGGATGTGTTAAACGATCAAATGACCATTTGAATTTTCTTTTTCTTTTTTTGTTTTTATTTTGAATTTTCTGACCATTAAGAGACAAAGAGCTGTTTGAAGGGGTGGACCATGGGTCGAGTCGGGTCAGGCTGCCCGCAGGGCACAAAATGTTTTAGTTTGGGCTTCCAAACAGAAAGCCCAGGCCTAGGGCCCCAGGCCGCGGGCTTTTGGCAGCTCACGAGCCATTTTTACACCCCCAGACCAGAGGGTGATGTCTAGGTCCATAAGGTTTACTATGGATTCAGTTTCGATAATCCGAACGGTTTATTTTATAAAATTTTTCCTGTATATCATTTACAAAAAGAAAAATTAAATAGATCTAATAATAGTGACATATTCAATTTATAATATTTGCCTCCCAAAAAATGAATGATAAGTGTTGTTAGAATAGTAGAGAGAAATAAAATAATATGTATCGTATATAATCAATCAATCAATACAATAAAAGAAGCCTATATATATAGGCCAAGAAACTTAGGTGTACAAGAAACCTAAGTGTACAAGAATACAAGAATCCTAAGTATCATAGGAATAGATAACAAATACACTATCTATTTTTTTTGTGATAAAACGCAATAAATTGAATAAGTTACCATTATCAGATCGATCTAACAATTTTACAAAATTAACAATTTGAATGATCAAAACCTCATAGGTCTAAACAATACTTTCCAATCCATATGAGTAACTACAAGGCAACCCAATCCAAAAATTTCCAATCCATATGAAATTTCTAACTATTCTTTTATACATTGATAAATTTACTTGAATTATTAATTTAAATAAATCTCTAACATCATTAAAAATTGTTAATAGACTTGATAATTTATTAATAAAATTTAGCCATTTGTTATGAAATTAGAAATTTCAAGAGGTATGATGTAATTTTTCAAACTACAGGAGGCAAATTATATTTTAAACAAATCTCCAAAGGTATATTTGTAATTTACTCAAAATTCATTATAAATATAGAAATAATTACATGAAACTTGATACTTAGAGTTGAACAATACAACAATTCATATTTATATAATCCCTACTATTACCACAAAAAAATTACTAGCCCAACCCAACAATCATCACAAAAAAAAAACTACTTATAAGTCCCATAATTACTCAACACCACTCTCATAATGCGAAAAAAAATAATGAAAAAGTATCAAATTTCATAAGACTTGAGCCCGCAATTTCTTTGAAAAAGATCAAATATATGCCATCTTCCAATACAAAATTATGTCTTATGTGATTTTATTTAAAATTAAAATATTTCACTCATAATTTTAAAAATACCACTAACACATTTTTGTATAAAAATTTAACTTGTAACCACTTTTCCCTAATGTGAATACCCTTTTTTTTTTTTTTTTAATCTTTTGTAATGTTTTCATTTCATACCAAAACATTCATTATTATCATTCATAATTTTAAAAATATTATAAATACATAATATCATATGAATTTTTTTTATATACAAATTCAATTTGTGAATAATTTTTTATTATTAAAATACCTACTTTTGTTTTTAATTCTTAAATTTATGTAAGGATTTACAAAAGAAAAGAAAAAGAAAAAATAAAAAAAAATTATTTTTATTTCATTCACTTTTTCTTTAACTATGCTTTTCTTTTTCTTTTTTCTCAACAAATGCCTCCTCAAATTTAAAACCTAAATACATAAGAGTAATCTTTGTTCTCACTAGCACATATATTTATGCAGATTTTTTTCATCTTTCATTCTTTTTTTTTTTTTTTTTCTCTCCCTCTTTATTTTCAAGAAAAAAATTAAGATGATCAAATATTGAAAGTTCTATATCTGAATCACATTTGTATTATAAAAAAATAAATAGCTATTTTTGAAATTATAATTGTCGTACATTTTTTTAAAACAAATGTAATTCAAATATTTTCAATGCTTGTTAGTTCTTTCCTAGCTGATAAATTTTCATTTGAAGAGAAGAAAAAATAAGCGAAAAATTATCAGTCAGTCATATTATCAAAAAAATATTACAAATTCGTGAAAATTTTTTAATTATTAATGTGCATGAAATTTATCATTTCTCTATTTTTTTTTAAAGCATACAATAAATTAAAATTTTCCCAAAAATAAACAATCCAATACTGGTAAAATTGGCATTTTATAAAATAGTATTGTTGACGAAGTCACCTAATGGTTGACTAGTGGATGGGCAAAGTGTAATGCAATAATTAACAAAAAAAAGAAAAAAAAAAAAAAAGAAAAATATAGGCATGTTTGGTTTGTATTTGTGAAATAATTTTGAAAAATAATTTTTGAAAAAAGTTTATAAAATTTAAAATTTTGTTTGGTTGTATGTTTTGAAAATAATTTTGAAGTTTGGGATTTTTTTTTTTTTTTTTTTTTTTCAATTTTTATAGTTGAATAGATGGGCACTACAAGATATAAGAGTTTTAAAGACCTTTTTTTTTTTTTTTTTTTTTTCTCTAAAAGTATAAATTTTGTTGCACAAAAAATTTAGGAACTAATTTTAGTTGTAGCAAGGACAATCACTAAAAAATCATCCCCAAAAGTAAAAAAAATGGGCTTTTAGAGACAATTTTTAAAATGTCACTAATAAATGTACTTTTAGAGACAAAATAACTTGGTCTCAAAAAGATTTATTTTTTGGATAAATTACAAATACACCCCTTGAGGTTTGCTTAAAATACGAATTGTCCCATGTGGTTTGGAAAATTACAAATACCTCATTGTCATAATTTTTTATTTAATAGAATTAATTAAAAAAATAAAATTTCTAACTGTTCACCTATACAATAATAAAATTATCTGAATTATTAATTGAAACAAAATTTTAACATTATTAAAATCTATTAATTAACTTGATGATTTATTAATAAAAAGACCTATTTGTTATGAAATTAGAAACCTTATGGGACATAATGTAATTTCTAGAACTACATGGGATAATTTGTAATTTAAGTAAGTCTCAGGGGGTGTGTTTGTAATTTATCCTTATTTTTTTAGACAACTTTTAATCCCAAAAGGTTAGTAATTCATCACTAAAAAAATAAAAAATAAAAAAAAAATGTCCAATTTTGTTACTAAAAATAAAATAATAACACTTTTGGTAACAAAAATATTTTGTCCCAAAAAAGTAATTTTGTCTTTAAATTTTTATTTCTAAAACCTTAGTTTTTTGGAGTGGGGTGTGAGAGAAAAAGTAATTAATTGATGTATAGAATGGGAGAAAAGAAGAGATGAGAGAGAAAAAAATAATTGATTGATGTGTAGTAGAGACAAAAGTGATTTTAGATTTTTTTTTTTTTTTTTCTTTGGTAGTAAATTTCAACCAAACAAATTTTTGAAATTTTTTCTCAAAAAATTGTCTCTCAAGAGACAAACCAAACAAGTCCATAGTTATCGATATCCGATCATCATAATTTTTTACATGAATATTCTATTCAACAAGTATTAAAAAGTATACGGTTCGACTCACCAAATCGAGCCTCAAATGAGTCTACCGAATCCAAACGCTTTTTCAAATTAGATGATCAACTTGAGAGAATCCAACCCTTTATAAAATTTCCCAAGTTTAAGAACACAAAGTTAATTACAAAATTAAACATAAAATATACATAAATTTACAAAAATTGGTCCGACTAATAAATTTCGTAAGATCTAATGCATTCATCTATATTTTATGTTTCATAACTCATGTTTTCGTAACAAAAATATATACATGTTCTAGAAGAACTATTGGCGTTCAATTATGGGGTGAGTGTGGTATGGACTTCCTCAAATGGTCATTTGCATGGACTGAAAAGAATAAAGTGAAACTGCATAAGCCTAGCAAGGGAAAAGAATAAAGTGAAATTGCAGATTAGTTGTGGTGTGGTATGGACTGATTCTGTTTACAATCAACAACCTCATGAAAATTATATCCAAATTATTTTGTCATAGGATATCTGACATCAAAAGGTTATATATGATAGTCATGCTCAATGGTCACGATGGAATCAAATGACAATTGAAAGGAAAAACATAAGCCTAGCAAGAGAAAAGAAGAATCATATTCACATCCTTTGCCCCTGGACTTCCTCAAATGGCCATTTGTATCAAAATCTCTGTATCATTTGTGTGGTAAAATGATAATTTTGAATTGCAATATTTTTTTTACCGTATTATTATATTAGAATACAATATAATTAGTACAAGTTGTTTGATGTGTCAGATGAAACAACACAAATTATTGTCCTTATTAGTGGGATCCACCTTCGTCTCATTATAATGATTTGAACCCTTCCATTTAAACAGTTTGAAAAATCAAATTAATCGGATATTGGTAATAATATAATCCAATCAATTTTGTCTAAAAAATAATGGACAATTTGTTCCATAAATCAAACTTGCTGTCAATTTTTTTAAAGAAAAATATAATCCAATCATGTGGCTAACAATGTTTGATCAACTTAATTTTTATTTTTTTTTTCATGGATTATCCACTCAATGGACCTTAATGAATTGTTCAGAAATTTCAAAGAAAACAAGAACTTTTTTTTATTTCCTTAAGAAGCATATTCTTGGGACACTAGAAGATACAATTGTCATTGATAGAGTTGCAAATGAATCGAACTCTTTGCGAGTTTGAGACGGCTCAGTTCATTTCATTACATATATAATCAAACATGGACTAGACTTTTAAGCTCATTCAATAAATGAGTCGAGTTCAAACTAAGATAAACTCAATTTGTAAAACTCAACTCCTTTATTATTTATTTAAGCAATAGGATAAATTTTTTATTTAGATTATTAAATAATGTAAAATGTCTTATATATTTAATATAAAATAATATTTAATAAGCTAACTGGATTTTCCTTTTCAACGTATTTAATTATTACTAGTTGGAATGAACCAGAGACGTGTTGGGCCGCTCTTTATTATTACTAATTGGATTTTCACCAATTTTCTCTAAACAATACACCTGCTTTGCAAGTAATTGCACGACGTTTTTATAAGTTGGGGTTTGATAATTTTTTTTAGTTTTTTTTTTAATAAAAAAGTTTACTTTTTTTGTTTGTAATATTAAAAAAGTTTACATATATGATAATTAATAGTGGAGTCAGAAAATTAAATTAGAAAGGATATTTATTACTTACAACTTCATTTTTTTTTTCTCCATAGCCAACAATAAGAAGATAATAATATTTTTTGAATTAATATTAAATACAAAAACTTAAATAAATTATTACAAAAGTATTACACATAAAATTTTACAATTAATTTTGAATAGAAAAAAGTATTGCGTGTAGTTAGTGTATCATGGAAAATATAAAAAAATCATATAGTTAAGTCGTAAAATAAATTATATAATAGTAAGATAAATTAAATTTTTACAAAATTTGAGTAAAAATTTTATATAATAGTGATATCACGTCATTATTGACATATGATATCACCAATCAATAGTAAAACAACATATGAAGAATGAACTCTATAATTTTTACATATATGTAGTAAAATTAATTGTATTTGCATATCAATAATGATGGATATTACCTTTATATTGAGATTTTTTCAAAAATTTTTATACATAAAAATATAATTGATTATAGTCACTTCATCTTACTTTTTATTTTATTTTTTTAAATATCTATCCAAATCTATTAAGAATCGTTTGAAAAGTGAGTTAATTTTTTGACTATTTTAATTTGGAATTAAAAAAATCTTGTTTAGAAAAGATTTTTGTAACTTTTGTAACTTTTTATAAGAAGAAAAAATATAATAATTATAAATTAAATGTAATATTTTATTTTATTAAATTAAAAATATATTTTATCTTTTTATCATTAAAATAATTCAAAATACAACTCAGCTCAACTACCCAAACAGGCTGAATTCAACTAGTATTTTGAAGAGTCCTGAGGCGCCGTTTGTTCTAAATGAAATGATTTGGTCATAAAGTAGTTATCATTAGCCTTGAAACTTAATACAATTAGATTATGGGCTGGCTTGGCGTATCTCAAAAAAATTAAAAAGTTAAAAAATTATTAAAAAGATTTAAAAGATATCACTATTTATTAAAAAAATAATTTTATAAAAAAAAAGGTACAAATCACAGGTCACGTGAGTTGTACTTTAGCTGCTCACAGTTTGTACAAAAGAAACAGGCGGAAAAGCAAACAAGACAGTGTTGTTCAGCCTGTGGGGCCCATCACAGGTCTTTTTTTGATAATCTGAACCGTTCAATGTGTAGAATTCGTCGAGTAATATATGCTTGTAAAAAATCACGTTGATCGGATATCGCTAACTATATGATCAAATTAGTTTTGTATATATAAAAAAAAAGATTGGTATTATAGTTAACAGTTGACAAAAAACTAATCCGATCAGATAGCTATTGATATTCGATTTATATGATTTTTTATAAGAATATAGTACTTAACGAGTTTTACACATTGAACGGTTCCGATTAGCAAAATGGAGACCCGTGGTGGCCCCCATGGGCCGAACAACACTGTCCAATTCAATGTCCGAAAATAAGACAAGCTTCTCCAATACATTACTCTACCCATCGTATTGCCTACTCTGCCCAAACTTCTCCTATACACTAATTTATATAATTTTTTAATACACATTTTTTCATAAAAAGTCAAAAAATTATCCCTAATAACCATATTTTTTTCTCAACTTTTTAATATAAAAAATTAAAAAATACACTGATTTAAAACACCCAAATAACCCTTAAAAAGTGATCCTCCCTCAGCCATATCATACACAAAATACTTCTATAAGCATCATACGATTATACATAAAAGTATATATAAATGAATTTTAAAAAAAATAAAAAAAATCAATCTCACTAATAAATTTTAAAATAAATTATATTAATATTTTATTCCTTATATCATTTTAATTCGAATAATTTTAATTATTTCAATTTTAACTTTTAATTTTAAATTTTATACTTCCTTCGTCTCAAAATATTAGTTCCTTATTTTGTTTTTCATTATCTCAAAATATTAGTCTCTTTTCAAAAATCAAGAACTAAAATAATATAAATTTCTTATTTTGTCATTCTTTTAAATTCATTAACAATATAAAAAATACAATTATAACAAATAATATTCTCAAAAAAATACTATCAAATGATAATTTTAAAAAATTAATATTTTTAAAGTGTAATAATTATATTATTAAAAAAATTAGATTCTCTAAAAGAGATTATTATTTTAAGACGAAGAGGTTATCATTTTTAAATCTTTGTGATATACATCTTTAACCAATTAATTTGAAATTATAATAGTTAATGATGTCTCTCATTCGAGTAGTTATTCTTTTTTATTGTCATTGATCCTCTATCACTAAATTCTAATAATTTGTCTCAAAATATTTATAAATATTATTTTATATAAGATTTTTTAAAAAGATAGTCGCAAAATATAATTCAACTGATTCTTTCTTTTTGTTTTTTAGACGGGCAACTGATTCTTTTGTTGAGGCTAACCCATAAGAATTTATTTATCAAGAATATATATTAAAAATATTTTTTTAAATATATTAAGAAGAAGATTTATTGCGTCATAAATCAAATGATAAATGACGTCAGTTACAGCCGACCATAATTTGTGCGTTGTTTATGCACGTGGTCAGTCACTAGACATTCCTTGTATGAAGGGAATCCGGATCTTCGAGCGCTTACCTCAGTAGAGCTCCCCAAAAACGCTGCTTTAGGGGAGGAGGAGAGGGAGAGGGAGAGGAGAGGGAAGGAGGAGGAGGGCTCGCCGCTCGCCTCGTCCGTCGCCCTGCCGCCTTCGCCGCCATCGCCGCTGCCGTTGCAGCCCATGGCGACCATGGTCGCTCCACCTCTCCGCCTCCTCCTCCTCTTCCTTCTCCCCCAATATTTATGGCCTCTTCTCACCCTCCTCCTCCTCCTTCCTCCTCTCCTCTCCTCCTCCCTCTCCTCCTCCTCCTCTTGAAACTCCGCCCAAAACGACGTCGTTTGGGGGCTCTGGCGCTTCTGAGGAAAGGGCTACCGAGGACCCGTTCTCGTATGAAGGAAGACTGACCCTGAGCTCAGGTTTTCACCCGCGGAAATGTCAAAGGTCTCGTTTAGGGACAGGTATTTTTAGTAATTTTTTTTGATTAAAATATGAGATAAAAAAATTTAATATGTTTGAGATGATTTTTTAACTTTTTATAAAAAAATATGTAAAAAATAGAGAGAAAAAGAAATTTTTGCTTTTTTGGTATAAGTTGTTGGCTTTTTGATTTTTTAGTGACTTTTTAACTAAAAAAATCACTTGCCAAACGAGACCTAAGACTATACTTATATTAAAAAGTCAAAATTTTTTCTTTTCTTTCTATTTTTTGCATATCTTTTTGTAAAAAATTAAAAGTCATCTCAAACATATTAATTTTTTTACATCATATTTTAGCCAAAAAAATCAAAAAGTTACTAAAAAAGTCTATTCCCAAACACAAATTTTTAGTCCAATAAAATAAAATATCACATCTAATTCATAATCATTATATTTTTTCTCTCACAAAAAATCAAAAAAACCCTTCCTAAATAAGATTTTTTATCCCTAAATTAAAATAATTAAAAAATTAAAAAGACAATTTACTTTCCAAACACACCCATAATTTTAATTTTGGACTCTCAACCATAAGTCATATCAATTAAAAAATTTATTAAAATATAAACACTATTCCATAATTGTTTGTCATATCATAGCATTAAGGGTCTGTTTGTTTGCCGCCACAGCACTCCGAAGCGAACAAACAATGATGAACAGTAATCATATATTATGTTTGTTTTGTTTATGGTGCTTCAGATTGGTAGTTCATTGGGATTGTGAAAGGTCTTGGCGAGCGGATTAACAATCTGAGTGAGGAAATGATATTAGAAGTTAGTCTGTTCAGCTTAAGGTGTTGCCGGACATTTGCTCTATCGTTCAGTCGGTCAACTGTAATTTTTTTTTTTTTGACATTTTTTTTAACAATAATGTTTAATGTTTTTGTATTTTTTGTAAGTAAAAATTATAATTTTATTTGTTTTATTATTTTATATAAAAATAATTTAATAATCTCTATACCAATAAATATCATCAAAACAAATACAATTTTATTAATCCCTTTACTATCAATCTTTTTATTATCAATCTCTTCTATTCTATCCTGAAAATAAAAAGGAATGTATTATTACTACTCACCAATAACTTTTTCAACAAATTTTGAACATTTCAAAAGAATCAATTCAGCAATATCCGATGAAGATATAGAAAGAGAAGTGCCGATAGTGGTGGTTTGTTGAAATTTTTCACGTATATATTTCTCTTTCTTTATGTCTGGTTACTTTCTTAATTTGATGCTTAGTGGTGTTTTGAAAAGCCAGTAAAAAGTTTTTTTTTGGGGGCTTTTTTAGCTTTTTGGTGGTTTTTTTGACTAAAAAAGATGACTTTTTGTTACGTAAAAAAGTTAAAAAGCCAAAAAGTTAACTTTTTAACCAAGTTCCCAAATTGTCCCTTAAAGTTTGATTTTTCTCATTTTAACCTTTTATATTTCAATTTTTTTTCTAGTTTATTCTTAAAATTAATTCTGTTAAAAAAAAGTACACTTTTTGACTTATTGGTGGGTTTGGATTGGGTTTGATGTGATGTGTTAGAGAGATGATGTGATTTAAATAAGATGATATGACTTAAATAAGATAGTGACTTTTTGACTTTTTGACTTATTTAGTACATGCCAAACTAGCCTTAAACAAAAATTGACTTGATAACTATCACATAACTTAAAAAAATATATTATTATATTGAATTTTGAGTTTGTGTTAGTAGTGTGAATTATATATAAAATATTTTTATATCGTGCGATTATCAATGTGTCATTTTCTGTCAAATTTTAATAGAAGTTAGATTTAAAAGTAAACTAAGAAAAACTTCAAACATAAAGGGACTAAAATGAGAAAAAATAAATTTTAAGGATCAAAGTAAAAAAGTGACCAAACATAATCAAAACAAATTGTAATTTATCCTATATATTATATATAAATGAGCCTGAAAATGGTTTTGGGTCATATTCATAAATATGACGGCCCAAGAAAAGGAAAGGAAAAAGTACTCCGAAATAACCAACTCTTTATAACTATTGGTATTTAAAAAAAAAAAAAAAAAAAAAAAAAAGGGGTCGATTTCAGTAATCGAATATTTCAATAATTTTAGGAGTGCTACCTAGGAAAACCATGTATTATGGAATATATATGAGATGGATATTGTAGCATGAATGTTAATTAAGTGATACATTTAAATAGAAACTGATAAAACATAGATCAAAGCAAAAGACACTATACATTCATCAAATCAACCAAAAGGGTTCATGTCTATGGGTACAGTTGCATCAGTAAATAAGAGGTTGAGTACATATCTATGGGTATAGTTGATGTTACTGAAATATTACAATGATATATGGATATCATGGGGTGTATTGGATTGGAATGGAAATCAATTTGAGTTGTGGTGGTTGTTTTTGGAAGTAAGAGAATCGATAACACGTTGAGCTATCATCTCCTTCACCAACTTCCTGGGTACTGGAATCACGCTTCCATTCTTCGGTTTGAAACGCCGTTTGGAATCGGTCTGTTCTCGATCCTCTCCTCCACTACAATTCTCCTCTTCTAGCTTGCACTTGATTTTATCTCTCTTATCTGCCATCTCTCTCTCTCTCTCTCTCTCTCTCTCTGAAGTGAGAGTTTTGTTGTGCTGTGTTGAGTTTTCTTGAGTTGGAGAGGAAAAGATGAGGATATATTTATACAGAATGTTGTGGTCTCTTTGAAGGCATATATGCAGTGCCAGTGTGTGAACCCAAATTTGAAGACCCACCCCTGTGGCTGTGGGTGTGGCTGTGGGTGTGTGTGTGTGTGTGTGTTAATTCTAGTCAAATTAACAGTCACCATCCCACTTTAAGTGTATAATTCAGGTGTGTGAAGGTGTTGCGTAATGCAGTGGGTGTGGGTATCTTAGGTGGCTGAGTGTGAAATAAATCTACAGGATTCTATCCCTTGAGGGGGGATTGTAAGTCCGATAAAGAGTTTAATCAGATTTCATATCTTTCATATAGGGGATGGGGAGGTGGGATATAAATAGTGGATAACAATCTCATGAGATTAATTGTAAAAAATCAATTTTACTTCCAAGTACATATATCTTAATTTTTATTATTTTTTTTTTCAAATGATGAGATAAAAATTCAATTTTTTTTTTCAAATTGCGGGATAAAGAATTTCTTTTTCCACTATTACATAGACAAATTATTTAGCTTTATTATGTATTATACATATTAAAATAAAATTTAAAAGTCTCAATTAAAAAATAAAATAAATTTATTTAATTTTTATTGATGTTCTATTTATTTATTTTTTAAAAAGTTCTATCTAATAAATAAAATAAAATTTATAAGTTAGATTTAGTATTGTTATTATTTAGTAATACAAAAAGGCAAAACTGTCTTTTAATAGTTATCCTTCTTCATAATATACCAAACAAGCATAAAATTTAATAAATTAGTCATTTCTTGACATCTAGAGGGTGTTTGTGATGATTTAAATAAGTATACTTTTTGATTTTACTAAAAATTGTACAAAAAGTAAATAAGTGATGTGACTTAAAGAAATTAAAAAATTAAAAAAAAAAAAGTGCACTTTTGTAGGGGATACCAAATGGTGTCTGATAACTAAACAAATATAGGATATACATTTTTTAGCCTCTTTTGGCAACTAAGTTAAAAGCAAACTTATTAGCTTTTTGATTTTTTTTACAAAAATGTTTTAGATCACTAATTAGTGGTGGCTCTAATGATGTGGTAGTGGGTCCTACCCACTACCACATGTGTTTTGTGCCTTGATTTTTGTTTTTCTTTGTTTTTTTTCAATTGCCACCTCACTAGTGATGGAGTTAGTGATGATAAATTAGTGATATGTAGCATTGCTTTTTTTTTTTTATTACATTACATTACCTTTCTTTTTTTTTTTTTGGCACGTTCTTTTAAAAAAAAATCCAAAAAAATCAAAAAAATTATTTTTTAATATACTTCCCAAAATAAGCTACTAATCTTTATATATCCAATCCATCCAACCAACCAAACATGACTTTTGGATTGAGCTCCCTCCAGTCACCATCTAGGACAATGACACCATCATAGTTACCAAAATAATTTTGAACATCAGCTCTGTGACTTCAATTACTTAATTTTGAATGCAGAAATTCCTAGGGTGAGCATGGTCCAGATTGAATCGGATTGGGATAAAATTAGGACCAATTCGTTATTTACGATTCTTGAAAAATTAGAACTAATCCAATCCGTTTAAATCATGAAACCAATCCGAACCAATCCATCTAAATATGGATTCGATCGGTTTAGGATCACGGATTCACATAATTAAATAACAAAAAATATATATATATAATATTTTAATTTCATAAAAATATAAACATAACGCTATATTAGTTCCATAATAGCAACATATTTTTTTTTTTATAATAACGACATACTGTTCTAAAATTTAAACAACCATAAGAAAACTGGTTTCACCATAAGTATTTAGACAATTATAAATTAAAACTAAAAACTAACAAACAAAACTAATAAAAGAAGATATTACACGGTTTTAAGTTTGAGTTTAGATTTTATAAAGAATAAGAGAAGATACTATGGGGGAATGTATAATAAAAATATAGACTATTTATATACGGTCTGGATTGGTTCCAATCCGGAACCGTAGGGTTCAATCCGGAACCAATCCGTGGACTCTAGATTTTTAATTCTTCAATCCGGAACCGAACCGCGGATTAAAAAAATCAATCCAAATCTATCAGATTGGACTGGACTGGATCGGATTACGAATTTCACGAATTCCTTACTTAGCCCTAGAAATCCCCAATGTGGGCTTTTTTCTATAATTGATAAAAAATTAATTATAAATATAAAATAATTACATAAAATTAAACAATTATAATTTAATAATGTATATCTATAAACCCAACTATCACCGCACAAAAATGACCTGGCCCAATTCAATTATCATCAAAGAAACTACCGAAACCAACAATCACTCAAAACAACTTTCATAATGCGAAAGAATTAATCAAAAAGTATCAAACTACATAGAATTTGAACCTACAATTTTACATGGGGTTTGAAAAATGTCAAATATATGTCATCTTATATTGTTTCCATAATTTTAATTCACGATGCTTAACAACGCAGTGAAATTATCTAACAATTGCACCATGGGACACCCTATAGATTTTGTACAATTGACTCCCATACAAAATTATGTCTTTTGTTAATATTTAATTTAAAATTAAAATATCTCACTCATAATTTTAAAAATATTATTAATACATTTTTGTATACAAATTTAATCCGTGAACCATTCTCCAATACTCACCTAAGAGGGTTTTTTTTTTTTTTTTTTTTTTTTTTTTTTGTGATGTTTTCATTTCATATCAAAACATTCATTATTATTATTCATAAATTTAAAAATATTATTAATACATTATATCATTGGAATTTTTTATATAAAAATTCAATTTGTGAATATTTTTTGTAATTAAAATACCTACTTAACATGTGTTTAATTCTTAAATTTATGTAAGGATGTATGATTTGGGTGGGGGGGGGAGGGGGGAGAAGGGAAACAATTTTAATTTTTATGTCATTCACTTTTTCTTTCATGATTATTTTATTTTTCCTTTTTTCTTCACAAATTCCTACTCAAATTCAAGATCTAAATACATACTTTAGAGTGGTTCTCACTTGCACATATATATTTATGCAATTTTTTTTCACCTTTATTCTCTCATTTATTTATTCTCTGTTTTCAGTTTAGTTTTAGTATTTCACAAAGAAAATTTAACTCTCAAAAGTTTGCTATATGTATTGTTAAAAAACTTATCAACAATGCTACATCCTTCTGATTTATCACCCCTTAAATGACCCTAATGATGTGGCATTGATGTTAGACCCTTTACGATAGAATGTTTGACATATTAAAATTTGACACTTATCATACAACGTCACTAAGAGTGATTTTTAGAGGTGATAAATTAGGTGTGCCAATTATTTTTCAAAACCTATAATTGAGAAAAGTTTCTCAATTTTCTGGTTGTCAAAAACGGAAAAAAAAAAAAATGTAAATACTTATCGAGATTGTCAAGCTAGATCCTTATTAAATAAGTTCATTAAACAATTTTGAAAAATATAAAAATAACTCTGAAAAATTTTACAAACAAAAATGCAATTTTCTCAATTTTGAATTTTTAGAATTGAGTTCCAACAACATTTTCTTAGCTTGAGAAATTTTTTGGTTTCAAATTTTAAAAAATTTCATGAAATTTCTTAATCTTTGTAAAAAAAAAATTAAAATTAAGTAACTTCTCAGTTTTTAAAACTCAAAACTTTTGCAGTTTCAAAAACTAAGAAACTCTTCTTTTACAAAAATTTTATTTCCTACAAGGAATTTGGTTAGACATCTTTGCAAATCGGCTTCAATATTCTTTTTTTTTTTTAATTATGAAAATGGATGTAGAGTTTGGAGACCCCAAAAAAAAAAAAAAAAAATTTAAATAAATAAAATAACATCTGAAACGTCACTCAGTGACGTCACATGTCCAACTAATGTTTTAACAAAACAACGCTATTGTGGTCATTGGTTGGCACACAAAACTTGTAGGATTAATGAAACTTTTGTGCGACTTAGAAATTTATAAATTTGTGTCATGGAACTTTTGTAATTTCAACAATGCTAGAAGACTCAAAAAATTATCTGAAAAGTAGTTAGAAAATAAAATATTATCTTAAGGGTGTATGATAATCAAATTCTACACATAAAATTAAATGTATTAACTATTAAGTGACAATCAATTAAATCCGTTTGATAACCACAACTAATAATAATATCACTTCAAAATTTAAGTACATTTTAAAATATAAACTAAAATTTAATAAACTTTTAAATCATATGAAATTTACTCAATTCTAACTGAATTTATTAATATTAAACATAGACATTGATATGAACTATTACAAGCTCACCACAACCACCATTACCACCACTATCACAACCACCACCATCGCTACTGCCACCGCCACCGCTATCGCTACTGCTACCGCTACCACTGTCACCGCCACCACCACCTTTATCATCATTATTATTGTTGCCATAAACACCACTATCATTTTACTACTACTACCATCACTATCACCATGCAACTATCATCATACCACTACCTTCACGCCACCGCTACCGCCACCATCACCACAGGCACCACCACATTCATCACTATTGCTATAAGTATTACCATCATTTTATTACTACTACCATCGCTTCCACTACCATTACCGCTACCACCACCACCATCGCTACCAATGCTACTGCCATGCCACCGCCACCACTACCCTACCACCACCATCATAACATCACCACCACCACTATCACTACCATCACGATATAAAAATTAAAATATATAATTTCAAAAGTTAAATTTGATCTTATACATATCAAACAAATTATTTTTAATTCAGTATTTAAATTTTTATCAAATAATTTTTTAGCTTAAAAAATTCAACATTCAGTTTTTAATATTTAATTCGCAATCTTTAGTTTTTAATTTTAAGTTTTATCAAATACCGTCTTGGACTCTATTTGAATTTACAACCTATAATTTATTTTTCTTCTACTTTTCAACTTTTTTTTTTATTTATTTTAAATTCACTAACTTTTTCTTTTTTTCATATTTTTTTGGGTGATAGAAAGTTCCAAGTCAATGGTCAAAAGAAATGTGCAAAGAAGTTGCTACAAGTCGCATAAAAACCAAATGCCATGAAGTGTGATGAATGTGATTGCTAAAATATGTTTTTAATAAATCAAGTAATATAAAAAGCCATCTCAGAATTAAATAAAGAATATATATGAATAGTTAGGATTTTTTAAAAATGAATTTTATTAATAAATATTATAAAATCTTATCCATTCATATATATTTGATATTCTATTCTATATTTAATTTTTGTCATAGTAGCAAAACATGTGTATTATGGGGGTGACGCCCTCTTGCCAGCAAACAATTCTCTTGCCTAGTTGGGAAATTAAAAAATATTAAAAGTAACGAAACAATGCTCTAAAGAATGAAAAGCATCGTGACTTTCAGTGCTGTGGTGACTTGAAGGAGAATAAAGTGAATTGAATTGCAGATTAGAGCGTTGCGGTGTGGACTGATGGAGCACTATCTGAATGTTCTATTTTTGTTTATACATAAGAGCATCTCTAATCGATCCTCTATAATTTTATATTGGAAGGATTTGCTCTTTCAATTCATCTTCTAAATTCATCTCTATTTAGAAGGAGGAAAAATAGAGGATCCCTTCTAAAATATTATTCATTCTATATTTTTTATTATATTATAAATAACTTTTAATATGTAAATTTAATTTTTATAAAATTGGCATCATTAGAAAGAGTGAAATTATACCTTTAAAATGAGTATAATATTAAATATATTTTACAGAAATTTCAAAATTAAATATTTGTTAATGAACAAAAATTATTTACTTTTTTTACTTTTTGAATAAAAAAATTTATTTTCATCCTCCTGATGAAAGGATTGGGTTGAAGATGCACTAAGATATTTGATCTTCAAAAATTATATGTGAAATGTGCATTGCAATTATAATTATTTTAATATTATGTGTTTTTTATTGACAATCCACAAAAGGTTCAATAGTAAGATATTTAAAAATATACAATCAATTTTTTCAAGTGATGAAATTATATTTTTTTGATCAGCAAAGAAGAAACCTTTATTGATGGAAAAACAAACAAGATTCGAGATTACATCAAAAAAGGGGGAGGAGGGGAAGAGCAGCCTGCATCATAGCAATCAAACCCAATCCCAACTAGGTTGGCACCGAGAAGAAAGCCCTATCATTTGCAAGGACAACCCCAGGAGTTTGGTGAGGAACCAAACCCGAACAGAACAGTACAAAGAGGATCAAAACAGAACAAAAACTAAACAAAACCTAAGCCAAACCAATTCAAACTGCATACTCCTCCAAAACAGCAGCAGACCAAGAGCTCAAAGCACACACACATAGCCGGGCTCACCTAAGCCAAATTGCAGACCACCAGCAGCCCAATTGCAGACCACCAACAGCAGACCACCAGTGCTTGCACACCCTCTTACAGCCAGAACTTAACACAGGTCCTCATTGGGCTGGTGAATCAGAGAAGGAACCATTGACAGCCTGGGAGTAGAGTAGGCCATCCCGACTAATGTACTTTTGTGGATCATTGCATGCATTGACCAAGAGTTTTCCATTAAAAACTACATGGATCAGCGAAACCAATCTACTAGAGCCCAGACCAAGACCAACCCAAACCAATCTACTACCCTCTTGGACATACAACAAGCATACCCAAAACTGCAGCACAACAAAAGGACATACAACCAACCACCAAATCTGCTGGTAACACCAACAAGCAGAGCAACTGACAGCAGAGCAACCAACTGATAGAGATGATCCACTCTCCTTATTTGCATCTTCTAAGCTGGTAAAAGATGATCCACTCTCCTTATTTGCATCTTCTAAGCTGCTGGATTGTTGTTTCTGAAGGTCTTGAAGAGGAACACTATTTGTTTCTCATCTGTAGGGACATAGGAGAGATTCACACCTTTTTCATTACAAGCAGTTTTGTCCGTTGTACGCAGCAGATCACCATAAGACCAGCCAGATCTGGAGTGCAATAGTGCACTAGGAACATGACAGACAAAGCCATCATGCTCATTCACACCTCATATTAGCATAGCCAAACACACAGATCCCATTAATCAACTGAAATGAACACCCAATAACGACAATGATCCATATGATTTTTGAGGAAGAAACAGTTTGGTGTTTAACTATCCAGAACTGATCATCACCACCAGCACTCTGCAAGCACTTCTTAGCAAACCATCACAGCAGGGGCAAGTGACAGCTTCCAGATCGGATACAAAATTGAACCTGAGATAAGTTAAAGACAATATCATTAATGGAGAATGCCATTTTGGTTGGGGATGATTTGACCCACATCGCTATTCTTACTTTAACAAGCTCCCATAGATCCCTTAAATTAGGTTGCGAACCATTAAACACGCAATCATTTCTATGCTTCCAAATAGACCAGAGAACTGCTAGAGGCACTACCTTCCATATTACCTTCTCAACCTTTTTCATAGTACAAGCTGACCACCACTGAAGCAATCCTTCCACTGAGTTTGGCATAACCCATTGCCATCCCCACCACTCCATAACATGAGACCACAGACGCCAAACAAACGGACACAGGAGCAAAATATGGGAGGAGGTTTCCACCTCTTGTTGGCAAAACACGCAGCTGACATTTGCATATTCATCCAAGGTCCCAATACGCTGCAAGAAACTAGATGTTTTCACCTTACCTTGCCAAGCCAACCAGCCGAAGAATTTGACTTTTGGTGGAGCACAGTTATTCCAAACAGCCGCTGCCGTGTTCCTAACTGGCCCCAAAGATAATTCACAGCACTTGTACACAGATGCAACAGAAAAGACCCCCGACGGGTCAGCCTTCCACTTCCATATATCTGGCCTTAAATCTGTGGGTACTGGCGCGGCTCTGGTTGCAGCTTGTAGTTTATTAACCTCCTCCTCTTCCCACGCCAGCAGAGTTCTCCTAAAGCCGAGTTGCCAGCCTTGATTCCCGCCTCGTCTGGTGTAAAATTCAGAATCGATCCATTCTTTTCTCAGAGATAGAGAAAAAGTCCGGGAAATTCTTCCTTAAGGCACAACTCGCCCACTTATCGGACGATTGAGCTCTGCCCATTCCCCAACTGAATTGTAATGTTTGCAAGGAACACATTATGAATCACTGGCTTGGAGGTCACTGCACGAATGATATCTGACCAGATTTTTGAGATTCTACAATTTCCTTCCATTTGTGGTAGCCAACTCCCACCCCTCATATTATACTTTGAGCAAATGACTTCCTTCCACAAAGAGTGAGTCTCAGCCCCAAACCTCCACCACCATTTAAGTAGTAAGCAAATATTCATGTCCGATGGGCTTCTGAGGCCCAAGCCTCCCAGAGTTTTTGATTTGGCCATGTTAGCCCAAATTGACCATATGGACTTTCCTTCTAAGATCTGACCCTCCCCATAAAAAGTTAGATTGAATTCTGTCAATTTCTTTTGCCACCCCCACTGGTAGTTTGAATAACGACAAATAGTAGATAGGCAGATTACTCATAACAGACTTAATCAAGGTTAGCCTTCCAGCAAACGATAACACCCTTCTTTTCTATGTGGACAATTTCTGTTTAAACTTATCCAAGACTGGTTTCCATGTGATCTTCCTACTAGGGTTAGCACCAAGAGGTAGCCCGAGAAACTTTAGCGGAAAGTCCTGGTAGGCACAATTTAACATAGCGGCAAAGCCTTGCATTAGTCCTTCCTCCACTCTAATACCAGCTAACACACTTTTGTGATAGTTAATTCGCAGCCCTGATAGAATTTCAAAGCACCGAAGGATTCTTTTGATAGTCACCACTTCCTCCCACTCGGCTTCACAGAACAGGATTGTATCATCCGCAAATTGTAGGTGCGATACTTTGACCCCATTATTTCCAATGACCACCCCTTTGATTAAATCTAGATCCTTTTCTCTTTCGAACAAGACATTCAAGCCCTCAGCCACAACATTAAATAGAAAAGGGGACAATGGATCACCTTGTCGTAAACCACGTTGAGGGCGAAACTCCTCAGTAGGCGAACCGTTCACTAAGACTGACACTCTTGTAGATGTAACACACGCTCGCAACCATCGCCCCCACCTTTCCCCAAACCCAAAATTGGATACCATGTGGAACAGAAACTCCCAGTTGACTGAATCATAAGCCTTCTCGAAGTCTAGTTTGAGTACCAAACCTTTCTTGTTCGATTTACGCCACCCATCAACTATCTCATTGGCTATAAGAACCCCATCCAAGATGTGTCTACCCCCCAAAAAAGCTGTTTGGGACTCGCTAATAATCATGGGCGTAATGTTTCAACCTATTAGACAAGACTTTAGCCGTAATTTTGTACAAATGAACTTATGAGGCTAATGGGCGATATTCATTCAAGTCGACGGGCTATCTACTTTTGGAATCAACGCAATGAAAGTGCTACCTATCCCCTAGCCGATTAGCATTCGATGAAACTCCCTAAAAATTGCATCACCTCAGTTTGACAATACTCCAAAGATTTCTTAAAGAAGGTCAAGTTAAATCCATCCTACCGTGCTTTGTTGCCATCACGTTGTAATAACATATTTGACTTCCTCTTCAGAACTCGCTTAAGAGGTCTACTACATGCGTACCACCAATATTTTTGAACTGCCGGTTTGGCCCTATCCGCCCAAGTTTCCAAAAGTGGGTCAAAAATGGTTCTCACCGCATGTCTAACCTCCGAAGGTTCCTCGAGCCTTATGTCATTCACTAATATTGAGCATAAAGAATTTACGCTATTTCTCTTGCTTGGCCATAATATGAAAGTACCTTGTGTTCCTATCTCCTTTGTGGCCGATTAATTCGGACTTCAGCCAGGATCCTTTCCATCGCTTTTATTCACTTCCATATTTCCCCCTTAATTCCTCGCCACGGTTGTTCATCCCCGAAGCACTCTTTCCTCTCGCAATTAATTCAATAGCATGGGCCTCCTCTTCAACAATCTTCAACTTATTTTCAATCAGCCCAAACACAAGAGAATTCCACACTCTTAGCTTCGTTTGAGCTTTAAACTTCATAAGGCAAATAAACCAAACACCCTTCCACCTGATATTCTGACCAAGTTTTCTCCACTACGGATGCGAAGGTAGGGTGAGTAGCCCACGCATTGAGGAACCGAAAAGGTTGCGGTCCCCAATCTTTTTCATCATCTATCAAAAGTATGGGAAGGGTCGACAATTACTGGAGAGTCCCCATAACTTAAGATTGAAATTTTCAAGCCAAACAGGATCGAGCAAGAATCTATCTATACGACTCTATTTCTCTCTAATTTGTGAATTGCACCATGTAAACTTCCTCCCCAGCATTGGTACATCAAACAATTCTAATTGATCTATCATGGAATTAAAATCCCTCATTCCTCTGTCACGTCTAGAACATCCAATTCTTTCGGAAATATTTCTTATTTCATTGAAGTCTCCCCCCATACACCAAGGCCCCAAAAAATTATTCTTCAGCCGAGCAAACATATCCCAGACTTGTTGCCTTTTAGCCACATCCGACGGGCCATACACATTAACCACTACATAGTTAAAAGAGGAGAAGAAGGTACCTGCCAAGAGTATGAAATTGCGATGGCCACAGCAAGCTTCCATCTGGAACACCCTCGGATTCCATATACAGAGCAGCCCGCCAGCACGGCCTTCCGCATCCACAGCTGAATACGCAAAATTGTCCTCGTACCAGATGGATCCAACTACTTCGGAAGTGATAGAAGAGGACTTTGTTTCTTGGATCAACACCAAACTGACTTTCCTTTCTGCTAGGTTTTGTCTAATCTTTCTCCTTTTCTCAGGTCTTTCCAAGCCTCTGACATTCCAAGATTGTATCTTCATAACAAATTACTATATACTCCATAATCACCTTGAACCTTGCAGCTCAACTGGCTCCAACACTCCTCCTGGCCACTCTCCGTTTATCATTGGCCTCTAGTTCCTCTAGCTTGCTAAGAATCACCTCCTCCTTGCCATCACAGACTACACCCAAAGACTTTCCCGATCCGAGAGTTCTTTGCGCCTCTGAACCTCGGACCGTCTGCGTGGTCTTCTGCCATGGAGAGGGAAATCGCAGCAGCAGTTCGGAAGACTGCCCCTTTCCCAAAATTCAACTTGGACATCATGGCTTTCCTCCCCCCTTCCTGCTTCCCTTGCTTCAGAATATTCTGCCGAGTACTAGCCTCTCTCTTCTCCTTTTGTTTATCCTTACGCAGTGAATCTGGGTTCACCCACATTTCCACGGAATTGGGCTTCACATGCCCATTGATGATATTTAAATTTGGAGTGCAAAAGTCAGACCCATTACATGGGTTTCCAGCCCAATGGGCCGGCCCCTCCTTGTTTATACCCGAGTGGTCCCTATACAACGCCACTTCCAAGTTTATTCCTGGTTGGAGACCAGCAGAACCACTCAAGCTTTTTATAAACCCGAGTGCACGCCTCATCATTCCCACTACTGCACCCTCCTTGGTTGCTTCACCCATCACGACATCCCTTTATCGAGTGCAACACCTTCCTGACAAAGGCCACCATCGTGCTCGACTCTCCACCACCAAACCTCCCTCGCCTTTTCTTCCTCCTCTAAGCCTTTACACGAGACTTGAGCTATCGCCATACCTCTTAATTCCACCCCACAGCCTTTTTCCACCTCAGCACCCACTTGGACAGCCACGTTCGCATCTTCTTCTTCTTGCCTGCTGCCTCTATCTGCAATGTTCTCGACTTCTTCCTCTGAGTTGTAACTTGCCTCATTGTTCCTCATAAAAGATTGACATATGCAATGGTCTTTCACGACCTGTGAAATTATGATCTGTTCCTCGCAGATCCTAACAGGGTAGATCGCACCTTTGCATTCCAGATTGACTGTGTGATTGATGGTAGTCATATAACTAGTTTCTATTTGCACTTTCCCACAGTGAAAAGAGGACACATTAATGGTACTCTCATCCAGTTTGAGCACCTCACCCCACTCTCGACCAATGTTGCAAAAAGTATTACTATTCCATAGGATCAGTGGCACCCCATAACAACTTAACCACACCTGCCTGACCTGATCCAATTCCATGCTTTCATCCCATTCCGCAATCGACTCGCACCACTCTTGAATCCATTCCTTCATTAGTAGCAGTTGTTCCTTCAAAGCTACCACTGATTGAAACGAGAGGATTATCTGACGTCCGCCTCCTGCCCGAACTATGATATCCCCATAACCTCGCCTCTGGAGTTCAGCCTTAAAATTTTCAATCGAGAGATGTGAATTTAATCTTGCCACAGCACTTTCATACAGCCACCCATTCCCTCCTCTCTGAACCTTAATTGTATGAGCCGAGTTAGGTTGACGAGCATTGCCTCTTAATGCATCGGCATATGACTTGCTCCCCTCGTGAATAGCACGTACAGGTTGGCTACCCTTCTTGACCCATCCCTTCTGTAATGTAGGAGCCTTATTCTGGTTATACGAATGTTCCTTACTAAACTCTGCCATCTTGACCTTTAAGGCTTTGTCATCGCACCAAAGGCCATGTGCTTTGAGCACCGCCATGTCCGCTACAAGGGCAACATACCGTATAAAACCGAACCTAGACCCTGTGAGGCGTCTTCTCTTGTTTGGAATATACACATCCAGCACAACTCCATAGTTGGAAAAGATTTTTTCTAACCCTGACACCCCCATCGACTCTGGTATGTCATCCACAAAAACAGAGTGTGTTGTTCTCCCTTGTTAATATTATGAAATTATATAGTTAATATTATCCAGTCAACTTAATTTTTTTCGTTAGTGATATCGACACCAAAATCCAAAAGATGAATAGGCTGCATTGAAGCCCTATTCATATATATATATATATTTATATGATAAAAAATGTTATGTATATAAAAAGAAATATATATTTAATATTTGAACCTATAGTTCAAATTTAAATTTTGTGTGTTAATTCCTTCAAATTTTAAATATGTTTTCTCATATACTTATATTTTTTTGGATGAGCTAAATAATGCGGCTTAAATAATTAATGGTTTGGATCATCAAAGTAAGACATGTGACCCGAACAATACCGTCCAATTTACTTTATGGACTGAAGAGAATATGTTCATTACTAGTGAGTTGAGTTAATGGATAATTAAAATTTTATAATATATAATATTTTATTATTAAATAGTGATATCAAGTGTTGGTATTATGATTGAAAAATTCTGAAGATATATAAAATTTATAAAAAAAACAAGTGAAGCTTTTTCTGTTATTGATTGTACTACCAAATTTGTAGCCTAATCTCACACTAATATATATATATATATAAGAATGCCTAGTCATATGAAATCAATTGTAGTGTGATTATATTAATGGGTCCTGTTATGGTGTGCAACCCTTTAAGGTTGCACACAATATGTAACAAACACAAAAAGTATAAGTGTAAAGTATAAACATCAAGCAGGACGGCAAATAGAAAAAGCGTAAGTTTAAGATGTAAGTTGCACACTTAAAAAAGAGTCCCATATTAATTTATCCAACAAATTTAAGATTTGCTTTTCCAAACAACCCACATCCAGACTTCCAATAAGGCTTGTGTAAACATAAATGGATGGGGCGTTTACAATTAGTTTTTTTCGTTACAAGTAAAATCCACGCAACAGTTTGATTATAAACATATAAATATTCATTATTCATTCTTTCCGTACTTGGAATGAACCCCCTAACTCACACAATTTCTGTTGCCCACTGTGGTGGCCGAATAATTGGCGAGGATAAAGGAGGTATATTTCAGAAGCTTGACGCTAGCTGGAAGATATCCCGCAAGGATATGGGGCCGAATAGGGTAGATAGACCGAATGGGGAAGGATCCCTAGAGCCGAATAGAGGAAAAGATAATGATTAAAAAAGTAGGCCCAGGCCCCGAGGCCCAGAGAATGGATATAAATACAAGAGCTTCATATTTGTAAAGGTATGTAAGAATCACTTCTAAAAACTTAGTAAACAAGCTTTCTTGAGTAGAGGAATTGACTTGTCCGTCGGAGTGCTAATTCCGGCACCCCCGACCGGAGTGTTCGTATCTTTTCAGGTGACTAGCTGAGGATCATTGGCGTCTTTCAGGATCTGAAGAGTATTTCCAAACCCTTTCACCACAATTGGCGCCGTCTGTGAGAATACTCAAATACATCCATGGAAGGCGTGATCGAAGATCCCCCGATAGCCACCAACGAGATAACACAGGAAAACGACCTCACCCCAGCTAATATGCTCGGAAAAGAAACCATTCCGGCACGACGCGTCCTGAACTTCGATTCACCAACAACTTCAGCATAAGAAACCATGCAGGCTATCATAGAACAAGCAAAGCAGAATGAACAAAGGCTCGAGAACATGATCGCGGAGAACGAACGACTCCGTCAAGATTTGGCCCTGGAGGTAGCAAAATCTAGAGAGGCCATGCGCCAGGAACCAGAGCGACCCCCGAGGGCAGACGGACAAAGACCTCGGGCTCGACCAAAGGATACCGATAGCAGCTCCAACTCATCATCCACGGAGCTCGACGCAAGGGGACGATCCGAGACCTCCAGCTCCTCCGAAAAGGATCTGCGAACGAGGAACAAGCGCAGGAGAAGCAGCTCAAACGAGGAAGACCAGCATGATCCTTTCGTTCGACGGATCGCAAGGGCGTCCCTGCCCAAGAAATTCAAAGCTCCCTCGTTCACTCTATACGACGGAAAATCAGACCCCACTGATCATATCTGTCATCACAAACAGGCCATGACGCTGCACGCAGACAATGAAGCCCTCATGTGCCGAATATTCCCTAGCAGCCTAGGTCCACTAGCTGTTAGGTGGTATTACAAGTTGGAGCCAGCTTCGATTAAAAGCTTCCGACTACCATGTAAATCCTTCAGTACAGTTCATCACCAACGAGGTACAACCGAACAGCCGACTCTCCGGCTATGCAGATCGATCGGAGAGACGCCAGAGCGTACTCGGCGCGATATTGGGAGTGCTTCAACCTTGACGACGCTAACGACTCCATGGCCATCACCGCCTTCAAAATGGGTTTACATCCCGACAGCGGTTCTGCCTCGACCGAAGGCCCCCAAAACGATGGGCGTTGATGAAAAAGTTGAAGAATATTGTAAAGTCGAAGATGACGCTCGAGGATAAAAGCCGGACAAATCCTCAAAGAAACATCCTCCTCAAACCGCCGACCAATAAGCTCCGTGCCGCCACCGAGTCCCGAGCCGAAGAACGGACCAAGCGAGATAAAAGGCGAGACTCCGCCGATCAAGCGATCGGTGCCCACCGAACGAATGAACAACTACAAGTCGACAAAGACGCCAAGGCAATGCACAAGAAGTATACTGAGTTGACAGAGCCGATCGCGCAATAATGACCAAAGTCCAAAGACCTTCCATTTTTCAAGTGGCCGTCGAAGATGGTGGGGCCTCCCGACACACGGAGGAGGGACAGACGATGCGAATACCACAAAGATCACGGCCACGAAACCGAGAGTTGTTATGCGCTAAAGGATCATCTGGAGGAACTGGCGCAAGATGGTCGATTGCAGCAATACGTGAGCAAGGGAAGGCCAACCAAAGCACTAGCCTTGAGACAGGATTCACCTCCGCTTGGCGTGATCCACATAATCTACGGTCTGCCGGCATCCCCGACCGTGCATACGATCCAGTCGCACCCAATCCCCCAAAAACATAACATGTCGACCGGCAGGCCCAAAGAAGCTCCGACAATTAAGTTCGATGACTCCGACCTCGCCGGAACGGTGGCCAGCCACGTCGATCCTTTGGTCGTTAAATTACGCGTACGACAGTTTAGCGTTGAACGCATTCTCGTAGACCCAAGAAGCACTTCGGAAATCCTGTATTACAGAACTTTTGTCGAACTCGGCCTCAACAAGTCGGACCTGTCACTGTCGTCTCAGCCACTGTTTGGTTTCAATGCGAATCCAGAGTATCCGTTGGGGAGGGTCGTGCTACCTGTTCGACCGGGCTCAAAAACAGTTGACGTGGAATTCTTGGTTGTGAAGCTTCCGTCGCCATATAATGCCATCATGGGGCGCCCTTGGTTGCATGTCATGAAGGCCGTCCCAAGCACCTACCATCAGCTTATGCGCTTCCCAACAGACCGTGGCATTGAGGAGATCCGTGGCTCACTGCAACCCGCACGAACGTAGACTTTATGAAGATCCATTTACGGACCCGACTTGTGGGATCCGATGTTTGTACTGGTCCCACGTTTTAATGAAAATCAATTTTCTCTGTCACCCTCCTTCAAGCCCCTTCGTGGATATCGCGATTGGCCAAATTAAGTCTCCGGATTCGGAGCCCCCTTTGGTGCATGGCACCTTAGGGCCGAATAAGTCTCCGGATTCGGAGCCCCCTTTGGTGCATGGCACCTTAGGGCTGAATAAGTCTCCGTATTCGGAGCGCCCTTCGTGGATATCACGATTGGCCAAATTAAGTCTCCGGATTCGGAGCCCCCTTTGGTGCATGACACCTTAGGGCCGATTAAGCCTCCGGATTCGGAGCCCCCTTTGGTGCATGACACCTTAGGGCCGAATAAGTCTCCGGATTTGGAGCGCCCTTCGTGGATATCACGATTGGCCAAATTAAGTCTCCGGATTCGGAGCCCCCTTTGGTGCAAGGCACCTTAGGGCCGAATAAGTCTCCGGATTCGGAGCGCCCTTTGTGGATATCACGATTGGCCAAATTAAGTCTCCGGATTCGGAGCCCCCTTTGGTGCACGACACCTTAGGGCCGATTAAGCCTCCGGATTTGGAGCCCCCTTTGGTGCATGACACCTTAGGGCCGAATAAGTCTCCAGATTCGGAGCGCCCTTCGTGGATATCACGATTGGCCAAATTAAGTCTCCGGATTCGGAGCCCCCTTTGGTGCAGGGCACCTTAGGGCCGAATAAGTCTCCGGATTCGGAGCAACCTTCGTGGATATCACGATTGGCCAAATTAAGTCTCCAGATTCGGAGCCCCCTTTGGTGCACGACACCTTAGGGCCGATTAAGCCTCCGGATTCGGAGCCCCCTTTGCTGCACGACACCTTAGGGCCGATTAAGCCTCCGGATTCGGAGCCCCCTTTGGTGCACGACACCTTAGGGCCGATTAAGCCTCCGGATTCGGAGCCCCCTTTGGTGCATGACACCTTAGGGCCGAATAAGCCTCCGGATCCAGAGCCCCATTTGGTGCATGACACCTTAGGGCCGAACAAGTCTCCGGACTCGAAGCGACCCTCGTGGACGTCACGATTGGCCAAACTAAGCATCCGGATTCGGAGCCCCGTTGGTGCAGGACACCTTAGGGCCGATTAAGTCTCTGGATCCAGAGCCCGTTTTAATCAACTCATTAAGCCGCAATCACTAATATGGTTCGCCGGACAAGGCGTACCTTAGCCGACCTACGAGTACGACCCATTCCAGTTAAACTCGCATCCCGCCTAAGGCAAGGGCCGATCCCTGAATACAAGAAAAATATTTAAGCTAAAATATTTAAGCCACACAAAAGTTCCAATAGCAAACTATTGAACCATACGAAATGACGTACTTAACCACTAAAAGTTGGGATCAGGAACATTCATCCCGCATAGCTAAAACAAAACATTTTCAGAATAAGACTCAACTATATGAAATAACACTTTTTATTTCATTAAAAAGTTGTTACATAGACGCAATCCGCGTTTGAACATTACAATATCTATCTCTAACTTCTAAGACAAATCAACCCATCGACTAAACTCTTGTCATTTGAACAACCATCGCGCCTCAAAACGCATCGATCTAACCGCGCCCGAATCGGCATGTCGCCAGGCCTCTGACACCATCGACAATGTCAAGGCCAAGATCCAAGACAAGGGAGGTTAGGGGTAGCGGTCGTTGTGTTTCCTTTCGGGGCGATCTGCTTCGACGACTTGGAGATTGACACGTTTCCAGTTTCTCCTTTCCGCGGTCCACCTCCCACACCGGAGAATCCTCCGCCGCAAATGGAGAATCCTCCGCCGCAAACCATCTGAGCGCCAAGTTCGGCCGGAATTTGAGCTCCTGCAACTATCATCACCATCCGATGGTAACAACTGTTGGTCATCCCACGCAATAGATGCTGGAGAACCAAATATGCTTGATTGCATGAGGCGCCTGCCGCTTTTATTCTCAGTAATGGCCGCGATCTTGAGGCCCAAATCCCGAAGTGATTTTATTAACACTAAACTCCACGAACACAAGCGTCGGTCAACATTCTCCACGACCTAATTAACCCAACGATTATTAAAACGCTACAAGCATAGATCGCATAAGGGTAAAAATTACCTAGCCCAATCGGCTAGACATCTGGCATTCGAGCTAAGTCAAAACGCCGTAGCCCCTCCGATCCCTGACTCACAGCTTCTTCAAATTTCAACAACACGCCGCAATGGCTTTATTCAAAAGTAAACGGCCATTACGTGGAGGCCGATCACGCACAATGAATCGGCGCCTCGATTTAACATGCTGCGTCTGATTGATGTATTTACGTCTATCCAAACATTTATGCAATTAAATTAAACACGCACACACCGAATGCGGGAGACAATTTGATATTTTCAATAAAGCGTCTTTTATTCAAAAAACCAAGAAATTACATAATTGCGAACGCGACCAGCATTCGAACCTTACAATAATTAAAGTCATACGGCATCGCCCTCATCCTCACTCTTCTCAACCTCGAAAGCAGAAAACGGAAAGTCCTTACTGTGGTAGAGAGGTGACGCCGAATCGATGCCTGATAAGCGAAGAGATTCGGCGACTTGAGATGCCTTGATCCAACCATGCCTGAACCCACGATTTTCACATCGGCAAACCTCTTCGGCAAGCTTCTCCTTGGTCTTTTGGATTCCAACGCGCCTTCGCGGAAAACCTTTCTCATAAGACCTCCCCTTGGAGGACTCCAATGCGAACATGCTCGCCGTTTCACGATCGGCAATGGCAGCGCTTATAAGCCGACTGGTAACCCTCTCTTCCACGACTGGATTCACCTGCCTTGCTAGTTGTACTTGAGCCGCTTTGATCTTCCTTAATTCACGTTCAGCCGCCTCCACGCGAGCCTCCAAACTGCGGATATGCTCATCCTTTTTCTCCATTTCTCGACGGGCGGCGCACAATCGCATGCCGACTTCATAAGCCGTATAGAGCCCTTTCACCGCCCCATGAATGCCCTCGCGAAACACTTCGTAGTCTTGACGACCAACCATTGATTGCTGAACTTCCGAAGGAAATATTTGTCGATTAAACTCGACCGCCACGTCTGGATCTCGCACAATCGAATCCGCTTCCGTCATGGGCTTATTCTTCACGAATACTGCAAAACTTAATGGGCACGGATTTGCGTCTGATCTCCTTTCAACTTGGGCGTGTGGCGATCTCCCATGAGACTGCCTGTCCCGTTTGGGCGACCTACTATGACGTCGAGGAGATTGACGCCTCTCTCGACCCATAGAACTCTTACTCTCAATACGCAAGGGTGCACCACGGTGTTCACTTCGATCCATATCACCGCCAAGATCAGCCAATGTCTTGGCTTCCCCTTTGCTGTTAAAGAAGAGTTTGTTCGACATACGCACAATAGATTTTCTCTCAGGAGTCTAAATCAGATACCTACCAGACTCTTAAAAGTTGTGCCTTTGATCATTTAAACACTCGCAGAGGCAGCACAATCGAGGCAAGTTCATTAGTCGCGAAACCCAATCGCCTGACGCCGAATAGGTTGACGGCAGGACAAGCTTTTGGCTCAAGATCTTCAGCCCAAGTGCGTAGTACCCCAGCCGGCTCACGAATTGATCCCTCAGAGCCAGAGTTCTTATCATGAACCCACTGGGGCAAGGGCAGATTCATCAATCTAAGAGTCCCAGATCAGTAGGCAGTGAAATTGCAAATGGTGATTTTGATGGGATATGTATTGAATCTGCAGGAACCCAAATATTGGCCAATCTTTTCCTCTCTACCTTCAGCGGTTCTATTTGGCTAAACTACCCCAGCCGGCTCACGAATTGATCCCTCAGAGCCAGAGTTCTTATCATGAACCCACTGGGGCAAGGGCAGATTCATCAATCTAAGGATCCAAGATCAGTAGGCAGTGAAATTGAAGCCGCCAGGCTCAGAGCCACGGCTGGATTCGGAGCCCCCTTTGGTGCATGACACCTTAGGGCCGAATAAGCCTCTGGATTCGGAGCCCCCTTTGGTGTATGACACCTTAGGGCCCTTTGGTGCATGACACCTTAGGGCCGAATAAGCCTCCAGATTCAGAGCCCCCTTGGTGCATGACACCTTAGGGCCGAATAAATCTCCGGATTCGGAGCCCAAGGATCCAAGATCAGTAGGCAATGAAATTGAAGCCGCCAGGCTCAGAGCCACGGCTGGATTCGGAGCCCCCTTTGGTGCATGACACCTTAGGGCCGAATAAGCCTCCGGATTCGGTGCCCCCTTTGGTGCATGACACCTTAGGGCCGAATAAGCCTCTGGATTCGGAGCCCCCTTTGGTGCATGACACCTTAAGGCCGGATAAGCCTCCGGATTCGGAGCCCCCTTTGGTGCATGACACCTTAGGGCCGAATAAATCTCCGGATTCGGAGCCCAAGGATCCAAGATCAGTAGGCAGTGAAATTGCAAATGGTGATTTTGATGGGATATGTATGAAATCTGCAGGAACCCAGATATTGACCAATCTTTTCCTCTCTACCTTCAGTGGTTAGCGACTTTAGATTCAAGCAAGGAAAAAACTAAAGTTTGGTCAAACGATATTCTATGTACGGCTTGTTTAGAAGAGTTCTAGATAAAATCATTCGTGCCACAGTAAAATCATCCGGCTCATGAGTTGACTGGCAAGAGCAGATTTATCAATCTATTCGGACCAAGTACCACAGCCGGCTCACAAGTTGATTCAGAGCTAGAATTCTTTTTATGAACCCACTGGGGCAAGGGCAGATTCACAAATCAGGGTTTCCCCACAGTATATGCAATTCCATTTTACCAAATGCATTGACAAACACAGAACTCTTTCATTAAAATTAAAATTACAAGAATTCTTTCATACAAAATGTGCGGTGGTAGCAAAAATTACAAGGAAATTTTCATTAATAAATTGCGCGCAGATGCTAACCAATTTATACATGAAAACTACCCTGAACCAACAAAGCACTATCCAAAAAGAAAAACAAAAACAAAAAGACGCCTGCGCAGTAAACGGCTCCCAGATCATTCGTCGGTATCGGACTCAAGTGGCTCAACGTCCACCTGCTCATAAGGAATTGGCACATCCAATGTAACCTCAGCGGCAGCAAGGGCTTTGAGCCACCCATGTTTGAACCCGCGATTCTCAAATTTGGACACTTCTTCAACATATTCCGTCAGAGCGGCGCCTCTTCCTGCCTCAAAGGCCTCCGATTCGGCTTTATCGCGGGCCGCCTTAAGCTCCTCTAACTGAGCTTCCACTTCAGCAAGTGCCTCATTTGAAAGTTTGAGCGATTCCCTGCTCGCATTTGCCCTACCCTCAGCATCAACACGAAGCTGTTCGGCGACGCGAGCCCTATCTTTCTTCGCTTCGACTCGCGCGCTCTCCATTTCAGCTCTCATAATTTTGAACTCGGCCCTACTTTTCTGACCCTGGAACTGTGTTTCCAAATGGTCAATTCTCCCGAGCGCATCACGCAAGCGGCGACCCAAGTCGGCGATCCTTCCGATCGTCTGCAAAACAATTCGGTATGATTAGACACCTTTAACAAACAAGAGCGAGATTAAGGCGACCTACCAGGAGTGCTGATTGAGCAGTTAGGGCAACGGCCATAACGTCAGGCACGACACCGAAGGCTTTGTTGTCAGCCGGCAGTGAAATTGAAGCCGCCAGGCTCAGAGCCACGGCTGGATCCTTGATGGCCGAAGCGTCGGATAAAATCGGCACACCCCTGATTTTCGGCTGAATAACAAACGGAGCGATCACGTCCGGTTCTTCAAGCTGAGGTTGTTGCTCCGGGGCGACTTCAACTCGCTTTCCTCGACACCACGCTTTTGGCCATGCTCGAATCGGCCGTTCCTATCGGCCGCTCTCCACCCTTTTTCCAGATCGGACGCGAAGAACCTCAACCGTCCCTCAAACGGGTACGAAGGGCTTGATCTGTTGATCCGATGCGCGATTCGCCTTCTTTCGGGCGGCCATCCGCTCGGCATTTCTTTTACGTGCCATCTGCGTTAGGCTTTTTTTCGCCATACCCTCCAAGAAATCGCCTGGTAGATCCCCCAAATTCGCAAAAATATCCCCCGAAGAGAAATCCGTTCATCCTGAGGAGGATGGCTCGGTGGCCTCGGATGCCGAGCGTACGGCCTTGTTGCCCTCTACAACCCCCTCAGTAGACTCCCCAGCCGGATCGGCAATCACCCCTACAACCGGCTCGGCGTCTTCCCCCGAATCAGAATCTACGAGACCGATCTGCCTAAGGTTTTTGAAGCTGGGGAAGATAAGGACAGATGTTGGATTTTCTTTGGAATCGGGATGTTATCTGCAGCCGAGAAAGTAGTGTAAGTGGGTTCGTACCGAAGGAGAATATGGGTGGCTTTCCCTTGCTGTTGTACGTTTGGGCGGCCGAAATATCTGAGTGCAGTCTTGATTTCCCCAAGAACCACGTCGTCAACCGAAGTCAGGATTTTCTTCAACCTATTACCTGCAAAAGATAAAAAACAATTTAGGAAAAGGAGCCGAATAAGAGATAGTCCAACAAACAAGACATTGCGTGGCAACCTGGGTCACCCTTATGTCTGGGAATAGGGTCCAGGCGATCCTCCCCTTCAGCAAACTCCCAATTACCTCAGACGTTGACCATCACGTCGTCAACCCGTTTACCAGAACTGGCAAGCATGGTCACCAAGTGATGGTCAGTATCTTTGGCCCTGAGAAAATATCGCCCCAGCCGACCGGAGGATTTGGCTAAGGCGTAACAATGCCGAATGGCCAGAATCCCAAGGTTGATCCTAAGGCGTCGATTCAACTCTACTACCCCCATGATGATTCGAAAGAAATTTACATTGGGTTGAGAAGGAATCAAACCCCAATAGCGGAGAACGGCCCTAAGAAGTGGGTGTAGGGGGAAATGAACTCCGCCCTCAGCAATGGATAAAAGAGGGAATACGATCGTGTTTTGGTCTTCCCTCTCCATGTCGAGAGCATTGTCCATTACAAGGGATAAATGGACGTCGTCAGGAATAGAAAAATGTTGCCGGAAACCAGAGATACGACCCTCAGAAAGGAGGTCTTTCAAATGTTTGGCCATCTTAGCAAAGAACTAAGTATTCACCAGAGCCAAAATAGCAAACGGAAAATAGGATTACAAAGAAGGGATAAGGAAACTTACGAGGCGAGATGAGAGGAAGAGGGGGAAGAAGTTGCAGAAAACACGAGTCGCGGAGGATATGCTGGCGATCCAAAAGTCTCGAGAAAATTGATGAAACGAGAATTGAAAAGACCGAAGTTTCAAATCGCAATAAATCTTTGAGATACACATGAATAGGCGGAAAGCGTAATGATGAGCAAAAGGTCGGCGCCTCGACATATATTGGGGCACGCGAAGCCGCCTCACGCTAAACTTCTCAAATTCAGAACCAAACCCGCCGATTAACTGCCGTCAACAGGGAGTTTGGATGGCAATTGTGGTGGCCGAATAATTGGCGAGGATAAAGGAGGTATATTTCAGAAGCTTGACGCTAGCCGTGAGATATCCATAAGGATACGAGGCGAATAGGGTAGATAGGCGAATGGGAAGGATCCTAGAGCCGAATAGAGAAAAAGATAATGATTGAAAAAGTAGGCCCAGGCCCCGAGGCCCAGAGAATGGATATAAATACAAGAGCTTCAGATTTGTAAAGGTATGTAAGAATCACTTCTAAAAACTTAGTAAACAAGCTTTCTTGAGTAGAGGAATTGACTTGTCCGTCGGAGTGCTAATTCCGGCACCCCCGACCGGAGTGTTCGTATCTTTTCAGGTGACTAGCTGAGGATCATTGGCGTCTTTCAGGATCTGAAGAGTATTTCCAAACCCTTTCACCACACCCACTATACGGCAAGTTGCAATGGTGATTTTGTTAGTATTATTTTTTTTTAAAAATATCATTCTCGACTCGAATATTTTAAAAAGGCTTGGACCTTATCAAAATCCATAGGTTATGTTTGTTTGGGAGCTAAATTAGAATGATTTAGTGTTTTTATGACTATTAATCTTGGAATTAGTAATCTCTCTATATTATGTATTATATTTCACATATTGTTTTGAAATTCTACATCTGATACATATTATTTTCAAGTAGACTATTTGTCTAGACTCAAATTTTTTAATTAAATATATCATTATTTATTTTATTAAATTATTAATTTAATTTTAAAATTATATTTTCAAATAAATATGACTATAATTTATGATTAATTATAGGTATTCAAAATTTATTTATTACTCCGGAGGGGAGCTAGTTTAGAATTGTCCGTCATAAATTAAAATAATTCAACTAAAAAATTCTCCCCCTCTCAAAGTACTTTCATGAGTCACTAAAGCAACCTTTGGACAACATGAGATAATTTGGTAATAAAGTAGCTACAACAATCATTGACCCTGAAACTATATCCCAATTTAAATTGATGATCATTGTGCGGGGGTGATTTCCACCCTATGAAGAAGGGTTGAACTTCGTAGAAGAACAGCGTGCACTAGGAATTGAAGATCTGCAAGGAATAACAAACAGTGAAGTTGCTCGACCGGGGTTTGGTCGGAAACCCCTCCGATGGTAAAGTCAGCAACTCAGGGAGAGGAAGAAGAGAGAATGTAGAGAGTGTATATGTGTTGAGTGTGTGGATTTTCGGATCCCTTGAGAGTGAATAGTGCTCACCTTTTATAGGAGAAGGTTGTTTGTCGTTCAAGTCCTTCTCTCTCCGCCATCTGTCCAATGCATCTTATTTGTGGTCGTCTCCTATTGGAGGAGGACGACCACTCCACCTGACACTCGGGTACAGGACTGTTTTGTTTGTCTCATCAGCGGACATCTCTCATTGGAGGAGGACGACCACTCCGCCTGCCATTTAGATGCAAGTCTGTCGTATATGCACCTTGTCCCTCTGCACCTCCATGTCTCCACGTTCTGTTCATACAGAGGGAGAGGAGCAGAGTTGTTTGTCTCTTGTGGGCCCAAGAAAGATCTTCAGTGAATTGGCTTTCTCTAAGTTGGTCTGCTCTAGAACGGTTGTCCAACTAGGAGGTCCAACATGTTACTTAACCCACTTTGGAGTAGTTCTGTCCATCCAGAAGGTCCACCATGTTGCTCAGCCCACTTTGGAGTGACGTTCGTACATTGGGACGAACTCTTATGATTGTCTTGCTTCGGAGCAAGTGTTGGCCATAGGGCTGAGGTCCGACCTAGCTCCACCTTGGAGTGAGTATCGCATTAGGCCTAGCACCAAGACTTGATTAATTTTTACCCACTTCATTTGCCCTCTGGCTTGTGCTTACGTTTGGCGAAGCGGAAGCCAATTTTGTCACAAACTTTGAAGTTTGGTTGATCACAACTTAATTTGAGCTTAGTGAGTTAGATTCAAAATTATTGCTCGGTCCAACTTTTGCGTCTACCCAATGTTTTGTAGCTCAGTTGTGCCCCCAAACTAAATGTGTCTTCACTAGCCTTGTAATTATCTAGCTTGGTGTTTTTTCAGTCGGCTGAGCGTCGTTGCTTGACATAGCCAACTTTGAACTTGTTTTGACAATGTTGATGGGTAATGCCTTGTGGGCCACACCTTGGTTGCTATGCATGGTAATATCATGCAAATCCTACTTGCTGGGTGCTTGGCATTGTTTTGCACTTGGTGAAATAGATGTGGGCCCTACAAACTTGCTACTCCAAATCAAATTTTGTAAGTTTGCTTATGGAAATGTTTGGTAGGCCACGTACTGATCACTTTCTTGCACTAATAGTCTAACATGCTCTAATGCATTTTCCAACCAGGATAGACAACAATAAGTTTTGTCTGCTCGGTCAAATTTAAGAAATGAAAAAGTGATGCTCAGTGCTTGGTCAGTTATGCTCCATCTTGTCTGAACATAATTGGCAAAACAATTGTTCGACTCATTTTTCATCTCCTCTGCTCGGTTATAAACTTTCTTCACACCCAGAAGCACTTTTCCTCCTTGGCCATCTTTTTTGTTCGGTTGGACTACTGCTAAGTCAAGCCAATTCTGACACCTGATGGGGCTGAACAACTCCTATGTAATTTACGTACACACTTGCCCAACTTGATCTTTTTATTTCGGTCTTGCAATTCTTGTTCTGCGTAGTTCGGCTTCCTCCATTTTTGCTCAGTTCATTCCCGTTCGGTCGTCATCTTTTTTCATACCGAGCATCATATTTCCACCGTGGTATTCGTTGTTCGGTTGGACTGTTGTTCAGCCGTGGGTTTGCCATTGCTCGGCCTTAGAGGAGCATCACATTAAATTCACAGCTCAGTCGCTAGCTTGGTTCATTGCCGTCGACGAATGAGTCCGGTCGGTTGCCGTTACTCCGTAGCTTGGTTCGCACCAGCTTTCATGCTGCTCGGTGATCTTCAATTTGTGCTCGGTTACATTTTTTCAGTGTCGCGCTTGGCTGGCCACCATCATCTTCAGTACTGGCATCCAATGAATCAAATGTATCTGTAGAGCAAAGTGATACGTTGCTGATTTGAAGGCGTAAACAGTTTACAGAACTACCAAAGCTGGCAATGGAACTTGATTTGTGCACCACCTTGAAATGGTGTCCTTTAGCTCGGTCTAAAGTGCTTCAGTTGACCCGTCCGTGAGCATCGCAGCTCGATTGTCGGTGATCTTGGCCTTGTCTCCGAACCTTAAGCCGCCCTTGTCTAATGCACTCACTTCGACTGTCGAGCCATCACGCGTCCTTATTTGATTAGTTTGGGGGTTGTCAACATGACGTGAAGGCAAGCCCTTTTCAGAGTTTTTTAATGAAGACAAGCAAACCCACCTTATTTAACACTTTCTCACACTAGAAATTTGAATTTCCAGACCCATTTTTTCCATTTCCTTGTTGCCTCACTTTTTGACTCTAGGAGCAGCAGTACCCATTTTTGGAACAAAGCTCTGACTTTGTTTTTATTCTCACGCTTTCCTTCGTTGGAACTTTAAAACAATTTAAAAAATCTGAGCTTGACCTCTAGTCCTCTTTCTATAAGTTCCAAACTTCTGTTTAGAAAGGTTGGAGCTTGCACCAACAACGTGGTCTCCTCACTTTCTCACTCTAGAGAATTAGATTTTTAGAGTCCGGAGACAAACCTAGCATTCTCTTCTTCGAACTTCATCTTCCGGCGGCCCGTCGGCATTCGTTGTTTGCTGCCAAAAAAATATCTTCGCCATTCTGTTACTTACAACGTGTTCATTTTGCCTCTTACTCACTGATTTTGTCAGTCTTCCACTGTTATTTATTTATCTATTTATTTATTCTCTATTTTTTTTTTGATTTAATTTTTTGATTAAAATTTTTTTTCTTTCTTCTTTTTTCTCTTTTTTTTTTTTTGTTTTTTTTTTCTCTTTTTTTTTTTTTTTTACAACTCACAATTCTTCTCTTGATTGCCACAGTGGGACTACTTCATCGGAGAGGCTCGCCGTCGAGTTCCCCTTGATTTTGACACTGTAAGTCATAGAACCCATGTATTTCCTTTCCAGCTTCACCATTACTTTTTTGGTTAAGTGTAACATTGAGAGTTGTCTAGCATACAGTCGCTCGGTCGGCCATTGTACCTCCAACCTTGCAAGTCATCCTTAGTGTAGTTGTTTGGTGGAACGTCGCACCTCCCATGGGTAAGTTTCGGAACCTAGTGGACACTCCGGCAGGAATGGATGAGTTCCACCGAAGATATAACATTCCCAATGATGTCACGTTGACATTGGCGGCGGTAGACGCGGATCGGTCGTGTACGAGCACCACAATGCCCTTCTCAATTGCCTCCATCGTAGAGGGGGGTGTTAGGTTTCCGTTAAACCCTTTGTTGCGTCGATTCTTTTCTTATTTTGAACTTACACCAATGCAAATATCAATGAACACATTTAGAGTGGTAAACGGTGTCTCGGTCTTGAACGACCTCTTAGACTTGGACTTAGGTATTTAGGATATCCTTCATTGCTACTCCTTGTGTTGTAATAAAGGTGGTAAAACCTTTTATGTCAAAGTTCGGTCGTTGGACTTGCAACTCGTTACTGAACTTCCTGATAACGACAAGCATTGCTCTGATTTCTTTCAAGTTAGAGGTAATTGGGAGTTTGCGGCCGAGGAGGTGGGCCGATCGAAGCAAGTTCCATGAGAGAACGGCCACCTAGGTCATTCTTTATTTTAGTTTCCTTTTATCCATTCGCTTATCGCTTGTGATTTTTTTTAAGTGTTATTGTTCGTACTTGCAGGTTCAAAGAAGCTAAAAAGAAGGCCAGAGAAAGAGCATCCGAGGGATATCAAAGTTGCACTAAGGTACGAAGATCGGTCGGCCCCGCATTTGCTTAACTATGTGCGAACTTACAGACATTTCATCCATCAGAAACCCAAAGTAAGTGACTTCTCGAGGGACTCACTTGAGATTGAAACCAAAAAGCAAGTTGGTCATATCACCGGAGCTTTCTCTTCCGTTGTTGTTTATTTATCAAGTGGATCACTCAGTAGAGGCTACTCTCCGTCGCCAGACTTAGCAGACGAAATGGCCCGTCGCCAGAAGCTCAATCTTGATGACTTAGTCTTTGGATCTGATGATGAGGACTTTCTAGCTGTTTCGACGGTCGACACACGAGTTCCTTCTCCACTGATTGAGAGGTCTAAGGGTGGAAAAAAGCATGTTGTTGTTCCTCCTCCTCCCGTTGCTACTCTTGCTCTTCCCGCTGATAGGGCCTCAAAGAGGAAGAGGTCCAAAGGTAAAGAAGTTGCTGGGGTTTCTAATGAGCAGGGCTCGGTTAAAGAATGGGTGCCTCCCTTGGAGCATAACGGCCGAGCAATCACTACATCGGACAACACAATCTACTCAAGCGACTTGGCCTTTGACTTATCAAAGACATTGCTACTACCTTTGGATATGGCGGAGCAAAACATTTCAAGCGATGTGTTGGTCAAGGGTTCGGTGCAGATGCTAACCGCAGTAAGTCTTCTTTTATGTCTTTATCATTTCCTTAAATTTGGTTGTTGAGAATATGACATTTTGGTTTGGTAGCAGTGCATTTAGAGGATGCACATCATGGATGAAAGGCAGCATCGTGAGGAGCAAGAGAAGGTTAAGACGATCAACATGTTGGCTGATGCTGATATGTCCTTGAAGGTGGCCGGAAAGGATCTAAAGGAGATGAAAGATGCAAAGAAGAAGGCCGAAGCACTGATGTTCATGGCCGAGCGGAGGGCTGCAGATGCCGATGTGGCTCTAAAGTCTTTAAAGGCTAATTATCAAGGGATGGTGGACGAGGTCGAACAGAGGGGCTATGACGAGGCCAGAAAGACCTATTCGGAGGAGATTTTGAAGCTGAGGGACAAGATCTTTACTAAGGGCTGGACTGGGGCTCTGCGCGCTGCTAAGGTGGAAGAGGCTTCTCCTCTTTATGATATTGATGATATCCCAGTCCCTTCAAAGACCGCTGCAAGGATTAGGATGAGAAGGCCTCGGGGGGATAGAGCTACGGATGTTGATCCTTCTAGCCTTTCTCCTTTCTTGCTAAGCTCTTCCTTAGTTAGGCAGACTGTCAATCCTACAGAGGAGGAGCACCGCGAGGATGGACATTACGAGGAGGAGAAACGCGAGGAGTAAGTTGTTAGGTTGCCTCGAGTTTTTGCTTTTACTTTTGCTTTAGTAGTTCTTTTGTAATGAAACTTGGAAGTTAATGAAGTATCTTCAACTTTTGCTTTAGTGCTTGGTTTGATAGGCTATGATACAAACCGAGCTCCCTTTTGTAATGAAGTACCTTCTAAATTTGCCAAGTGTTGAACTTGCGACTTGTACTTTTTTATTTGTCTTGGAGTTCGGTCGGCTAGACCTCTTCTTTTGTAAGGCCGAACTCTTTTTGTAATTGAAGTTTCACTTCAATGCACTCGTTCTTACATTTTCGCAAGTGTTGAACTGCTTATCTTCAATTTTTGCTTATATGTTATGTTTGCCCCCGGCCGAGCAGAGGCTCTGTGGTCTAGCAGGCCATCTGTTTGGTCTGATCAGGCTTCGTGCCTTAGAAAAAATTGAGTGAGTTTTTTGATGCCCCCAGCCAAGCATGAGCTCTGTGGCTCAGAAGGTTGTCTGTTCGGTTAGACCATGCTCCATGCCTTAGTAGAGGAAAAATTGTGAAAGTTTTTTATCATGTTGTTCGGCCGCCACCTGACTTGGTCAAGTTTTGGCGTGATTGTAGAGTGTAATTCTACCCTTCTTCGAGCACGAATTGTGAATATGGACCGTGCTTTAAGTAATGATACTTGGCACAAATTCCACCAAGTTATACCACTTGGCACCCTGCTCCAACCAAAGGGTTAAGCATCCGGGATTGGCTTGAGTTAAGACCCGTGGCCAATTTGCTCCACCGAGCATAAATGCACAACACAAGTAAATAAGGACAAACTGTAAAATAAATTTCCATTCATTGATACTTGTAACTTTTGATTACATCAAGGCATGTTCTGAGAAATACATTACTGTAAATACTTCATCTTAAGAATCATATCACTAGAAGTACTTTTTTAGGTTGGCAACATTCCATGGTCTAGCGATTGCTTTCCCTGATAAGTCAGCCAGATAGTACGTGCCATTGCCAAGTGCTGAAGTAACCTTGTAGGGCCCCTCCTAGTTAGCACTGAGTTTGCCTTCTCCAGGAACTTTCTTGTGATCCATTACCTTCCTGAGTACCAAGTCACCTGGGAGGAATTGCATTAGACGCACATTCTTGTTGAAGCTCCTAGTGAGTTGTTGCTGGTAAGCCGCCAATCGAATGAGGGTAGCTTCCCTACATTCTTCGGCCATGTCCAGAGCCTGGGCGATGGCTTCGTCATTGTCTGCTGGCTTAAAGATCTCAGAACGGATGGTAGGAAGGCCAACCTCCAAAGGGATGACTGCTTCCATCCCATAGGTAAGAGAGTAAGGTGTCTCACCGGTTGACCGACGATGAGTAGTTCAGAAAGCCCAGAGGACATTCGGTATCTCTTCCACCCATTTGCCCTTAGCTTTTTCAAGACGCTTTTTTATCCCGTCAATGATCGTCTTATTGGACGCTTCAGCTTGGCCATTGCCCTGTGGGTAGGCCGGAGTGGAGTTTCGGAACTCTATCTTCAAGTCAGCGCAAAATCTCCTGAAGATCTTGCCATCGAATTGTGTACCGTTGTCAGAGAGAAGGACTCTAGGAATGCTGAATCGAGTCACAACATTGCGCCAAACAAACCTCTTAGTGTCTGCTTCTTTGATATTGCACAAGGCCTCTACCTCCATCCACTTGGTGAAGTAGTCAGTTGTAGCGATAAAGAACCTTTTATTCCCATTTCCCCTAGCTAATGGTCCCACAATGTCTAAGCCCCACTGAGCGAATGGCCAAGGACTGGTGAGGGGGGTTAGAGCTCTGGCCGGCTGGTGAATGAGAGGAGCAAACTTTTGGCACTTGTCGCACTTGCGGACATACTGTTGGCCCTCCTTTTGTATGCGCGGCCACCAATACCCGTGTGTTAGGGCTCGGTGTGCCAAAGACCAACCACCAGTGTGACTCCCACAGATTCCATCATGGATCTCATAAAGCACATCTTCTACTAGACTTGGATGAACACAGAGTAGATAAGGGCCCATGTAGAACTTCTTGTAAAGCTTTCCAGATGGGAAGACCCAAAACCGAGCAGCTCTATGCCTTGTCTTGAGCGCTTCTTTTTTGTCCTCAGGAAGGGTGCCATTCTTCAAGAAGGCCAAGAGTGGCTCCATCCAGCTCGGGCCTAAGTCAGTGCAGAGGACCATTTCGACTAGTTGAATACTTGGTTGGGGTACATATTTCACCCATATTTTGCGGCCGTCTCTCTAGTTGACCGAGGAACCCAAGCAAGCTAAAGCGTCAGCATGACCATTTCCTTCTCGGCCAATCTTTTCGACTCTGATGGCTTGGAACTTTCTGATCAAATTTTTGGCCTGTTTTGCATTAGTGGCCATCCGCTCATCGTGAGCCTCGTAAACTCCAGAGAGTTGTTTGACCACTAATTGAGAATCACTGAAGACGAGTAGCTCCTCCGTATTGAAGTGTTTGACACTTCGTAGGCTGGCTAGTAGAGCTTCATACTCTGTTTCATTGTTAGAAGCTTTCCAGCCTAATCGAATGGCTTGCTCCCACATGAATCCTTCAGGAGAAATAAGGACAACTCCTGCCCCTGACCCTTTTTGGTTAGAAGAACCGTCCACAAACAACTTCCATACGTCTCCAACAAAAAGTTTCCATGCTTCAGCTGGGGATTGCCCTTTATGCTGGGCAGTCATAGTGACCAAAGCCGAGCTCCCTTCGGAGGGGACAGCTGGTCCCGGGGTGAATTCTACAACAAAGTTTGCTAGGACTTGAGTTTTGATTGCTGTTTGAGGTTGGAACTTGATATCAAACTCTCCAAGCTCCACCACCCACTTCGCCATTCGGCCTGAGAAATCTGCTCCACTGAACACCGACTTAAGGGGGAATTCAGTGAGGACATTGATGGTATGTCCTTGAAAGTAGTGAACAAGCTTCCTAGAGGCAATTAATAGTGCATATGCCAATTTCTCCAATGTCAAGTATCTAGTTTCGACATCCAAGAGTGTCTTGCTAACATAATATATTGGTTTTTGCTCCTTTCCATTCTCTCTGACTAGCACTGCACTAACAGCATGATCAGAAACAGCCATGTAAAGGAAAAGCTCTTCGTTTGCGACAGATGTAGATAGAAGGGGAGGAGAGGACAAATACTTCTTTAAATCTTCTAGTGCTTCGGAGCACTGGCTTTCCCATTCAAAATTGGTTTTCTTCCTTAGAAGTTGAAAGAAGGGCTTCATCCGATCAGAGGACCGACTAATGAAACGATTAAGTGCAGCAGCCATGCCAGCAAGTTTCTAGAGTTCCTTAGCCTTTGTAGGCGCTTTCAGGTCTTGGAAGGCTCTGATTTGGTCGGGGTTGGCTTTAATGCCCCGCCTAGTCACCATATACCCCAAGAACTTCCCTGATCCTACTCCAAAGGCACATTTTGAGGCGTTCAGTCGAAGCTTGTGAGTCTTCAGAATTCTAAACACTTGCTCAAGGTCCCTTAGATGGTGTTCGGCCAACTTGCTTTTGACGACCATGTCATCAATGTATGCTTCCATGGTTTTACCGAGCTGGTCCTTAAACATTTTGGTGACCATTCGCTGGCAGGTCGTACCAGCGTTCTTCAAGCCGAAGGGCATCACTTTGTAGCAGTAAGTGCCTCTGGGGCTAATGAAAGTCGTTTTCTCCTGGTCAGGACCAAACATGGGGATTTGGTGGTAGCCATTATAGTCATCTAGAAAAGCTCATGCACTCATGTCCAGCGGTTGCGTCAACAAGTTGATCTATTCATGGAAGAGGAAAGCTATCCTTAGGGCAAGCTTTGTTAAGGCTAGTGAAGTCAACGCAGACTCTCCATTTTCCATTCTTCTTCTTCACCACGACGGTGTTGGACAACCACTTTGGGTACTGCACTTCTCGAATGACTCCAATAGCTAAAAGCTTGTCCACCTCTTCGATCACTGCATTGGTGTGTTGCGTGGATGACCGTCTACTCTTCTGGACAACCGGCCGCGTTCCTAACTGGACGTTAAGTTGATGACAAGCATAATTGGGGTCCAACCCAGGAGTGTCATAGGCCGACCAGGCGAACACTTCGATGTTTTTACGGAGTAGAGCCAGTAATTGCTCTTTCTCTCCAACAGTGAGGGAAATGCCGGGCAAAAAGAACTTGTCTGGGTTTCCTTCTTCTACCAAGACCGTCTCTAGGTCTTCTACCATCTTCTCGGTCGGCACTCCACCAACGTCTTCCAAAACTGGCTGGTCAGGTATTTCCACCATCTGCACTTGGTCGCAGACTTGTTTGGTTTTCATGGCGGCGATGAAGCAGTGTTTGGCTGCCACTTGGTCTCCGCGAATCTCCTCTACTCCATACTTGGTTGGAAAGCAAACGAGTTGGTGATAGGTGGAAGGGACTGCCTCCATCTGGTGAATCCAAGGTCGGCCAAGGATGGCATTGTAGGGAGATGGGGTGTTTACCACCAAGAAGTCAACAGAGACCACCTTGGACTTAGCTATAACAGGTAGAGTTATTCGGCCAAGCGGCCATTCTGTTTGCGAGTTAAAGCCAACTAAATGGGAGGTGGCAGGTGTCAGGTGTTGCTCACTGAGGCCAAGTTTCTTCAAAATCTCATAATACATGATGTCTGCGGCACTTCCTTGGTCGATCAAGACTCGCTTCACATCGAACTTGTTGGCCACACCAACTGTAACGATGAGGGCATCGATGTGGGGGTGCTGGATTCCCTCTAGGTCCTTCTCAGTGAACACGACGTTAAACCAAGAAGGTCTGGCTTCTGTTTTGGACTTTTTAGGAGGAGGTCCTACAGATATTACCTGTTGAATGTGGGTGGCTCGTTGGATTTCTCCTCGAATGGTGTTTTCTCTTTCAGGGTCAGTCATTCCATGGATAACGTTGATGACCAACCTCGGGGCATGGTTCTCTTCAAGAGGGCTTGGTCTAGTCCTTGCTTTTCCCTCGTCTTATCAACGTCTATCCATTGTTGGAGGTGTCCCACCGTAACTAAGTCCTCTAAGTGTTGTTTGAGAGCTCTGCAATTTTGCGTTTTGTGTCCCTTCTCTCGATGATAGGTGCAACGCAGTGTTTGATTGCACCGGGTAGGGTCTCCAGGCATCTTAGCTGGCCAGGCAAAGAAGGCTTCCTCTTTAAGTTTCTCGACGAGCCAGTATATTGGCTCTTTGAAGACGGTGGTGATGCCTTCATAAGACTTGGCCCTTTCCTCCTCGTTTTCTGCTATGGAGCGGCTCTTTTGGCCATAGTTCTTGCGCTGCTCATCCCTCCTTAGCTGCTCATTCTTAGGAGGTCGAGGCGGTCTGACTTCTTCTTCAGCAACCGCAACATGTACTGAAGCAGCGTCATCTTCCACACGAGCTTGTTACTCTATTCGAGCCCTCAAATCTTTCATGGTAGAGGCAGGTCGTTTCGTCAACGACTATCTTAGCTTGTGCAAAGGAGGTAGGCCTTGCTTGAAGTATAGCACGGCCAATTGTTCACTACAAACATTTTCCTCTAAGTCACCATACTCCTCCCAATACCGTTGCGCGTACTGGCGTAGGGTTTCTTTCTTGTCCTTTCGGATATTGAACAAGGTATCTAACTGCTTTGGGACTCTGCTGTTGGAGACAAATCAGGCTAAGAACGCCTCAGAGAGCTGCATCCAGTCATAAATCGAGCCATTGGGGAAGGGAAGACTTTGCACATGAGTGCATCGTTGCGGTTCCAGAGGGACATCATCTGGCGGTAATGGCTGATGTGGGTCAGAGGGTCCGTCTTCCCATCATAGAGAATGAATTTCGGCGGGCTATACTTCCGTGGAGGTTCTACAGTTTCTACCTCTGGGAGAAAGGGGTGGACACCAATCGGTCTAGAGCACGACGCTCTTGTTGGTATATGGACCGGTCCAACTGGTCCCTTTCCCTATTGAGCTGGTGGTCCTCCTCCCTATCTCGTCGACATTCTCCTTCCCTGCATAGCCGTCGTGCCTCTTCTCTGTTATCGTTCAGCCAACTTCTCAAATCGTGCGGCCGCTCGTCGTGGCGACAATGAAAGGTTTCAAATAGGCGACTGACAGTCCTCTGCCTTTTATGAGAATCCCCTCGTGGGTTATTTTTGAGGTTATTCGTCCTACTGCTGGCCCCTTCACTATGTACCGGAATCAGCCGGCTACGCTCTCTACGAGCAGGGCCACGGCTAGAGTGCTCCTTGTGAGGCGGCGGAGGAGTATGTCTCATTTGCGATGGTCCACCAACGGATTTTCTTGGCTCCGCTGGGGTCGCCATGAACTTCAACAATTGGGTGCGAAGCTCAGTGATCTCCAAACCCATTGAGTCAATGATGCGGTCACGGTGGTCTTTCTCAACAAAAAGACGTTGAGATGACTCAACGGCAATGACACGGTGTCGCTCCGCCGCGTTGGGTGTCTGATCGTCGTGGTCCATAGGGTCATCGTGCGCTGAAGGGAATGCTAGACCCTTATCTTTGGTCCTTTCCGTCATTGGAGTCCTCTCTGCTAGTCCAGAATGTGGTGTATCTTCGATTCCCATCGCCGGAGTTCGTCACGAAGCAAGCAGTGGTCTCCCCGGCAACGGCGCCAATTGTGCGGGGGTGATTTCCACACTATGAAGAAGGGTTGAACTTCGTAGAAGAACAGCGTGCACTAGGAATTGAAGATCTGCAAGGAATAACAAACAGTGAGGCTGCCCGACCGGGGTTTGGTCAGAAACCCCTCCGATGGTAAAGTCAGCAACTCAGGGAGAGGAAGAAGAGAGAATGCATAGAGTGTATATGTGTTGAGTGTGTGGATTTTCAGATCCCTTGAGAGTGAATAGTGCTCACCTTTTATAAGAGAAGGTTGTTTGTCGTTCAAGTCCTTCTCTCTCCGCCATCTGTCCAATGCGTCTTATTCCTGGTCGTCTCCTATTGGAAGAGGACGACCACTCCACTTGACACTCGGGTACAGGACTATTTTGTTTGTCTCATCAGCGGACATCTTTCATTGGAGGAGGATGATCACTCCGCCTGCCATTCAGATGCAGGTCTGTCATATATGCACATTGTCCCTCTGCACCTCCATGTCTCCACGTTCTGTTCATATAGAGGGAGAGGAGTAGAGTTGTTTGTCTCTTGTGGGCCCAAGAAAGATCTTTAGTGAATTGGCTTTCTCTAAGTTGGTCTGCTCTAGAACGGTTGTCCAACTAGGAGGTCCAACATGTTACTTAACCCACTTCGGAGTAGTTCTGTCCATTCAGAAGGTCCACCATGTTGCTCAGCCCACTTTGGAGTGACGCTCGTACATTGGGACGAACTCCTATGATTGTCTTGCTTCGGAGCAAGTGTTGGCCATAGGGCTGAGGTCCGACCTAGCTCCACCTTGGAGTGAGTATCGCATTAGGCCTAGCACCAAGACTTGATTAATTTTTACCCACTTCAATCACTAAACATCTTTAAATTTTTTTGCATCTTCTTGAGCTGCTTGATCATTATAGTGACATCAATTGTTTGATCATCACTCAAAAGCTTATATGCTGCTGAAATGGAATAAAGAACTTAATTCACTTTAACCAAACAATACATTAAAATATAGGGTAATTTACCGATGGATCCTAATAGTTGGACTTAATTCTCACTAAATTTTAGTAAAATCGACTTTATAAATAATTTTTTTGTGACGATTTTTGGCGTATGTTGCTAAAAATTGATAATTAGTGATTTTTTTTTTTTTGGTTATGGTTTTTATATGTTGTCGTTAAAACTTACAATTATTGACTTTTTTTGTGATGAATTTTTCAAATAATTACTGAAAGTTGAAACTTAGTGACATTTCTTTTGTGACAATTTTTTTAAACTGTCGCTAAAACTTATAATTAGTGATATTTTTTTAATAATATTTGATGAAAAACGACATTAATTTTCACAGGACCTATTGAACAATAAGTTCACGTAAATTCCCTAATATATATATATATATATATGTATATGTATAAATATTAACTAGATTTAAAATCTTAAGTTCAAGTTACTCCAAAAAATCACTAAATATTTATTTGATTGTTATTTTCAGAGATTTAAGATTAATCAAAATGTGCGTAAATTGATGATGATCATTAATTAAAAAAAGAAAAAATCAAAGTGGATGCTCTAATGATTTATTTTGCAGCTCCGATTCAGACCACTAAACCATGACCACTAGGAGGAGCTCTAATTACGTGGCATTAAAGAAAGAAGGAAAAATCAGACCTTCATATGACTGTGCGTGTGTTTCACGCACTGTGAAAAAAAAAAATTTCCCACTCAAAAATTTGATAGGGAGAAGAAATTGTGTCTCCGTCCCCTTCTTCGTCTCGCTCAAGCGTCTTCCCTCTCTCGCTCAAGCGTCCTCCGCCGTCTCTCTCCTCCACCATCCGACGTATTCAAGTTAGTGCACCGTCTCCGGCGTCTTCGTCCGGCGTCTCCCTCTCTGATTGTCGTCCCTCGTCCAGGTAAGTTTATCTGTGGCTTTTGTCCATCTCTCCCTCTATACTTACACATATACATATGCATATATATATATATAATAGGATTTTGAGAATGCAAATATGTAATGAAATATACATTGAAGCTTATAATTTCCATAGCAGATTAACAGAAATTGTATAGCTTAATAGATTGAGAATGCCAAATATGTTAATTAACAGATTAAAACTCAAGTTGCAATGGCAATTAATAGAGTAAAACTCAAAGTAATAGATTATCATATTTAACAGGAGCTTCTCAACATATTAACAGATTAGCATCAAATTAACAGGAGCTTCTCAACATGTTTAGCATATTTGGGAATGCTAATTAACATATTAAAACTCAAATTAACAGGAATTGTATAGCTCTCAAATTGTAAGAGCTTGCATTGTTAGAAATTGTTATAATCTGTTAATCTGTTAATTGTTACAATTTGAAGCTTTATAGATTAGAAATTGTTACAATTTGAAGCTCTGTTAATTTTTGAAAGGGTAATATGTTATAGTCTGTTGAAAGGTAATATGTTATAATTTGTTCAAGAGCTTGCATTGTTAGAAACAGATTATTTATTTGTTAGGAAAATATAAATAAAGAAAGTGATAGATTAATAACAGAAATGGAGATTGGTTCATCTGTTAATCTGTTAATGGAGATTTGAATAATCTGTTCATCTATTAATCTGTATGTATATGTGTAAGTATAACAGATTAATAACAGAATAGCTGGGTTCTATTATTCTATTAATCTATTAAATCATTTGATTTCATATGGTATTTTTGAATGCGCAGAAATGGAGATTGGTTCGAATAGTGGTGAGAATCCTTTATTAAATGAGAGTGAAGAAGTTGAGGAATTGAAGAGGGGTATGTGTTTTAACTCAAAGCAAGAAGTCTACGTATTTTATTCCAAATATGCTAAACATGTTGGATTTTCCATAGCTTATAAAACTCAAGTTTGTGGTGATGATAGGGAATTAAGATATTTTGGGATTGAATGTTCTTGATTGGGAAAGAGAATCAAAAAATCAGAAGTAAGCAAGGGTACGGGCAACCTTACAAAAGGATGAGAGATTTACGTTAATCACAGTTAGCCTTGACCATAATCATGACTTGATTCCCACTGACTTACGTCATTTTGCAATGAATAAGAAAATTCTTACTCCTGTGAAGAGAAGATTAGAAATTAATGATCAAGCAGGGATTGGGGTGTCTAGAAATTATCACTCAATGGTTGTTGAAGCTGGGGGTTATGAGTCATTAACATTTGATGAGCGAGATGCATGAAATTACATTGACAAAGCTAGAAAATTGAGACTTGGAGAAGGAGATTCTGATGTACTTCAAAAATATTTTTTGAGGATGCATGCACAAAATTTGAGTTTCTATTATATGATTGATGTTGATACTGACTTTCGCATAAAAAACTTGTTTTGGGCGGACGCAATAAGTCAGGCGGATTATAAAGAATTTGGAAATGTTGTTTCATTTGACACAACTTACCTCATTAATAAATATGATATGCCATTTGCTCCGTTTGTAGGAGTTAACCACCATAGATAGTCGATTTTTCTTGGTTGTGGGCTGTTATCTAGTGAAGACACTGATATATTTGTTTGGCTATTCAAATCATTGTTAAATTGCATGTCAGATCATCCCCCAAAAGCTATAATAACTGATCAGTGCAAAGCTATGCAAAATGGTATAGAAATTGTCTTCCCCAATACTCGACATCGATGGTGTTTATGGCATATCATGAAGAAAATTCTGAAGAAATTGAAAGGGTATTCTCAATATGAATCCATGAAGATGGATTTGCAAAATGCAGTGTATGACACATTCACAAAAGATGAATTCGAGATGAAATGGAAAGAGATGATTGCAAAATGCAATCTTTATGAGAATCAGTGGTTGGGGGTGTTATATGATAAGCGACATCGATGGGTTCCTGTCTATGTCAAAGATATTTTTTGGGCTGGCATGTCAACGACACAATGAAGTGAGAGTATGAATGCCTTTTTTGATGGATATGTCAACCCAAAGACTACATTAAAACAATTTGTTCAACAATATGACAATGCCTTGAGAAGTAAGGTAGACAAAGAGAAGAAAGCTGACTTCAAGTCTCGACACAAAGCCTTTGATTGCCTAACTGTGTATGGTTTTGAGAAACAATTTCAAGATGCCTACACCAATACAGAATTCAAAGAAGTTCAAGCAGAGATAAAGAGACTAGTTTATTGTCAGCCGTTTCTTATCAAAGAAGAGGGTTTAATTTGTACATATTTTGTAAAGGAAGCTGTGGTAGTTTTTAGGAAGATAAAGCATGTGGGCTTTGTTGTCTATTATAATTCGATTGAATTTGATGTGCAACGTATGTACCAGTTGTTTGAATTTAGGGGCATCATGTGTGCTCACTCATTCGTTGTGGTTATTGCAAGATGCATAAATAAGGTTCCAAATAAATACATTCTACCACGATGGCGAAAAGATTTGGATAGAGGGTACATATGCATAAAAACCACATACATTGGCTTTAGGGCTGATTTCAATGCAAAGGTGTATGAGAAGATGAACAAAAAATTGGTTGGTATTGTACAATTTGCTGGGAACTATGAAGGGAAACTAAAACTTATCGACCGTAGGTTGGATGAAATCAAGGCAAAAGTGATGAAAGATGATGAAGGTGGTGGGAGTAATGTAGCACCTTCGACTAGTAATGTACCACCTATTACTAGTAGTTCGGCGAAAAGGTCGTCCAGTTACTAAAAGAAAGGTCGCCAAAGTAGATCAAATAGTGAATCGATTGAAGGCAAGCAAAAGAAAACATAACAAATCAAAGGTAAATTGGTATTCATACATGTCCATCCGTTTTGTATCATTACTTTTTATTCAACTCATATTTTATTGTAATCATGTCATACATTTGAGGCATTCATTAACTTTTATCAATATAGGGTACTAAGGTGCTTGGAGGTGAAGGTGAAGGTCAATGTCAAGCTCAACCTGAACGTAGTGCATGTAAAGAGCTTTATCCTTATATGGTTGGCATGGAAAATAGTATGTGTGTGCCGGTACGTGTACATCATAGGAATTTACATTGACCAATTTATGTTATTTTCCAATAATGTTTACTAAACTGCTTTTAACATTTCATTTTAATTGAATAGGGGCACATGGTCAATGGTATTGGAGGCACATCTCTCACCCCGGCAAGTGTGGACATTATGAGAAGACAAACTTTCATAAATGCCCCAACTTAGATTTATGGAGTCGGCACATCGCTTATCTCGTCGGACTGTATTGGAGGCACACCGGGATTTATGAGAACTCAACAATCCATGACTGTTGCGCATCAAATTTATGGAGCCGTACCATCTTCATTTGTTGACTTAAATGTACAAATGGACCGCAATGACCGTGGTGGTAGTTTTCGTTAGTTGAAAACTTGTAATTGTAACGCCTTTTATATAACTAAACTTGGAGTTTATTTTGTTTTGAATAATTTATTTAATGTATTTTTGGATTGTTCAGTTTCCTTATTTTTTAGTTTAGAACAAATTGATGTTGTTCCCTACTCTGTTGTTATAGTTAATGTTCCCAATTAATGTTGTTATATTTGTGCTCTGTCTGTTACAAATCTGTTACAGATTTAATGTGTTCCAAAAAATCTGTGTCAAAAAAGTGTTCCAAATCTGTGTGAAAAATTTGTTACAAATCTGTTCAAAAATTATGTTAAAAAAATTTGTCTTCAAAAACCTGTGTGGAAAAATATGTCTTCAAAATTGTGTGAAAAAAACCTGTCTTGAAAAACCAGTGTGAAAAAAACTTGTGTGAAAAAAACCTGTCTTCCAATCTGTATTGAAAAACCAGTGTAAAAAAAAAACCAGTGTGAAAAAAACCTGTCTTCCAATTTGTCTGTGAAGCACCTATGTTCAAATAGACCAACTATACAAAAACAGAATCTGTGTTGAAAATGTGTCCAAATCTGTCAACAATGTGTGCAGAAATTGTGTTCACAATCTGTCAATTATCTGTGTTAACAATTTGTCAAAATCTATGAAGCACCTGTGTTCAAATAGACAAATACATAAATAGAATCTGTGTTGAAAATCTGTCCAAATCTGTTAAGAATGTGTGAACAAATTTTATTCACAATCTATCAACAATATCTGTTCAAAATCTGTCCAAATATGTTAATAATCTATGTTCAACCAGACAAACAGAATCTATGTTCCAAATCAGTCCAGAATCAGTCCAAATATGTGAAGAAATTGTGTTCATAATATGTGTTCAAATAGACAAACAGATAACTTTCAAAGTTCCAATCAGATAACAAACAATCCACATGATTACATATTCATACTTCTCAATCCATAACTATAATATATCATAAATCTTCATACATATCATCTTCATAATTAATACAACACCAATTACATCTTCTAAGTTGCATAAAAATTATTACATCTTCATAATTAACATAACACCAATTACAAGCAAGATAAAGATCCCATTAATACAACACGAATTTCTATTTATGTCTCTTTGCAATTTTTGTATCTGGGCGTTCTGAAATTGAAGTTGTTCGCTTTGAAATCAAAGATGTTCGCCCATACTTTGAAGTTGTTCGGTGACAGTTGGTGTATTGTCCATTCGCACTTGCCCTTCAACCCTACGTTGTGAATTTGTAGGCAAGCACCATCCAATAAACCCACCGCAATCATTACAACAATAAAATAACTTATTCTTGTTTCGTTCCGTCTCCGAAATTCGAATGGTTGCTTTTTTCTGACATTGAGGACAATTTCTGTTGCAATATGTCAATTGATATGATGTATTGCCGTTAACACTTGAAGTTGACATATGCAAAAATATGAAGCGAAATCTCAATCAGTTAGTGTATTAGTCTTAGGACTGTTTAACTTTCTAGAAACAATGGTGGTTTGAATTAGTAGCCTGACTAATGAAGTTTGAATTACCAACACTTTGCTGGAGAATATGAAGAACCTAATATTCAATGGGACATCAAATACAGAGAACTGGTTACACACACAGAGTAATGAAGTTTGAATTACCAACACTGTGCTTCTCTGGCTTTTGTCTGTTACTATTTCAAAAGAACTGTTAAAAGGGTCAAATACTTGAGCAAGAGGTCCTCTGGTGCACCTTATGTAAACCCTCTGAAATGCCGAATACTCTCGGGTGGTAGCACATGCGTCTGAGGATGATAAGCCGTCGGATCAAAGGGTCAAATACTGGGTGGTAGTAGCATTGGCTCAGGTTCTGCCTTTATCTCTAGAGACAACTGGGGTGGGATCTTCGGGGTAGCTCTGTCGTGAGGTATGTTGTCCCCCATTTAGAAAAAAGATGGAAAATCAGTGAAAAGTGAAGAAAATAGGTAGAAAATGCCAAAAGTCAACCCTAGGAGAGAGAAAAGTGAAGAAAAAGTCAAAGCCCAAAAAAAGGCACTAAACCCAAGAAGAACTTGAAGGAAGCAAGCCTCAAGTGGTGAAACTCCAAGAAAAAACACTGAAATCAAATTTCAATCGGTTCAAAATGGAGTAAACTAAGATAGTTTAGCGAAGAAAATGTGCGTGGGGCGTTGGAAAACGCGTATAAAGCTCGGATCGAGAGAGGGAAAGTGTCAAGAGAGAGAGGGAGGATTTTCGGCTTTGGAGGAGTAAGGAAATGAAGTATGGGTGAGTATATATAAAGACCTGTGGTGAAAAGACCATTTTGGGCTCGATCTGCCATCGGTGGCCGACCAGACACCACTAGTGGCCGACATGCCCCATTGGTGGCCGACAATATTCAGGGGTGGTTGACAAGTGGCCGACACCCTCCCCTTACGGCCGTCCAGTGCCCAGTGCTCCTATATTGAATTTTGATGTTGTTTTTGTCCCTGTTTCCTGTGAGGTGCAAGAAAAGGTCACTGTTGAGTTCAAATTCTCTCTGTGGAAGCTTGAAACGGTGTTTTCGGTGATCGTTGTTTGTCACTTGTTGAACGAGGTGTATCCTTTTTGTATGTTGCAACTTTTCCGAGAGGTAAATCGAAAAGTTGCTACTGAATTTGTTTCGAAGAATACGCTTTCATTCTCGCATAGACTATGCACCTCTTCCTTACGTATGTAGAACGTGCATTTCATATATGCGTATTTCAATCGCGCATAGAACATGATGTGCATTTTGTACATTGCATAGAACATGTTGTTAATCGTGCATGGAAGATACATTTTGTACTTTGCATAGAACATGTTGTCAATTTCATGTAGCATTTTGCTTCGATTGTTTTTTTTGCATAGAATATGCATTCTTACTGTATCACATTTGTTGAATTTTATATAGGCACGATATTGTATGTACGGTTTATTCAGAGGAGCTCCAAGTAAGATCATTTGTGCCCTTCGAAATGCGTTTTCACTTTCTCCTCTCGCGTGAGACGCGTTTGGACATATTCACTTTCTTCTCTCACGTGAGACGCGTTTGGACATTTTCACTTTCTTCTCTCATGTGAGACGCGTTTGGACATTTTCACTTTCTCCTCTCGCGTGAGACGTGTTTGGACATATTCACTTTCTCCTCCCGCGTGAGACGCGTTTGGACGTATGCACTTTCTCCTGTCGCGTGAGACGCGTTTGGACGTATTCACTTTCTCCTCTCGTGTGAGATGCGTTTGGACGTTTTCACTTTCTCCTCTCGCGTGAGACACATTTGGATGTATTCACTTTATCCTCTCGTGTGCCACGCGTTAGGATCTTGGTTGAAACCTTGGGTGAGCCCAACGGTTGTGTTGCTTTTAGCCTTTCCTGCGTGTCGCATAGGTAAGCTTGCATAATTTTCTTACATCCTTTCTGCATGAAATGTGGTTTGGTTTATGATTCTCACGCGTGGCGTGCTCATTTACTTATTTCTTTTCATGTTTGCGATGTTGTTCCTTGTTTCGGTTTGTTTGAAAGTGGCATTTTCATTGCATTGTATTTGCATTTAAATGTTTCATTATAGTCTCATTGCATGATCATAAGTTATGTTCTTGCATCGTGTATATCATTTGCATCTTGCCTCAGAACTACGCTAGTTTGATTCCTTGCAAAGGGATACGTAGGCAGCTTGCGGGCACGACCTTTTGTTTTCTATCTTTGTTTGTTTGTCCGAGTCTTCAGCCTTACCAAAAATGGGTCGTCTCTGGGCTTTGACATTCACTTTCGTCATTTCATAATTTCCGAGTTTTGTTAAAGAGGGATAACTGTAGACACCCCATTTTTGACCGACCTCAAGACTTAGACGTCATCGCTTGTGCACTCAATGATTACAATTTTATTTGTTAGCTTTGAGTGCCCGAAGTCCACGGTGGAGCGCCCTTTCTTTGAGCCTTTGAAGATTGTCCTTTTTGTGCTTTGTTTTGGACCAAAACCCTGTTGTTTCAAGCCTGGAACTTGTGGTAACCTGTCGGCCACCACCATAGGCTGTTGGCCATGGCTCATGGTTGTCGGCCATTGGTGTAGCCGACGGCCACTATTGTCTTTTTCCAGATATTTGTTGACAGTTGTGCCAGCTGTTGGCACATTGAGTTGCATCTTCCTACACATGTATGGTAGGATGTTTCTAAGCTCAAGGCTTGAGGGGGGGTTCCTCCCCCATTTTGGAGGGTTAGAAAATTTGGAACAAAATTCTCTCTCTTTCTTGTAATTTTATACACATTTGCTCACAAATGCTACACTTTTGCCTATACACCTTTGATAGAAGTTGCTAGTCTTTGGGATGAGGTAGCTTGGGACTTGTTTTGAGCTCTAGGAGGAGGTTTTTGGCTTGGATTGTTGGCCAAATTGTGTCTTCTCTTGAAGAGGTATAACACTCTCTCTTTGTACTTGTTTTGTACCCTCGCTTTGCCATCTTTTTCATTTGTTTTGTGGCTGATTTTGAACTGTAAAAAGCTCTGTTTTTTATGGATTAAAAGTGTTGGTTTGAGGCCATTTTCAGTTAAGGGGTGGTTCACCCTTTTTGCTTCTTTGCTTGTAAAGTTTTTGTGCCTTTGTTTATCACTTTTAAACCAACTTTTTTGGGCCTTTTAACCACTGAATTTCAGAGGTTTTCAGTGGCAAAAAACTCATTTTGAAGTCCAAAATTGGAGGGGTTAGCCTCTCCTCCTTGTGTCTTGTTTGCATGTCCAGTTAGCCCCATGTATTAGCTTAATGTTTTAGCTTTTTGTGGCTCAAGTCCAGCATGTTTTACACTTTGTTTTGACCTATTTTAGCTCTGTTTTGGCTGTTTGGTGCCTTATGAGTCTTGTTTTGCATAGTTGTAGTGTAAGTCCTTTCATTAGCTTGGTGTTTTAAGACTTTAATCACCATTGGTTTGAGTTGATTGTATGTTTTAGTGTTTTTCTCACCTAATTTCAACACTTATAATCTCTGCAATCTCTCTCATCTCTTCACTTTTTCATTTGCTTTAAGGGTTGTTTCAACCTTAGGGTTGTTTAAGCTTGAGATTGAGGCTCATGCTTAATGGTTTAATCCTCCTTTGAGGGTTCATTACCAACGGCATGAAGCTTCTCTCATGCCTTAAACTATCCCTTGGTTGACACATCTTTCACCTTAGAAGACACTCACCAATGGACTAATTGATTAAAGAATGGTTTGGTAATTAAAATGTGTAAACAAAATTGACAAGCAAAAGAGGCAAGATAAGCATTCTTTGTGTTGCATTGCATGTGTTCAAATCGAGCATTAGTTTGAACATAAGGAAAATGAGACATTTCATACTCAAAAGTGATGAAATGTGCCATTTTCCTAGGTCTCCATTGCCCTTGATCATTCATGATAGGGTGATGGTCATTTGAGTCTTGTTTGCATTCATTTAACTTGCACAATTGGTTTCACAAGCCATCATACAATGAATTTGCTTGATTGATGGTTTATGAACTAAGTTTTGTCCCTCCTTTGATTTCCCCATGAGAAGGAGAGGCAAAGTGTGCAAACAACCCTTGAGAAATACACTGTTTTGCTTTGTTTGCTCTCTGATGCAACAAGGAAGTCCAGGTCATCAGTGGCAGACAACCACCACCAGAAGTCGATAGGCCGCCAGTGGTAGTCGATTGACCACCAGTTGTAGCCAACCGGCCCCTTCTCAGCCATTAGTGAAATTTGCACAGTGTGTTGGTAAGGTGGAGCAGAGGTGTTCTAGAAATGGGTAGAATTGTTGGTGTTCAATGCGCAAATAGAGGCATTCAATGGCTAGGCAGTGGCTTTTCGGGTGGAAACCTAGCACGTGCATGAGCCTCTCTTGCATTTCAAGCTTGTGTAATGTTTAAATATCTAGCTCAAATATGTGTTGTAATTAATTAGTTGTAGCTAATTAAGTGTTGTAATTAATTAGTTAGTTTAACTAGTTATTCAATTTCGTTTTGTAATTAGTTAACTAGAATAGTTAATTAATTTGGTTTGTAATAATTAGTTAGCTTTGTTAGCCTAGTCAGCTAATTAGCTCTTATTCATTCGGACCCTCCTTCGCGAGGGCATAATGTTATAATAAGTGTGCGTGTGTGTATGTTTTCCAACCCCATGTTTTTCTTCCTGTTATTTAATCACTTTCGGTAGTTAGATTAGGGACATATTTCAAATTAGCATAACTCATGCCTGCATCCATTCATTTGTATTGCATGTACCCAGGCTTGGCGCATCATTCAAACTACATTGCAATTTCAATACTTATTTGAATACGTGTTTAACCACATGTTATCAAATCGAATCATATGCCATATTAGTAGCCGAGCCTATTAATTACATATTATATGTGTTGCATTAGACATCTTAACATAGTTAGGAATCATGAATATTTTACTAACTTATGTTTTCTTAACTTGGAGTACTAGGTGAGTATTTACACTATAGCATACTTGCATGAGTATGAATGTTGCCATGATTAGCATGCTTGCCATGAGGCTATGTGCTTACTTGCAAAAATGCATGAATACCTGTAGATCAAGGCTTGTTGTTTGAATTGGAATGATTCAGCGAATGTAAGTTTTAAGCCCACTTTGTTGAGTGGTGAATCATGTTTTAAGCCCACTATGTTTAGTGGCAAATCCGCAATCTTTAAGCCCACTTGAGGTGGCAAATTCAAACCATTTTCGCAAACTAACATGAGTTGAATTGTTCCAAATTAAGCAAACTAGTCTATACTTGCTTGTGCGTATCACATAATAAAGCTAGTTTAATAACTGGAACAAGAACATATAATGTTTATAAAAAATCATATCATGATTAGTAGAGGTTGATCTTTGATCGGGCGAGCGGGCGTGCTCAATTCATGACCTTCCCTTCTCGTACCGAAGTTCCCGAGTCGAGGCAACTTTGGTGATGACAGACATGTGGCCTTTGGCATGAGTCATGGGTTTCTTAAATTTTCCCAAAATAAAATATTTAGGTGGCGACTCTGTATCTGGCAAAGTAGTCCAATTTTGGCATTTTTGATTCAAAATCAATTTTCCAAAATGATTTGTCGGATTTGGACTTTTTAGTGTTTATCAGTTTCATATTACACTTGTGAGATTAGATTCATAACCACGGGAGTTCGAACTGTAGGGTTTTCTTTTAAACCTTCCGAAAGGGAGCGCGAAAAAGTCGAGCTACAACGGCAGGAATAGAATTTGTAAAACCACAACCGTGGTTGATTTAACCCTCATTCTAACCTTCATTCCATGCATACCCATGTTCGAAAAACCTCTCCCTCTCTCTCTAAGATCCTCCTCTCTCTAGATTTTCCCTCTTATTTGCATTTCCCAACGGTTTTTGCAAAATTTTCTTTGAAAACCCTCATAATCCTCTACCTTTTGGACCGAGTGGAATTTGATTTGGTTGAGTTTTGGGTTTCTCTTGGTTTTTTTGCTCATTCTCACAATTTTCCTTGCGATTTCCTCTACCTCCTCTTGATTTTCAACTTTTTCTTTAATTTTCCCTCTCATAGGGCTTGGATTTGGGGTTTTTCACCTAATCTCACTCACTTACACATTTTTCTTCATTTTTTCTTACTTTCTTCACTTTCCCTCCATGGCTAGCGATGAACTTCCCATCCCCAACCCCGTTATTGATATTGGAGTTGTCCTAGGTGAGGACATAGAGGCCGAGGATGTCCTCCCTCCCATTTCTGAGCTGGAGTTGCCTCCCCTTGCTGAGAGCCCATTTGATATGGCCATCTACCAGCCACGTACACACGCTCTGACCCCGAGCGGTATTTTGCGGGACTTATTCCGAGGATTGATGAGGACATCCTACTACGGGAGCCCATCGAGCACTTGTTCGCCGATGCCTCCATAGTAAGCTCTATTATATTCTTGTTTAAGCATATTTGAATTCCTTTGAAGGTATTGCAGACACTGACAACATTCCCATACTACAGGTGATGGCCAGGAGGATTAGAGGTTATGGGTCTATTTCTGGCCCCAAGCACTAGTACAAGAGGCTTCCTGTGGAGGTTCGTACATTAGTGGATGCGGTTGGCTTCGGGGCCTTCTGCTTCGGACTGGTGTAGATGAGGGTTAACCCATTTCTACACGGAGCCCTAGTGAAGCGATGGGGGGACACCACAAACTCGTTTCACTTTTCATCGATCGGGGAGATGACTCTGACCTCGTAAGATTTTGCGATGCTCACTGGCCTGCAGGTTGGACTTGGTGGCCGAATCGGCACAGTGTAGGGCCGCATAGCTTCACCTCCTTGGAGCGATCCTAGCCACTGCCAGTCCTGTGATAGTGAGGTACAGTTGGTTCTTGGAGCATATTTCTGATCTTCAGCTAGCTACTCTGGAGGTGGTCGCCCAGTATGCTCACGGATTTCTAATGTATCTCCTCGGTACTACCCTGTTTGCAAACAATGAAAATACCGTGGAGCTTTATCTCTTGGAGCACTGGTGCATTTGCATTGGATGGGAGAGTATGACTGGGGTGGTACCAGCCTGGCCACCCTATACTGCTACATGAGCTCTACCACTTGCCGAAAGGCGGATTTACTCGGGGGTTATTAGCGAGTTTGGGAGTTAAACCTGTACTTCTTCTTTCTTGCTTTGCTTTACATTTTCTATTTATATCTGCTTATTTGCTCTGTATATAACTGCTTATCTACTTTCTTGTAGTTATGGGTTTACACATATTTTACCTCCTTTGCTCCGGTCCCAGTACGGCCACTTGAGTTGTCAGTACCCCGTTCTCGGTACTATAACTCTCAGTTTGAGCGTTGTTGGTGCGTAGACTGAGATTTCCCTTATTTCCGCCGCTTCTTCGACATCGTCACCACAGATCGGGTAACAATACTAGCCTTTAACTTTTACATATTGTGTACATATTACATTGCTTCCATACTATTGTCCTATATTGCACTGTGATTCTCATTCCATACTATTGTCCCATACTGCACTGCCATTCTTATTCCATACTATTTTCCTATACTGCACTGTTTTTCTCATTCCATACTGTTTAGACTTTTGACATCGGCCACTTGCTTTGCATATTCTATTCACAGGTTGACTGGCACCACTGGATGGGCATCCCCCAAGCTTCGAGGGTGATTTATGCTGTTGCATGGGAGGCCTCCACCACGTGGATCCTTTTTTAGGGCCCTTTTGGCAGGGTATACTACTTGGGGGAGTGGTTTCTTTGCCCGACCCGAGGCCAGGCTGATCCCGATGTTCCACATCCTCCTCCTCCTAGTATGAGGATTGCTGATGATCTTCACGAAAGAGTTCTGCTCGATTACCTGATGCAGGGAGAGGATGGTGACATATACCAAGAGGTCGGCGATTTCACTACATTCTTATAGACCCGGGTGATGGCACCTCTTACTAAGGGTGTGGCCTGCGTAATTCCTGAGGCCACTGTTGCTGGAGGTGCCCCCTACTGCCGTAGCCTGTGTAATACCGGAGGCTGCCGCTTCTATTCCTAGGCTTTCTGCAATTCCTACTGAGGTCATATACAAGCATCTAGATGGGGTGCTCGAGTAGATCCCTCTTGAGGATATTGAGGAGAGGGACCGCAGACCAGTGATTGCTTTTGGCATCGAATAGGTACACACTTCTTTATATTTCTGCCCACTGCACTTCATTTTTTCTTGACTCTGTGCTGTATTACCCTGTTCCACTGTACTCAACTTTCCACTATTTTGTAGGTACCCGCGGTGTATACTAATAATTGCTTTGGCTACTCACGAGATTGAGGTACTCTTTATCACTAGTTCACTGTTGTTGCCATACTGTCTATACTCATTTTTAGTTCACACTGATACCTATACTCTTTTCAGCTCGAGCCGACGCCAGCAGCACCCGCAGGACCTCTTCCAACTGGGAGGAAAGAGGGACGGGGCCCAACGAGAGGCTGATGATGGGCTGACCGGGGGAAAGGTTGAGCGAGGCAGCGCTTACTTTCTGAGGATTCTTTTGACGGATCTATAACCCCCAAGGACGAGAGAGAGGAGGTCGACTTGCAGCACAGTAGCCCCAGTGATGATAGTGATGCACCTCCTCCACAGCTGAGGAGGAAAAGGGCCAAGATAGGTTGATGATTCACTTTTCTTTTCTTTTGCTTTGTAGTTAGGAACTATGTAGCTTCAGATAGACCTACATATTTTGTTTTATTTTTTATTTTATTTTATTTTTTTTAAGACTTTTCTTTTTGTTTTTGGTCTTTGTAAAACGATGATCGGGGGTGAACCCTCTAGTTATGAAAAGAATATTTCACACGAGTCCTCTTGCATGATGTGACATGTGATGAATGAATGGCGCTGGCACGATAATCTTGTACACGACTGTTAACAACTGTGAATGCTTGCTCTTGAATTGATTCTTGAATCAGATAACAACTTATAACTGGTCAAAATACAAAATACAACTCAATGACAGAAAAACAAAATGAAAACAACCTAAAAACACTAAACAACACTTGATACAAACAAGACAAGACTCAAAACATATCTCCGGTACGCCAAGGTAAGGACCTGCCCTCTCTGTAATTGCTTTGATCAAGGTAGTCATTGAGAGATGGCCGGCTCCCAATAGGTACGGCCGGCTCCCAATGAAACCCGGTTGGCTTTAAAAGTGATATCGGTCAATGCATTGCAGTTGTCATACACTGCTCCTTCTCAAAGTCTATAAAAAGTGATCCTAAGCTATTTTCCTGGCAGAACAACAAAATTTTGATATTTTGTTCTCAAGATGGAGATTCTTTTGAACAATAGGCTTTGAGACTAGATTAACACTTTAGACGGCTCGAAAAATGTGAACTTTCGCAGTTTCGACCTAATTATTCTTTTTCCTTTGAGCCGCACCCCGCTTTGCTTCCCGTTCCTCCATGCCACAGTCTGGTGCTGGAACCCCATTACGCATGTGTTTCACTTTGGATCACAAGAAATGTGTCAAACGCTCGAAGAATTCTAAGCATTGATGGAATCCCGGTGCAATGAACAAATTATGCCTCAGCCCCATTTTGGCCATGCCCAGGCTTTGGGATGGATATGTGGGCTTTCATTATACGAGGCTTGGTTCTTGACACATGATGGGGAATTGGACATTCCCAGTTTAGTTCATCGGTTTTTCGCTATTGGAGACAGGAGTGACCTTCTCTGGCGAGGCTACCAGTAACATGCTCTCTGCTTGTGCCTGCTTGCACAATTCCTTCTTGCCCCTAGTGTCGGCATGGCCAGCATCCGGTTGATCGAAGTGGCCCAATGTTTAAAAGAGGGCAAAAGCTGCATGGGCTTGGCATTGGCCAAAACCTTGATGGGCCTTGATGCTTTCCATCGGCGACAAATTACTCGGTTTGCAGGGAGTCCACTACTTCTCTAAGTATTGTTTCCCACCTCTCTTATTTAGGATCCTCACGCCACTCAACACTCATTCTCTATTTTCCTATCTAGCCCTTTGCCTTACTTTTTTCTCAACATATATCTTTCTATTCTTTAATCTCTCTTATTTTTTATCCCTTCCTAGGTATGGTTGATGGATAAGCTGAAAGTGGTGGACTCTTGCCCCAAGTACTCATCCCGTGCTTACTTCTTTCTCCAACGGCTAGTGGATTTCCCTTTAGAGGTGTTGTGGTGTGACTGGATGTGCAGCAGATTTGCAGCTGACATAACTTGGCGTTACCCTTGGCTTAATTTGACTGAGATGAGCTACAGCATGTCCCATCAGTTAGGAATACAGTTGATTGGCCTCACACACTGCGTGTTCTATTTCCCTTTCTAGTTCAGACACCAGTTTAGGCATGATCAGACACGTCTAGGTGAGGAGGTAGAATACCCGACTTCATTTCTCATTCGTGGTTCACACTTGATTCGGTACCTCACTGCTTGGAGGACTAGGGAGCTTTTGGCCCCTGCCCCTAGCTTCAGTTATGCCATTTCTGGCGAGTTCTTGGCTTGACTTGAGGATGAAGAACAAGTTGGCCCATCTTTAGCTACAGAAACTTCTAGGAGTGCAAGCAGAAAGCATAGAGCTACATGACTTAGCCGTGCCCCTAGTTATACTGCTTTGATCTTTCTTTTCAAGTTTTTATGATGTAAAAACAACTTTGATTTAAATCTGAGAGTTGGAGAACGTACTTGTGTTGAAATCAATAGAATTAAAGTTGCGAGTACTGAAAATTTTTCTTTTGGTCCCAAAATGGTCTAAGTTGTAAAAAGGTAAAATTTTGAACAAAATCAACTTTTATTAAAACTTTTCAAAATGATTTTCAGAAATGGTCACTACCTGACACTCTCAAAACCCATCCTTAAGATGTACAGCCCCGAATCAATAGATCACGACTACCCATAACTGCATCCATCATATTGGACTTTCTACTAACATAAAGATCACACAATCATGCTAACTGATAATGGAGAAAAATAACCTGAATAAATATGAATGAACAAAACAGTTGAGTTAGAGATGATTAGGGTTGAACTTCAGGATGAAGTTGCCTACGTATCCCAAAGATGTGAATCAGGCCTTACGTAGTTCGGTTGAGGTTCACTCAAGTATTAACTCTCTCCTTTTATGCTCTAACTTTTTCCAAAGTCGCCCTTTAGGGTTTTCAACCTTGCGAGCTCAGCTTTTCTTTGTTTCTAATTTTTTATGCTCTAACTTTTGCCTAGGTCACCCTTCGGGTTTTTGGCCTGGTGAGCCTCTCAGGGGTAATATTTCTTCAACTTGTCCATGTTGATTGGCTGTGAAAACTCCAAGCCATCCAAATCCATGAGAATAATTGCCCCTCTTGACCAGATTGACTTAATGATATAAGGACCAGTCCAATTGGGTCTGAACTCGCCCTTAAGGTCATGGATGGGAGCCCGGTTGTCTTTCAGTACCATGTCCGCTTCCTTAAGATTTCTGGACTTAACTTTCTTGTTAAAAGACCTAGCAATTCAGCATTGGTAGCCCTAGATATGATATAATGCCCTTAGTCTTCTTTTGTCAAATAACATGAGTTCCTTAAATCCACTCTGTTGCCAATTTGCCTCTGCTATCTAACACTCGGCCATAACTCTCAATGACGGCACTTCAATTTCAATTGGTAGAACAACCTCTATCCCATAGACGAGATAATAGGGAGTTGCCCTTGTTGATGTTCGGATTGAGGTTCTGTAGCCCCAGAGTGCAAATAACAGTTTATCCTACCAGTTCCTATATGTTTCAACCATCTTCCGTAGGAGGTTCTTAACATTTTTGTTGGCAGCCTCAACTGCTCCATTAGTCTGTGGTCTATACGTTGATGACGTATGAAAAGCCACGTTATATTTCTCAAGCAGATCCACCACCTCTTTCTTGAAGTGCGAGCCATTATCGGAGATGATTTCGTTTGGAACTCCATATCGACAAATGATATTGTTCTTGATGAACTAAGCCACATGCGATGCCTTCAATACAGAGTAAGACTAGGCCTCCACCCATTTCGTAAAGTAGTTAATTGCCACCAGAATGAACTCGCACCTATTTGACCCCTTTGGCGAGATGGCACTGATAACATCAATTTCCCAGATTGAGAAATGTTATGGCGAAGTCATGTTATAAAGCTTTGACAGCGGTATGTTCATACGATTAGCATAGATTTGACATTTGTGGCATTGCCGAACAAAACCAATACAATCCTCCTCCATAGTCGACTAGTAATAGCCTTGTCTGAGAATCTTCTAAGCCAGCATCACACCATTCATGTGTGCTCCACACTCTCCTTCATGGATAGCCTCCATAAGACGCTTCGATTTCTTTTCCTCCACACACAGTTTGTGCATTCCCATATGACCTTTTTTACACAGCTTACCCCTGCAGATGATAAATTGGACGACCAGACGCCGTATCCCCCATTTATCCTTGGCACTTGCCCCTGGTGGATATGTCTCTTTTTCTAGAAAGTTCCAAATATCGTAATACCAGGGTTTTTTTGTCTTGCACCTCATCTATTACGGCGATGATCTGGTAAACAGGTGTGTGCTTTTGCTCAATGATGATTGGACGCATCTTCACTCCCAGCGGAATGTCTACTATGGAAGATAGAGTTGTTAACACATCAGCGAACCGGTTGCTCTCCCTCAACAAATGTGTAAACGTTAGTTTTTCAAACCTAGGAATTAGAATATCCAAGGCCTGATGATACATCTTCATGTTCTCTTCTTTCACCTTCCAATCCCCGTTAGCTTAAAAGACAACCAAATTCGAATCTCCGATGACGTCCAACCTTTTTGCCTCTAGTTCTAGGGTATCTTCCAAACCAGCAATGCATGCCTCATATTTTGCTTCATTGTTGGACAGTTTGAACCAGAGTTTGAACGCTAAGGATATATGGGTGCTATGAGCAACACACATATCCCATAACTGTACTGATTAGCCACCTCGTCAAAATACATCGTCCACTTTCCTTTTCTACATGCAGAATGTTTTCATCTAGGAACAGGTATTCCACTGCTTCATCTCCTTCTATCGGATGATCTGCCAGGAATTTCGCCACAACTCTCTCTTTAACTGACTTGCGTGTAACATATTTGAGATCAAATTCGGAGAGAAGAAGCAACCAACGAGCTAGCCTACTCAGAAGTACTGGTTTCTCAAAGAGATATTTGATGGGATCTAATCTCGAAACTAGCATTATAGAGTGAGCTAACAAGTAATGTCTCAACTTCTTGGTAGCCTATACCAAGGCTAGGCAAGCTTTCTCCAGGGGAGTATAGTGGGTCTCATAGTCTAGCATCTTTTTGCTCAAGTAGTAGATGACCTTCTCCACTTTGGCTTTAGATTCTTGAGCTAGCATATATCCCATAGTTGAATTTGTCATTGACAGGTACAAGATCAATGGTTTCCCTAGTTCTGGTGGTCATAACATAGGTGGATTATGCAAATACTACTTGACCTGTTCAAAGGCAAACTAACAGCGATCGTCCCATTCGAACTTCTTTCCCTTCTTCAAGAGACCAAATAGTGGTTCACAGGTTAAAGTTAGTTTTGAAATAAACCGTCTTATGAATTGCACTTTATCTAGAAAGCCGCGCACCTCCTTTTCAGTCCTTAGTGGTAGCATTTTTAAGATGGCCTTGATTTTGGACAAATTTACTTCAATTTCCCTCTCTGTGATTAGGAAACCCAGCATCTTCCCTGTCGTCACCCCAAAGGTGCACTTCTGGGGGTTCAGCTTCAACCTATACTCTCAGATCCGTTGAAAGAATTTCTCCAGTGTGGTGCAGTAGCCTTCTCGCTCTTTGGACTTTACACAATCATGTCGTCCACGTACACCTCAACTTTTTTGTGGATCATGTCGTCCACGTACACCTCAACTTTTTCGTGGATCATGTCGTGCAAAATGGTGGTTGCAACCCTCTGACAGGTAGCCCCAGCATTCTTCAACCCAAATGGCATGACTCGGTGTAGCTCGACTTTTCATACTCCTTTCGGATACGACTAGCCCTACAGTTCGGACTCCCATGGTTCTGAATCTGATTTCACAAGTGCAATGTGAAATAGTGAAAACACAAAAAGAGTCCAAATCTGACAATTCTTTCTGGAAAATCGATATTTGAACCAAATGCCAAAAAGTGGACTACTTTGCCAGATTTTAGAGTGACCACCTAAATATTTTTTGAAAATTTAGGAAACCCGTGACTCGTGCCAAAGGCCACTTATCTGTCATCACTAAAGTGTCTTGGCTCGGGAACTTAGGTACAAGAGGAAAAGGTCATGAATTGGGCACCCCACTCGCCCGATCAAAGATCAGCTTCTACTAATCATGATGTGATTTTTATTTACATTATACGCTCTTGTTCCGATTATTAGACTAACATTACTATGTGTTTCACACAAGTATAGATTAATTTGCAAAAGTTAGAACATTTGATTTCATGTTTGTTTTTGAAAATTGTTTTGAATATGCGTCACTTAGAAAGTTGAGTTTGTACATTAATCAATTCGTCCCAATTTTAGCAATTTAGCCTTCATCCACGGGCATTTAAACAATTATATCACCTAAGCAATTAGCCTCATGGTATTATGCTTGGCATGGTAACAATCACACTTATGCGATACATTAAAGCGATAAGTGCTCGCTTAGTACTCCAAGACAAGCCAAATAAAGAAAAAAATTAGAAAAAAATGTATGTTCCTAACTAATGCGATATGACTAATGCAACGTACACATTTATGCAATACTTAGGTTCGACTGTGAGCATAGTATATGATCCAAGTCAAGACATGTGATAAATCACGTTTTCAAGCAATGAATTTGAAATTGAAATTGGTTAGTATGATGAACCGAACCCAAATGTACATGAAACGAGTGTATGCAAACATGGGAATGTTAAATAAACATGATGCTCTATGCTAACCATCGTAAGTGGGGAAACAAAAGGGAGAAAGACGTGGGGTTAGAAGACATGCAACTTCTTACATGTTGGCCCCAGCACAAGAGGGTCTAAATAAGTGTCCGAATGTCCGGCTTTAAACTAATTATTACAAAACCAAACAGATGAATTTATTTTAACTAAACTAACTAACTAGCTAAGTTATTACAACAAGAAAAATATAAGAAAGAGTGATGAACTAGCAATCTAAGTTAACTAACTGTATAAATATAACTAAACAAGTAATTATAACTACAACAATAATTAATTACAACAATCAATAATTAATTACAATGCTAATTCAAACAACAAAGAGGCATGATGATTGCATGTGCAATGCCCAGAAGTTCCTCTGTCTGCCCAGGTTTCTCTGTTTCACCCCAGTCACTGCCTTCTGTTTTCTATAAAACACCCTATTTACCAAGCATTGGGAGCCGACCGGCTCCAAATGAGCTCTGGCCAGGCCAAAACAGTGCCAGCCGGCACTAAATTTCAAGCAAAAATTCATTTTGTGCTCTGAGGTGAGAACAGTGCAGACAGAGCCTTTCTAGGCTCTATTTGTCCCCTCTACTCTTCTCTGTCATGGAAAGCCTTGAGAGAAGAGCAAAGTCATTACCGAGACCATCAATGAGCAAGTTGATTGCTTGATGATTTCGATCATGAGTTTGGACAAAAATTAATAAATGCAATGAACAATGACCCCCGTTTCCTCTTATCATGAAATGAGCTAAAAGAGAGAGGTAGAGATGCTTCAAGGTTCATCAAAACATCATTAATCAACGTATGACAACCCTCGACACAATAGACTTGACATAATGTCTGGCCGAACCCAAGCAATATAACTCATGTTCTTTATGTTGGTTGGTTCATTTTAAGCCAAATTCATTAATCTTTTCCATTCTTTAATCCATTTGTCCAAGGTGGTGATTACGTCCACTAAATGAGAAGCATGTCAAACGGGAAGTGATTCTTAACATGAAAGAGAGACTATGCCGTTGATGATGAATCTCTGTAGAGATTAAGCCATTAAGCATAGATCTCTAGCTCATGTTTTGAACAACCATCACCGATTGAAACAACTGTAAAATGAAAGAAATGAATGATAAGTTGATTATTTAAAATGAGGTTCTAACATGGAAATTAAACAAAGAAAGGCCAAGAACAACATACAACAAGCTATATGCGAACATATGAGACAACAAGCAAACTAATCAAAGCATGAATTAATTAAATAAACTAGGACAACTCTTAAACAACCTCTATATGCGAACATATGAGACAACAAGCAAACTAATCAAAGCATGAATTAATTAAATAAACTAGGACAACTCTTAAACAACCTCTAATAAGTGAAAAATAGTGGCTCAAAGTGTATGAAAAGAGTCCAATAAGCTAAACAATTAACAAAGAAAATAAGGCTAGTAAGCAAGAACAAGGAGGGGTGGCTAACCCCTCCACTTTTGAAACCTCAAATCATGATTTTTAGCCTCTTTTAACCTCTGAAAAGCAATTTGGAAAGCAAAGAAAAAGGGTGTAAAACAAGGGTTTGAGCTATAAGTAAACGTGCAAGAAAAAGTGTTAATCCTCTTTACCCTTTGGTAGCCATCCAAACCCAAGTTCCAACACTTGAACTAGGACCAAAGCAATATGAAAACACAAGAAATAGGTAGAGAAAGACAGAAATGAAAATAAGAGAAAGATGGTAAGCCTATACCTCTTGGAGAGGGTATGTTCTTGTTTGTAAATCAAACTTAGTCTAAGCACACCCTCAAGTCTGAATTTTGATGCTCAAAGCTCAACTAAGGCTATAAGGTTTTTGGTGTGAGAGTGTGTATGGTGTATGAGTATGGTGTAAGGATGGCAAGCTTACTCAAAGGTGACTTACGCAAACAGAGAGAGCTCTCAAATAGGTGTATATGCTCTTTGAAAATTTTTTAGCCCCCAAAACAGAGCCAAGAGCTCGTATTAGGATAGTTGACCCATTCCCGCCCAGAATAGTGTTTCTCGCTATCGAGTGCCGGTCGGCTCCTAATGGCTATAGTTGGCTCCCAATGTGTGCCGGCCGACAACCAATGCATTCTCCTGTTCTCTTGTTTCAAACATAGTGTAGGTTGACTCAGGATGCAAAAATGAATTTCTGGGGTACAAATAGGATTAACATGAAAGGTTTGGGATTGGTTTTGGAGCTCGAACCCAAATTCCTTCGTTGAGAACTCGAACCACACTCAACACAACTTTATCATCAAGTGCGCAGAACCAAGTGTCCAAGTCTTGCGGGCGGTCAAAAATGGGGTGTCTACACTTGGTAGCAGTAGGTGCCCCACGGAGTAGTGAAAGCGGTCTTCTCCTTATCCTCGGGTGCATTAAAATCTGATTATACCCGAAAAACCCATCCATGAATGACCACAATGCTTGGCCGACAGTGAAGTCTACCAACTTGTCTATGTGTGGCAAAGGGAAGTCAACCTTTGGACTGTCCTTATTCATATCCCTGAAGTCAACACAAACTCTGATTCTGCCATCCTTCTTGGGAACTGGAACAATATTGGCCAACCACGTCGGATACTTAGATACAAGTAAGAACCCTGCCTTGATCTGTTTGGTGACCTCGTCTTTGATCTTCAATATCCAGTCTAGGCGGACTCTGGGCAACTTCTGCTTAATTGGTTAGACATCAGGGTCAAAAAGGATCCGGTGTTGTACAATCTCAGGATTGATTCTAGGTATGTCTTCGTAGGACCGCGTGAAAACATCTTTGAAATCTTCTAATAAAGCGATTAAATGCTTGCGTTCCTCCGAAGACAACGTGGACCCGATCTGGACCAAGCAGGGATCCTTCTCAGTATCCACATTAATTGCAATGATTTCATTAGTACAGGGCTTAACATGCCTCTCTTCCTCTTGGTCAATCAAATTTTTCAAAAATCGAGAAATTTTTCAAAACTCGAGGAATTTCTTCCTCTTCGTTTAAGTCAAAATTTTGAAAATCAAGATCAGTATAACAAACCAAAGGCACAGAAAAATAGGCAAAGTCTACCACATTCCAATTCAAACAGTCCCGATCCTCGGTTACAGTGGACTCAAAGGAAAAGCTAAAAGACGACCTAGACAGGACTTTGGTATTTGGGTTACCACTCCCGAAAGTACCAGACTCAGAGGAACTAGAATCTGACTCTGACTCCACAGACTCACTAGAATCAGATTCAGACTCTTTATTTGATTTAGAACTACTGATGACACCTTGCTCAAACTTCTAAACTAGGCGTGGAGCCTCAGATGCATCCATGATGAGACTAGTGAAATTTGCTGCCGGTGTATCCCCGATCATTAAGATAGTAAAACTATCCCCCAAGTTGGCAGACTCAGCTCCAGCAGTAGAACTTTCCGATAGGTCAGCTTGCGCTTTTCCCAACAGCTCTTCTTCTTCAATATCTAGGCTTGCAGTCTTGCCTTGATCTGTGTTAGGGCTCAGGTTTGCCTGCTCATCCTCCTCTTCTGGTAACTGGTGTCCAAAGAAGATCTCGAACCTTAGATACCTTGTTTTTGTTTCCTTGTCAAACCAAGGCTCTGGAAATCCACAGAAGGAGAAGTCTTCCCCTTGGCGAACAAAACGTTCATTCAAAGTTTCCTATATTGGTTTATGGACTAAGTTGTACTGCCTCCCAATCCTCTTTGCTTTCAGCCTTCCTTGTAACTCCTCTCCCCTTCTTTTTCAATCTGCAGCAGTAGGTTTGTATCCCAGCCCAAAAGCGTGGGGATTGTGACTTATCTCTTTGGCAACAGTACCTCCATGCCTGCCACTTCTGCCTAGTCTTGATCTAGGAATATGCCCCTGTTTGTTCATCTTGTAGATGGACTGAACGTTTACGTAATTTCTGTTGTCTTCTGTTATGATGGTTTGGACCAACCAAGCCTTTACCAGAGAGAAGCCAGAGAGAAACACATCCTCTTCCTTATTTATGATTTCCAGCGTAGAAGTAGTAGTTCCCTAGGGAGGATGGATCGCAGAATTGCCATACCCAGTAGCAATCCTACCTTTAAAGGAGTACTTTACTAACAAGTGGACCGTTAATGACACCACTTTCATCTGATGCAGCCAAGGCCTTTCCATCAGTAGATTGAATGTGGCTGGAATGTCCATGACATAGAATTCCACCTTATGCTTAGACGGGCTGATTAGGATATAGCTCTTGAACGTTCCCATAACATTCCGGCTCATATTGTCATAAGCCCGAACGACATGAGTTGTAGGTATAAAGTCAGCCGGCCTCAAACTAATAGCATAGGCAGTCCTCACTGGACATACATTGATCGTTGATCTGGTATCTATTAGCACCACTAGAATCCACTTTTTCCAACTTTCTAGGGTTATATATAAGGGTCGGTTGTGGTTGGCACTCTCATGTGGTAACTCCTTATCTGTAAAAGATATCAACGACGTAACGTCCTTGGATGTAACCAACGATACCAATTGGTCAGCAATGGTGTCGATAGGTAGTTTGGTCCAGTTCATTGCCTCTAACAGTGGTTGCCTATGCTCCCAAGAAGCCATGATTAGCCGCCAGATTGATATGTCCTCCTTAATCTTCTTGAGCTGTTTCAAGACTAGGTTTTCTTTAACAGCCTTCTCTTTTGATTTCTCAGCCTCTTTGTTGGAGGACTCCAACTGATCTAAGGCCGCAGGTTTGAAGTACAGACCGCTTCGGCTCATGTGGTTAATCTTTTCAGTATACCAGGTGTCATCAGGGGTATCAGCTTTCCACTATTTGTTGCTATATGCATGACTTAAGTCGCTGTCTTCCCACCACTCTCTTGCAACCATGATTGGGCCATCATCTGGTTCTATCTGAAGTATGTTCACATCGCACCCCCCGTCATCATACCATTCTTCTTCCACCACAGTCTTGGTTTTTGTATTTCAATATTTTCTGAGCTTTCTTAACATCCTTTTCTGGTCGCTAGGCCCCCATTCATTTTTTCTCATATTTTGGACATCTGCCACTGTAGGCTCTATCTCTGCTAATTCCTTCTCCTTTTCCCTGTTCCAAGGCTACCTTCATTTGGATCTCTTTTACAATTTTCCCGTTGTAATTGCTCCAATGCTTGCTCTTTCTGAATTAGAGGTACTGCCCCAACCTTGCTGCTAGCACCAACTCCCTCTTTTTTCCTAGTCTCTCCTATCTGTTCCTTAACATCTGACTCCTCCCCACTCAACCACCCATTGCTTATTTCCGGCTAGCTTGGATCCCACTACCCGAGTTGTACACTGCTTGTATCCTCTTCTTCAAAGAAGTAGAGGTTGTTTAGATCCTCTTCCAGCTCGGCCAGGTCTTCTTCCAGTGCAGCCAAGTCATTTAGGCCATGTTCCGGCTAATCATTTTGATTTTGCCCTAACTGGTCCTCTCCAATAGTGTTAATATAGAGGAAGTCCGGCAATATGACTACTGGCTTCGGCTGATTGATGGCCACGATGTATAAGTTGGGGTCGTACTCCTATGCGAGTGAGGCCCCTTTTTCTATGACTTGGGCATCAGGTAAACCCTTCTCTAGTGCACTCTCTTTCTTCTCCACCTCTGTCGCCATGGATTCGTGTTGGGTTTTTGGTGTTAAGTCCATCATGTACATGTCCGTGCCTTATGGAATAATCACCTCTGGCTTGGGTAAATGGGATGGGGTAATGTAGGCGCTGGGGTTAAAGGAGGGTGGTATTGTATATATTTGGTTAATGTTTCTGGGCGGGAGGACTTGGTTACGTAGAGGAAGTGGGTTGGCGGTTACGTTTGGTTTGGAGGGTGGGCCAATGACTTTATTGTCAATGAGATCCTGGATCTTATGACATAGACGACAACACAAATCTATGGGATGACCATGTTATTGGTGGAAGATGTAATACTGGGTAGGGTCATGTCTGGGTGGTAATGGGTCAGGAAGTGGTCGAGGATCGAGGGGTTTGAGATGCCTCTTTTCCATTAACAATTTGAGGGCACGGGCTGGGCTCATATGAGGGGGGTAAAGGTTCTTCGGTTTCGGGGTGGGCGGGTGGTTTGTGAAGGTTGCGAGGTTACGGTGGCAAAGGGATCGGCTATTTTGGCCGCTGTAACAACTGTGCTGACATCTACAGGCCGCAGAATAATGCTACTACTAGCATTGGTACCTCGAGAGAATGGCCTTCTTACAGGTTCACTTGTTCTGTGAATAATGCCCTTCTTGAATGCACTCTCAATCTAGACCCCCAACTCATGTAAGGAAACAAATGTGGATAACGACACCACTATCACTCTCTGCAGTATGTCTGGCTCAAGGTTCTTGACCACCAGTTGGACCTGCTTTCTTTCAGAAGGTCTATTTGTCATTCTTGCTGCTTTTGCCCTCTATCTGGCAACAAAGTCATTGAATGATTCGTTGAGGTTCTAGGTAGTAGCCTCCAGCTCACTGATGGTTACCTCTATCTGAGTGTTATAAGAGTACTGGTTGACGAATGCCTCAGATAAACTCCTCCCAATTTTGTTTTGCAGAGTCCTACAGTTTAGTGTACTAGATGGCCGCTACATCAGACAAGGTCCTCCAGAATAATGATAGTTTTTTTGTGCTCGAGACAGGCCCATTGGTCTTAGCACATCTGAAAACAAGTGGACGTGCGCAATCAGATCCCCACTTCCATCGAAGTTGTCAATGTGGGGCATCTTAAATTTCTCTGGTAATCTGACCGAAGCCTCAGTGTACCCATCTTTGATATTCAGAATGAAGTTGAAGACTTGGGACTTTTTTAGCACTTTCTCTAGCCTGGCAATCTTGATCAGGGCCGGATCAATTTCATTGATATCAAAGGGAAGGATTCCCATAGGGGGTTAAACTAAAGGCCTATAAGCTGGAGTCGGGGGAACATTTCCTGAGGATTTGGGTTTTTGGGATTTTCCATTGGTGGAGGTGGATCTGGGCTTGGTTGAGTAGTCGGGATCGGATGCACTGTCGATGCGGATGCTCCAGATGTACGTCATAGATCAGTGATGATTTCATCCTGTGCAGCCATCCTTTGGTTCACAGTATCCATGGTTCTCTGAAAGGCTGCCATCATGGTCACAAATTCTTTTGCATTCTATGCCGTTACTGGTCTAGGTGAGTTAGATATTGGTGAACTGCTTGAGTGAGAACGGCTTGAGTGAGAACGGATAGGTGTTTGTTGAATGCTTTGTACTGATGCAACTGACTGTTTGTTCCATCTTCGTCGAACAACTGGTGGAAGTAAGACTAACACTGGTTGACCACTAACAAGGTCTTGAGCTTTGCAAAGCCTGCCAGAGCGAGTCCACACAACTTGGGGAATATTGGATCATTCTGAAGCTATGATGGTAAACTACCTAGCAAAAGACAAAAAAAAAAAAAAAAACGATCGATCAAAATCGGATGGCACTTTGGCCCAATTCACAGAAGATAAAACATAACTGAAAAACCACAATCCTCATTGAACTTTGTTCTCAAACTCATATTGATATGAACCATCCGGTACAGTTTCACTATAAAAGCACATAGCAAGTAAAAGAACCAAAACACCCTTATGAAGGGGGGTAGGGTTATCCTGTCCTAGATTTTTGACATGATCTAGGTTGCACTATTTCAATCAATGAGTCTCACAACATCCTGCATATGGGTGGCATCCTGTCCTAATTTTGGGATAGTTGCTATGGCTTACTACATGAAGCTAGGTCAAATGGTCGAAAGGGTACCTCTCACACCTAACACTGAGAAGTGAAAGGAGGATCAAATGGTATGGCGGTAATCTAGATCCAAGGGTTGTGTTTCCAACATGCTAGAGCCCATTATTGGTCAACCTTTTGGCAAGCTTTTGGGAAAGCCTTCGGTAAACCGTCCAGGAATAGCAGATTGAAAACAAAGTGACTTATAGTAACAATGCAAATGCTATGCAAAGAACATATACGTGTAGATAAAATTTCACATCATGAGTTTCAAGTCAAGCTCTCTAAATCCCTAGCAGAGTCGCCAGAAACTGTAGCTTTCTTTTCAAGCTTCTTTCGGATACGATTAGCCCTACAGTTTGGACTCCCGTGGTTTTGAATCTGATTTCACAAGTGCAATGTGAAATAGATAAACACAAATGAGTCCAGCAAATCTTTTGGAAAATTAATTTTGAATCAAATGCCAAAAAATTGATTAATTTGCCAAATTTCAGAGTTGCCATCTAAATATTTTTGAAAAATTTAGGAAACCCGAGACTCGTGCCAAAGGCCACTTATCCGTTGTCACCTAAGTATCTCGGCTTGGGAACTTAGGTACGATAGGGGATGGTCATGAATTGAGCACCCCACTCGTCTGATCAAAGATCGGCCTATACTAATCATGATGTGATTCTTATTTACATTCTATGGTCCTGTTTTGATTTATTAGCTAACATTACTGCATGTTGCACACAAGTATAGACTAATTTGCAAAAGTTGGAACGTTTTGATTTCATGTTTGTTTGAAAATTGTTTTTGATACTTGTCACTTGAAAAAGTGAGTTTGTATGTACATTAATCAATTTATCCCAATTTTAGCAATTAGCCTTCATCCATAGGCATTCAAAGAGTTATATCAGTTAAGTAATTAGCCTCATGGTATTATGCTTGGCATGGCAAAAATCACACTTATGCAAGATGCTAAAACAATAAGTGCTCACCTAGTACTCCAAGGTAAGCCAAATAAAGCAAAATGATTAGAAAACATGCATGCTCCTAACTTATGCAAAATGACTAATGTGACACACACAATCATGCAATTTAAATAGGTTCGGCTACTAGCTTGGTATATGATTCCATTCAAGACATGTGATAAATCACGTATTCAAACATTGGAGTTGAAATTGACATTGGTTAGTATGATGAGCCGAACCCAAATGCATGCGAGACAAGTGTATGCAAACATGGGAATGCTAAGTAGACGTGATGCTCTATGTTACCATTATAAGTGGATGAATAAATGGAACAAAGAAATAGGGGTTGGAAGACATACACATTATTACATATTTTGCTCTCGTGCAGGATGATGCGAATAAGTGTCCAAATGTCTGAAATAAACTAGTTATTACAAATTCGAATAAATGATTTAAAACTAGCTAAGTTATTATAACAAGGATATTAGAATGGGCAATAAACTAGAAGTCTAAGTTAACTAGTTTTACAATTACAAATAAACAATAATTATTTACAACAATAATAATTAATTACAACAAAGCTAATAAGAAATTTAATTTGAGCAACCATGAGACACACTGATCACATGTAGAGTGCCCAGAAGCTGCTCTGTTTGCCCAGACTACTCTGTTTCATCCTCAGCCACTACCCTTGGTTTCTGCCAACAGTCTCTATTTTACAAAACATTGGGAGCCGCTCGACTCCAAATGAGGTCCAACTGGGCCAAAACAGTGCCGGTCGGCACTAAATTTATGCCAAAAAATGTTTTATGCTATGAGGTAAGAACAGTGTAGACAGAACCTTTCTAGGCCCTATTTGTCCCTTCTGTCCCTTTCTGTCATGGGAAACTCAAGAAAAGAACAAATTCGCATTTGAATCCATCAATTAGCACAAGTTGATGGCTTGATGATCCCGAGCACATTTGGACTAAATTGATAAATGTGATGAAAAATCGCCCTTCCCTCTTATCATGAAGACTCAAAAAGGAAAGTAGACACGCTCTAAGTCTTATCAACATATCATGTATTGATATGTCACAATTCCCGAAACGATGGACCCGGCATAACGTCCAGCCGAATCCAACCAACTATAAACATTTTCTTTATGTCGGTTTAATTCATTTTAAGCCAATTTTATTAGTCTTTGCCATTCTTTAATCAATTTGTCCAAAATGATGTTTAAGTCCACTAAATGAGAAAAAACATCAAACAAGAAGTGATTCTTGGCATAAAAGGGAGCCTATACCTTGACGATGAACCTCCGTAGAGATTAAGCCATTGAGCATAGGTTTGTTCGGTTGAAGTTACTCTCAAAACAAAACAAAAAAAAAAAAGAAAAGAGGAAGGTGGCAGAAATGACTTATGCAAGATTGATTATTTAGAATGAGACTCTTAATATGAAGTGAACCAAAGAAAAATTATTAAAGCATGGGTGACACAATACAACTAGCTAGATATGAAGAATTGCAACACAACAAGCTAGATGTTCAAAGCATACACTAATTAAATAAACTAGAATAACCCTAAAACAGCCCCTAATATGCTAAAAATAGTGGCTAAAAATCATGTTAAAGGGCATAAAAAGGTAGTAAAGAACAAGGCAAAGCAAGGCTAGTGAACAAAAGCAAGGAGAGGTGGCTAACCTCTCCATTTTTGAGACCTCAAACCATGTTTTTTAGCCTTTGCTGAACTCTAAAAATCAGTTCAAAAGGCAAAGAAAAGAATGTAAAACAAGGGTGTGAGCTTTGAAGTAGAGAGCAAGAAAGGGTGTTAACCCTCTTGTAAAAGGTAGTAAGCTTATACCTCTTGAAGAATGTAAGTTCTTGTTTGTGAACCAAACTTGGTCCAAGCACACTCTCAAGCTTGAATTGTGACTCACAAAGCTCAACCAAGGTTCTAAGTTCTTGCTCTAAAGTTGTCTATGGTGTATAGATATGGTATAAGGATGATCAAATACCTCAAAGTTAGCTTGCATAAGAAGAAGGAGCTCTCAAAGGTTTGCTTTACTTCTTTGAAAATTTCCCAACCTCTAACACTGAGATATATGCTTGTATTTATAGATTTTGAGCAAAATAGGTCATAAATATCTCCAAAAATAGACAGCTGGCCCATTCCCACCCAGAACAGTGTTTCTCGCTATCGAGAGCCGGTTAGCTCTCAATAGCTACGGCTGGATCCTAATGTGGTACGGCTGGTTCCCAATGCCCTCCCCTGTTCCACTATTTTACACTCAGTGTAGGGTGGCATAATGGTCAAAAATGAATTTCTAGGGTAAGAATAGTATGAATATGAAAGGTTTGGAATTGGTTTTGGAGCGCGAGCTAACGTTCCTTCGTTGAGAATTCGAATCACAATCAACACAACTTCATCATCGAGTTTGAGGACAAAGCGTCCAAGTCTTGTGGGCAGTCAAAAATAGGGTGTCTACAGTCGGGGTTACTTATGGTGCGTGTTGACTATGACTTCTGATAGTTCTACTGTAGAGAATGTTGCTGTAGTAAATGAAATTTCTGATGTATTTCCAAATGAATTGTCAGGAGATTTAATTGATAGGAAAATTAAATGTACTATTGATGTTGTGCCTCGAACACAACCGATTTCCAAAACTCCATATAGAATTTTGACTTCTAAACTAAAAGAATTGAAAACTTAACTTCAGGAACTGTTAGACAAGAAGTTTATTTGCCTGAGCACTTCACCTTGGGGTGCTCAGTTTTGTTTGTTAAAAAGAAAGATGGGTCTTTGAAGTTATGTGTACATTATTGAGAATTAAATAAAGTAACTATTAAGAACAAGTATCCATTGCCCCAAATAGATGATTTGTTTAACCAACTCCAGGGAGCACGACTCTTTTCAAAAATTGACCTTAGATTCGGATACCACCAATTGAAAGTTAAACCAGAAGACAGAGAAAATCGCCTTCCAGACTAGATATGGGCACTATGAGTTTCTAGTGATGCCGTTTGGGGTAACTAATGCACATGCAGCTTTTATGGACCTAATGAATAGGGTGTTCAAACAATTTCTTGATGAGTTTGTTGTTATGTTTATTGATGATATTTTGATTTATTTCAAAAGCAGTAAAGAACATGAAAATCATTTGAGAATTGAGCTACAGACCTTGAGAAAAAAGAAGTTATATGCAAAATTTTCCAAATGTGAATTCTGACTTGACAGTGTAGCATTTCTGGGACATGTGATCAACAAGGATACAAGGATGGCATATCAGCTGACCCGCAAAAAATTGAGGCTATTGTGAACTAGCCAAGACCAACAAATGTGTCAGAAGTTAAAAGCTTTCTGGGGCTTGTCGGTTACTATCGCAGATTTGTGAAAGACTTTTCCAAACTTGCTATGGCATTGACATAATTGACTTAGAAAAATGTACCTTTTGATTGGACTGATCAATGGGAATCAACTTTCCAAGAATTGAAAACGAGACTAGTAACTGCATCAATATTGACATTGCCCAATGGAACCGATGGGTTTCAAATTTATAGTGATGTTTCCTACAAAGGCTTGGGGTGTGTGCTAATGCAAAATGGAAAGATAATTGCATATGTTTCTCGGCAACTCTGCTCTCATGAAAAGAACTATCCAACTCATGACCTTGAATTGGCAGCTGTGGTGTTTGCCTTGAAGATTTGGTGACATTATCTGTATGGTGTAATTTGTGAAGTATATACAGACCATAAAAGCTTGAAGCATTTCTTCACCCAAAAAGAATTGAATATGAGATAAAGGCGATGGCTTGAATTAATTAAGAATTATGATTTGCAAATCTTGTACCATCCAGGAAAAGTCGATACTGATGCAGATGCCTTGAGCCAAAAATCCATTGGAAATTTGTCATGTTTGCTCACCGGTCAAAGGGAATTGTTATGTGACGTGGAATGAAATGAGATTGACATTGTGTTGCGAGAATAAGGTAGAGTCTTAGCCTATAGCGATTCCAGTTTTGACCCGTCACTTGTCATATTCCGGACTCGAGTTTGTATCATTTTGAATGGTGGTTCATATCTTGTTGCTCTTGTCTCCCTTCTATTTTGGTTATTGAATTGTAGTTGTGCATTTGGAGCAGGTTGGTTGCTTGTTTTTCCAAACCTTTGTCGCCCAGATTTTTACTCCTTCATTTGAGTGGCCATTCTAGTGCTCAAGCGGGCTTTGCAATTTTTGCTCCTCCACTCAAGCAGCACTTCTTGCGCTTAAGCGGGATTTACAAACCCTCAATACTTTGCACATCTGCAAAAGTATTGGAGGGGTGTTTTTCACGCTCGAGCAGCGTTTCCTACGCTTACGGGTAGGCGCTCGAGTGGCCTTTCTTGCGCTCGAGCGGTTTGTCTATTGTCTGCAAAAGTACTAGATGCGTGTGTTTTGCGCTCGAGCAAGTAGCATCGTGCACTCAAGTAGAACAAATTTTTGTGTTTAACACTCGAGCATCAACTCCTCTGCTCGAGCAGACTGTGCGCATATCAGATCACAAAAGTAACATTTTATATCACTTTTTCATTCTTCTCTCTCTAAAACTTTCAAAAAAAACATAGATTCTGACTCTCTCTCTCTCTCTCTAAAACACACTCTCTCTACATTTCGGTCTAGATCCTTTAATCTCTTCACCCTAGTGTCTTTGGAAGAAGGGTAGAGTATCTTGAAAGCTCCATTTTCATCTTATTAGAAGTTGGTTTCAGTGTTGTTGGAATTCATCTTTGCTTTGCTTGGTCTTCTAACTTGAGGTAGGGATTTTTCTAGACTTTCATATGACTTTTAGCTTAGTTATTTGTCATTGTGTAACAATGGTGGGATTTGAGGGTGATTTGAGCAAACCTAAGGTTTAGGTTTCAAGTTTGAAAAAAGGGGTTTCCATGTAGGTGTATATAAATGATTATGGGGTTTAGATGTGAGACCTTCCTATGTTAAAATAGCAAATTTTGGCCCTTGGGTTAGTATTTGGAGAATAGGGAGCTTTGCCCTAAAAATGTCTTGAATTACCATTTTGTTTGAATAATGAAATTGGTATAGAAAATGCGAAATTGGGAGGATGTATAGATGAATGGTGTTGTTGGATTTGTTTAATCACTTGCCTATGGAAATTTGATGATTTATCTGTTATAAAGATTGAATATTTGTTTAGAAATAACTGTATTGGGCTATTGGTAAAGGATAGCTATGATTGTTGTAGAAATTGCATGAGGATTAGGAGAATTAAAACTAATCCACTGTTGGTTGTCATTGAATATGATCACGTTTTATATACATTGTATATGTATGTTTGTTTGGAGGAGAAAGGAAATGTACTCCATGTGTGATTATGTGTTTAAATACATTGTATATGTATGATTGTTTGGGAGGAGAAAAGGGATGGACTCCTTTATAATTACGTTAGCCAGGGTGTCTTGGGTGAAAGTCCTGAAATTTATACATGGGTGCCAATCCCGTAGACGAAATATCCGTAAAATGGCAATTTGAAGTGTTTATATGTGTGTATTGTATGATTGGAAAACCATTGAGTTGTAGTCTCAGTTTGGTTGTTCAGAAATGATGAAATTGACTCACAAATTGAGAAAGATAAGTGAACTAAATTTAAATTGAAAGAAAATGGACTAAGATTTGAATTTGACATCTTTTGAGTACACAAATTTGTGAAATTTTTATCACAGGCATTGTACATGCACTTTGTACTTATATCTCTGTTAAACCTCATAATGGTGTTAGATGATTCCTACTGGGCTGTAGCTCACTGTAGACAACCCATTTTTGATAGCCCTTCAAGACTTGGATGTTCTTGCAGGTACATCCGATGATTAGTCTGTTTGCTCGCCAAATGCTCAAAGTCCTCAGCAGAACGCCACAACTTTGAGCCTTTCCAACCCTACATCCATTTTGTCTCCTTTTTGGACCATGCCTTGGTCTTTCCATCTTGCAATCTCTAGTGGCCTGCCGACCATCCTTGGAGGCTACTAGCCATTTTTTCTTGTCTGCCAACCATTGATGTGCCTTACCGGCCATCAATGATTCCTTGCCGGCCATCACTGATGGCCGGACGGCCACCAGTGTTTTCTACAGATATTTTATGCCAATTGTGCCAGCTGTTTGCACAGATGCTTGCATCTGTCTACACGTGGAGGGCTGGATCTCCTTGTATAGATTTCATGTTTTCTATATATAGAGACCCTCTCTCTCATGTTTTGAGGTTAGAAAATTTTAGACTCAAAATTTTCTTCTCTCTCTACAAATTTTTTACACTTTTGCCTACAATTCCTACACTCTTGCCTATACATCGTTAACCAAATCCTCTCATCTCTGAGCTGAGGTGTTCTTAGGCTTGGTTTGAGCTCTAGAAGGTGGTATTTGCTTGGAATTGTTGCTTGGAATCGCTCTTCTCTTTAAGAGGTATAATACTAGCTTTGTAGGCTTGCTTCACATACTTGTATTCCTATCTTTTTTTCATTATTTTGGGCTGTTTTTTAGCTGTTAAAAAACCTATTTTATGGGCTGAAATTGGTGTTTTTGGCCATTTAAGGTTAGGGGGTGATTCGTCCCTCTTTATTCCTTGTTTAAAAAGCCTTTGCACCTTTGTTTCCCATTTTCAAACCATCTTTTTTTAGGCCTTCAAACACTGGTTTTCAGAGGTAAAAATCATGTTTTGAAGTCTAAATTTGGAGGGGTTAGTCTCCTCTCCTTGTGTCTTGTTTGCTAGCCTAGTTGGTGCCATGCCTTAGCTTATTTTGCTAGCTTGTTATAGCTTAATTCCAGCATGTTTTTGCCTCTAATTTAGGCTGTTTTAACTCTGTTTTGGGTTGGTTGTTGCATTTGAGTCTTGTATTGCATAGTTGTAGTGTAATAATCTTCACAAGCTTGGTGTTTTAGGTCATTAGACACCACTTGTTTGAGTTGATTGCATGTTTTTGGTGTTTTTCACACTTAATTTCAGCACTAATCATCTCTGCAACCTCTCTCTTTTCTTGGTTTTTCTTTTCGCTTTGAAAGTGGTTTCAAGTCACTTGTTTGCCTAAGTGTGAAATTGAGTTTTCATACTTAATGTTTTAATCCCTTAGGGGGTTCGTTACCAACGGTATGATACATCTTTCATGCCCAAAGCAACTTGTTTTTTGAGCTTTTCTTTCCATTAGAGGACTTTTACTGACCTTTTGGACTTAACTGGATTAAGGAATGGTTGGTAAAGTAAAATGAGTAACTAAAACTTGGGACTAAAAGTGAGCTAATATAAGAATTTGGTTGTGTTTTGATGTGTTCAATCGGACATTAATTGAACACATGGAACTTGGACCATTTCATACTTATTAGTAATGAAATGATCCAAGTCTTCAAGGTCAACTTCTTCCCTTGATATTTCATGAAAGGGAGGAGGTTTGTGTCTCATTTTGCATTTATTGAATTTGCACATTTTGAATCACAAGCCATCATGCAATGAAATTGCTTGAGTTGGTGGTTTGTGACTTAAGTTCATAACTCCTTGGATTTTCTCATGAAAAGGAAGGGTGAGTTGTGCAAACAATCTATGGGAATACCTTATTTTTGCTTTGTTTGTTCTCTGTTGCAGCAAGTTAAACCAATGCATTAGTGGCCGACAGGCCACTATCTATGGCCGGCAGGTGGCCAGCAGAGCACCATTGATGGCCGGCAGGCCACTTCCATGGCCAGCAGGTAGCCGACAGTTTTTACCAGTGGCCGGCTGGCCACTGATGCAAACCTTAGCAAAATGTTAGTAAGGTGGAGCAAAATGGTTCCGGAAGTGTTCAACTCTATAAACAGAGGCTTTCAGGAGCAAAATGGAGACCTTTTCGAGTGATATCCAAGCATGTGCATCTTCCATTTCCCGAGGCAAAGTAGTGGTAGAGTAGTTAAATACTTTAATTACTTAGCTTATTTGCATTTGTGTTATAATTTAATTAGCTTACTAGTTAGTTAAATTAAAAGTGTTGTAATAATTAGTTAATTAGTTTAGCCAGTTATTCATTAGCTAGTTACTTTAATTAGCTTCATTAGCTTAGCTCAGTTAGCTTAATTAGCTTAGCTCTAATTAGTTTGTAGTTAGTTTTGCTTTATTTATTCGGACTCTCCTTCGTGAGAGCAAAATGTGATAATGTGTATGTCTTCCAACCCCATGTCTTTCTCTCTTTTATTTAATCACTTTTGATGGTTAGACTAGGGACATATTTCAATTAGCATACCTTATGCTTGCATCCATTCATCTTGTCTTGCATGCACCGAGGTTCGCCGCATCATTCAAACTACATTATCGTTTCAATATTTCTTTAAATACGTACTTAGACACATGTCTTGAATTAATTCATATGCTATATTAGTAGCCGAGCCTAGTAATTGCATATTGTATGTATTGCATTAAACATCTTGTATAGTTAGGAATCATGTATATTTTTCTAACTCTTTTGTTTTATCTTAGCTTAGAGTACTAAGTGAGTTTTTAGTGTTTTAGCATACTTGCATGAGTGTGAGTGATTTCCATGACTAGCATGCTTGCCATGAGGCTAAATGCTTACTTGTTAAACTGCTTGAATGCCTATGGATGAAAGCTTATTGTTTGAATTGGAACGATTCAACGAATGTACATTTTAAGCCCACTATGTCTAGTAGCAAATTCACAGTTTTAAGCTCACTTTGTTGAGTGGCAAATTTGCAAACTTTAAGCCTACTTTAGGTGACAAAGTCAAACCCTTTTCGCAAAACAAATATGAAATTGAATTGTTCCAACTCTGGCAAACTAGTCTATACTTGCTTGTGCACATCACATAGTAAAGCTAACCTAATAACCAAAACAAGAGCATGTAATGCACATAAAAAATCATATCATGATTAGTAGAGGCCGATCTTTAATTGGGTGAGCGGAGGTGCTCAATTCATGACCTTCCCCTCTTGTACCTAAGTTTCTGAGCCGAGGCAACTTTGGTGATGATAGACACATAGCCTTTGGCACAAGTCATGGGTTTCCTAAATTTTTTCAAAATAAAATATTTAGGTGGCGACTCTGTATGTGGCAAAGCAGTCTAATTTTGGCATTTTTGATTCAAAAATCGATTTTCCAAGAGATTTTCCGGATTTGGACTCTTTGGTGTTTATCAATTTCACATTGCACTTGTGAGATTAGTTTCAGAACCGCAGGAGTCCGAACTGTAGGGCTCTTTTCAAATTCTCGAAAGGGGGTGCGAAAAAGTCGAGCTACACTCACCCTATTTGGGAAAACCATTTTCAGGTGTTGGTGATGTGCCTCCACCAAGGCAATAGCTTGGAGAGACATTTGAGAGAAAGAGCCTTTATTTTGATTGTATATATATATATATATATTGTAAAGCCAAGAGCTTAAGATGTAATAAGCAATGCTCACTTTTATGTAACCAAGTAATGACTTGGGAAGATGTAAGCCTATTGGGCATTTGATTATATGTTTAATTTTTTTCTCTTAGCATTATAACACATGCTGTAGATTCAAGATGAATATTTATGAATGTATAATGAATGTGTTGACTTTTGTAATCGAACTCTAATGAATGAAAGCATTTTATTTCTATTATTCTTCCATTTTTGAGTTGTATTTATTGTGTATTTTGAGGGTGTGACATAGCCACCATTTCTGCCAAACCCGCCATACTTGAAGAAATTAAAGAAAAGCAATTACAGGATGAATTTGTGAAGAAGATTGTTGATGAAATTGACTCAAAACCAAGGCCAAGATTTGTGTTTGAGAACAATATGTTGAAGTTTCAGAATCGACTTTGTGTGCCGGATTGTCTGGAATTGAGAAAACGTGTTATGACTGAAGCTCACAATTCAAAGTTTTCTATGCACCCGGGAAACATGAAAATGTACAAGGATTTGAGACAGAATTTTTGGTGGCCTGGAATGAAGAAAAGCATTGCTGATTTTGTGGTTAGATGTTTGCATTGCCAACATGTTAAAGCCTAACATCAACGACCCGCTGGGTTGCTTCAGCCGCTTCCAATACCGGAATGGAAATAGGAGCACATTACTATGGACTTCATTGTGGGATTGCCTCGCACCTCCCGAGGTATGGATTTTATTTGGGTCATTGTAGATCGTTTAACTAAATTTGCCCACTTTTTGCCTGTCAAATCTTTGTATAATGTGGATAAATTGGCTAACATCTATGTGAATGAGATAGTAAGATTGCACGGTGTGCCAGTATCTATTGTGTCTGACAGAGATCCTAAGTTCACTTCAAGATTCTAGCAGAGTCTACAGCAAGCTTTGGGAACTGAGTTGGGACTGAGCAGTGCATACCACCCACAGATAGATGGTCAGTCAAAAAGAATGATACAGACATTGGAGGATATGCTTAGAGTGTGTGCCTTAGATTTTCAAGGGAATTGGGAAACTTATGTGATAACACTGCTTTGTATTATGCAAATTAATCTTAATTGCAAATGTGATTATGTGTTTGATATGATTTTGAATGCCATTTATGTGAATATATGTGGTTTTGAATTTCTATCTGTTCACTGTAGGAATATCTGTTCAACTTACTGTTGTAAACTGAAAATTGAAGGCCTTATCGGCCACAAAAACTGAAATTGACTACGCCTTTGTGATTAGTGTAATTTTTAGAGCCTACAGTGAAATTTAATTGAAAATTGATTCGGATCAAATTAAATAGATTGAATTGAGGATATAGTGCTTAATTAATTAGTATTAATAAATGTGATTAAGGGAGCTTGTATAAAAGGGGCCAATATACACTTATATTCATTTGTTGGAGGCTCAAATCAGATTTTGCTCTCTAGAGAGAGAGAGAGAGAACCGAATTTAGAGTGAGAGAAGGAGCTCAAATTGAAGGTTTGATCAAGAGGCTTGAGAATCTTGAAGATAAACACAAGAATTGGCTAGAATTTGGGTATTTGAAGCCCCTAGGTGAGTAAATTCATGGATTTTAGTTTGTAACTTGGTGAATTCAAAGTTGAATGGTGATCAAGAACATGAATTGAATTGATTATGATGAAAATGAGTTGGTTTTGATAAATTGGAAGTCAATATACATACGCATGTAGGAAATTGCCATGAATTTGTATATTTGAGCTTGAAATACATGATTCATGTTAAATCTTTGATTGAAGTTCATGCTTTTGATCATCTCTTCATCATTTAAATTGAGAATGAGAGCTATATCTCACATGCTTGTACAATTCATAAGAGTATGAGTTTTGAATACATGAAATTGTTATGTTGGAAATAAGTTTGGTGTACTTTGGGACATGCATGTGATTAATTCATGAAATTGAGCTTCATAATATGATGAATTTGGTGTTGTATCATGTTAGTAAATGTATGTGTGAAGTTTGAGTCATAATATGCAAGATATGTTGATTTGAATGCAAGTTTGAAGCTCAGAATGGGTGCTGGAAAACCCAGAATTTGGCATGTCCGCTCGAGGGGGAAAAGCGCCACTCAAGCGTGAAATACGAGCTCCCAAAACTTTTTGCAGACATGGATGTCCGCTTGAGCGGGGAGCCATGTAGTGTGACCTTCAGCTCGAGCGTCCAAATTCACGCTCGAGCATAAAAATGAGGTAACCAGTACTTTTGCAGACCATAAGGGTTCGCTCGAGCATCGGAACCCACACTCGAGCGGGGACCTCTGTTTCAGAAATTTTGTAAAAGTGTTCTGTGTTTCATTTTCCATTCCCTTTCATTTCTGAGCACTCTTAGGCATGCATTGAGTATCATGAATGAGTTAAAAGGATAAGAAAGAAGCCTAAGAAGAATGTATGAATTAAGAACGGAATGAATCGTTTGTGACCCATTATGTTCGTGAAATGTGTAGGGTCAAGCTCGAGGGCAAATTCACCGGCAGATCACTGTGAGTAATATCTTAATAAAGATATTTTGAAGTATGTTATTTGTCCAATTACTTATTTCCCTATATGTCTTATAAGTTTGTTAATTTGAATTGTGGACAAATGTTTGCTATGCCATATGGTTGGGCCTAAGGCCGTCTACCATGAATGAAAGAATGAATGGGCCGAAAGCCGTCTGACCCGAATGATAGTCTGACATATGAATGATTGAACCAAAGGCCATCTGACACGAATGATAGTCTGATATATGAACGATTGGGCCAAAGGCCGTTTGACATGAATGATAGTCTGACCTGAATGATAGTCTGACATATGAATGATTGGGCCAAAGGCCGTCTGACAGAAATAATAGTCTGACATATGAATGATTAGGCCAAAGGCCGTCTAATATGAATGATAGTCTGACATGAATGGTAAATTGACATAGGAATGATTTGGCTGAAGGCCGTCGGATATGAATGATTGGGCCGAAGGCCGTCGGATTTGAACGATTGGGCCAAAGGCCGTCGGATACGAACGATTGGGCCAAAAAGGCCGTCAAACATGAATGGATGGGCCAAAGGCCGTCGGGTATGAGTTAATTTGGCCCGAGGCCATTTGATATGTCTGGAACTTTAGTCGATTGATACATTAAATAGAAACATGAATTGGGCCCAAGGTCGTCTGATGTAACTGTTTCAAAGATTGTTCATGTATCTTCCTTAATTGATATTATTCACTGGGCTTTCGCTCACGCTCATTCATGTCTATGTAGGTGAGCCAAGGGACCTCCAAACCCAGCCTCGGTGAAATATGTGAGAAACAGTCAAAGTTTTGGAGAGTCAGCCCAAACGTCTCACGCACGAGACTTGTCTTCGCCTCTTTTGTTCTTTTGATATAGTTTTGTTATATTGGCGAAAACATCGGATTACTTTTGTATATAAATCTTGGGTTTGACTTACTTAGACTTGAATAATCCTGTGTATGTACAGAACTTTATGTTATTATCCCTTTGATGTGAGTTATTAACAGGTATCTATATATGGACTATTCTGATGTGCCATGTAAGCACAGCTCTATGGACAAAAGTTTTAAATTTGCTTCTGTTTGGCCCATTTACTCTGATGAGATATGTCTTGTTTGGTTTGAGGCCGTAGGTAATCTCTTGATTACTGGCCGGTTATGTCCTTAACCCATAGGGGTGGGTTTGGGCCATGACAACTTACCATTGGCTGAGTTTGGGTACAACAACAGTTGTCATTCAAGTATCAGGATGGCTCCTTACGAAGTGTTGCATGGTAGGAAATGATGATCTTCGATTTGCTGGGCCGAAGTAGGTGATCGACCTTTGTTAGGATCAGAACTTGTGCAAGAAACCACTGAAAACGTGAAATTGATTCAACAACGATTGAAAACTACACAAAGTCGCTAAAAGAGTTATGCGGATGTCCAAAGAAGAGATAGCGAATATGACGTTGGGGATCATGCATTTATTAAAGTAACTCCTATGAAAGGGCAAACTCGGTTTGGTGTAAAGGGCAAGTTAGCACTGAGATATGTTAGGCTATACAAGATTTTAGAGAAAATCAATACGGTGACGTATCAGGCACCCTTACCGCCGGTCATGGAACATATGCATAATGTTTTTCATGTCTCAATGCTGCGAGGATATTTGAGAGATCCGTTCCACGTGATTGAACCAACCCATGTGCTCTTGGAAGATGACTATACGTACGAAGAGAGGCCAATTTAGATTGTGAATTGTCGAATCAAAAGATTGAGGAACAAAGAAATACTGTTGGTAAAAGTGGATTGGCAAAACCACGAAAAGACTTATGCAACTTGGGAGACTGAAGAAGATATGATGAAAATATATCCTGACTTGTTTCCTTTGGACCCGATGTTCTTCCAAAATGAAGGTAATTCGAGTTTGGGGGACCAAATTCTTTAAGGGGGAAGACTGTAACAACCCCGACCCATGAATAATGTATAATCCATGATTAAGAATGCTTAATAAGTATCTAAGATGAAATCATGTGATTAATTATGTGCTATGTATGTGAATTGCATTATATCTGTCCATGGTACAAATGTATGTTTGTCTTTCTGTTTTGTTTTGCGAATTGAAGGCCTCATCGGCATCCGATCATGAAATTGACTTGAATTATGTGTTAGTTGGAATTTTTAGAACATTATCATAGGTTTAATTGAAATTTTATTCAGAACGAAATAATTAGAAAAATTAATGCTCAATTAAGCCTAATTAATGAATTCCTTAATCCAAGCCTATATAAGGCACTAGTGGACCCTTGTATACACTTTACACTCCTATTTCTTCTTTCTTAAGGCATCAAATGTGAATGAGAGAGAGAGAGAGAGAGAGAGAGAGAGAGAGAGAGTGTGTGTGTTGAGTTGGAAATCTAAGGAGAGGAAGACAGATTGTAGAGAAATCAAGGTGTTGAACTAAGTGACTAAACCATTCGGACATCTAGGACGCAATTAAGCTTCTAAGGTAAGAATTTCTATCTCCTAGTTTGTAATTAGTTGGTTGCCACATGAAATCAAGTGTGATATGTGAATTAACATGAGAATTGAGCTTAAATAGATGAATTCCATACATACATGCATATATCATAGCATTTTGAGTTTGAACTTTACATAAGTCTCACATGCATGTGTCTATCTTGACCTTGCTTTGAGAATTGATCACATTTCTTACCATTTGACCTTAATTGATCATCTTTTGGGATGCTTAAGTTCATGACAATTCATGCATGTCATGTTTACATCATATTCGTAAGCTTCAAGTTGAATTTTGAGCAATTGACAAGCTTTTGGGCCTTGATTTGGCGAAATGCTTTTGAATTCATGATGTTTGACAAGTTTAGATATGTTTTCTCAAGCTTTTGGCCCAAAAGAATATGATTTGTGGCTTTGAATTTGAGTTTTGGTGCTTGGGAGTGAATCTGGAAATTCCAGAATTTTACTTCTCCGCTCAAGCGACAAAACTTGTGCTCAAGCAACCACTCGCATTTTGGCACTTCTGCTTGAGTGACCACAACTTGGCTTGAGCGTAAAATGTATGCTCCCAGAAGTTTCTACATTTTGCAGACTGCTCGAGTGACAATAGTTACGTTTGAGAGAAGACCTCTGTCTCACGCTCGAGCGACCGTAGAGTGCGCGTCGAGTGGAAAAATCAAGCAACTAGTACTTTTGCAAAGTTTACAGACCGCTCGAGCGAAGAAAGTTGCGCTCAAGCGACCACTCGCATGATTGGACGTTCGCTCGAGTGAGCCCCATGTTTCTAGCATATTTGACTAAGTGTTTTCAAGTGCATTTTCGCATCCTCATTGTATCTTAGGCATTCCTAAGCCAAGACTAAGACATAATAATAAGGATAAGACTTAGAAACATACTAAGAACGAAACGTAACGAGTTAAGTATATGCCGAGCGTGTGTTTCAATGTGTATCTGCTATGTGTTTGTGTAGGTCATGTGCCATAGACTATCTGAATCGCCCGCTTTCTCTATTTTGCTATCAGAGCCATCTGTGAGTAATAACTCTGTAAAGTTCTGTTTAACTTTAATTATTTTCTGATGATATGAAATGGTTAGTATTCTGAAATACTATGTTTTATATGAATGAATGATTGCCCAAGTTTATGAAATGTATTTGTGGTATCCTTAGCATCATATAATATACGTCCCTTTATGGGTCATCAAAATGCCTTTATGGCCGTTCTCTTATGGGTCATCGTAAACATCTCTATGCACATGAGTCATCGGAATGCCTTATAGCTGTCCCTTTATGGGTCATCAGAATGCCTTCACGGCCGTCCCTTCATGGGTCATCGGATTTGTTAACGCTAATGGATGTACCACACACTAGCATGTGAAATGTATGAACTTTGAATACGATTATGAATATGTATGCAAATTTGATTCTACTTTGACATCTAATTGTGTACAAGACTCTGTTTATGTTTAGGCATCATTCAGTAAAGCCTTTACTCTATTATTATTCACTGAGCTTCTACTCACTATTTATATTATGTATGTAGGTGAGCAGGTGTGTGACCAGGCATAAGCTGCTACCTGGAGTCTGTGTTTTGTCAGCTAGCTATTGTGCCTCCAGAGGAGGTTCCCTTTTGTGATCAGTCATGTTTATGTAGCACTCTATGAACAAGTTTCTTTCGACTATTGTATATGTATTTCGGGCTTAGTCCCCTTTTGGCAATATCTGTTATGTATGTGACGTAAGACCACTTCCTTTTGATGTCACAAATTTGTATATAAAGTTTTGAGATTATTTGTCCCATGTATGTCTGCACAGCTCTATGGACTATGTATGTTTCTATATTTGCTTATGCAGTCCCGTATTATACGATAATCTGTTAAGAGGCCTTTGGTAATCCAAGGATTACTGGCCAGTTAAGATGCTAAACCCAAAGGGGCAGGTTTGGGTCATGACAGGTTCACTCGAGTATTAACACTTTCCTTTTATGCTCTAACTTTTGCCAAAACCGTCCTTCCGGGTTTTCAACCTTGCAAGCTTTTTTTCATATTTCATTTTTTTTATTATTTTTTTTCATTTTTAATTTTCATGCTCTAATTTTTGTCTGGGTCGTCCTTTTGGATTTTTGGCCCAGCGAGCCTCTCAAGGATAGTACTTTTTCAATTCGTCCATGTTGATTAGTTATGAGAATTCCAAGCCATCCAAATCTATAAGAATGACTCTCAACTTGGCCCTAGGGTCACGAATAGGAGTTTGATTGTCCTTAAGCACCAAATCTTCTTCTCTCAAATTCTGGGATTTGGCTTTTTTTTTTTTTTTGGTTGAATGCCCTAGAAGTCCTATATTGATACCTTATTCTTAGCATTTGCCCCTTGTGGGCATAGGTCACTTTCCGAAAAAAAAGTTTCAAATGTCATGATACTAAGAATTTTCATCTTGAATCTCTTCTGTTGCGGCTATCGTTTTGTATGCAGGCACATACTTTTGCTCCATGAGGGTTAGACACATCCTGATCCTGATCAGTATATCCACCATTAAAGCTAAGGTTGCTAAAGCATCGGCGAATCGGTTATTCTCTCTAACTAGGTGGGTGAATGTCAAATTCTCGAACATCATAATCAAAATGTCAAAGTCTGGTGATGCACTTGAGAAATGAATGTTTAAATCTCTAATCACACCCAACCTTATTGCCCCTAATTCTAGGGCTACTTCTAATTCGGCTATGCAAGCCTCATATTCTGGTTGATTATTGAACGCTTTGAATCAAGGTTTGAAAGCTAGCAGGTTAGGCCTCAGGTCAAGAGGGATCCTATATTGTACAATCTCATGATCAATTCTAGGCATGTTTTCGTAGGACCATGCAAAAATATTTTTTGAAATCTTTTAATAAAGCGACTATTGCTCGCATTTTTTCTGAAGATAACATGGAACCAATCTGGACTAAACAAAAATCCTTCTCAATACCCTCATTAACTGAAACAATCTAATCTGTTACATAGAAAGGCAACCCAAGAAGGGGATAAATTGGGTTATTAACAATTTAACCAGAAAATAGATTTCAAATGACTAAGAATTAAATACAGATGACAGATAATGAATACATAGAAAATAAAAGAGAAAGAAGGAAGAACACAACACAAGGATTTATAGTGGTTCAGTTCATCGGCTTACGTCTACTCCTCACGAAACCTTCTTGAGAATTTCTTCACTATGAATCTAATAAATGCACCACCAAGCTTCACATAGCTTTTGGATTTTTACAAGGACTTATTTTAATCTATTGAGGACCTCCCAACTAAATGTCTCACTTTATAAGTGTTTCACTCAAAAAATAAGGAACAATAATAAGAGGTACAACTGTCCTCTTTTACAAATATTTTCTCTCAAAAGATGGATATGAAAATGTAAGCTCACAAGTAATTTAAGAATCACTCAGATATGAAAATAGAAGTACAATGGAGTACATTAAAAGCTCTTGATCACTCTTGAATGCTCTAGGTTTGTTGTATTGAAGAAGTGTATCATTTGAACAAGGAGAGCTTCTTCTTTATAGCATTAATGGCTTCTAGCTGTTGAAGAAAGGTAGAGATACATATTCTAGCCATTGGAGCAAATCACGGAGGATATCTTCCAGCTGTGTTTGATCAGGGCATGGTGTATACAGACTATAGACAAGTCTTGGGAAGAGAGGGATCATTAAATGCACAAGCTTTTCATTTAATGCTCTCCTTCATAGGTCAACTTCTTTGAGAGGATACGGTGCTAGAAGATCTGCTCAGGGGTCAGAAGAGATGACATATTTTGCACATAGATCAAAAAAAGTGGCTGAGAAATGATCTGTGTCAATTTAGATCTGATTTAGCAGATGGGATTTTTTAAACCCAAATTTTCAAGTGTCGACCCCTGCGGATTGGGTGTCGACCCTTTGCTTTCTTTTCTTTTCTAAGTTTAGTTCTAGGTGTTCCTGGTGTCAACCCTTATCATTCTTGATGTCGACCCTTACTATTGGATTGCATTCTGAAATTCAGTGTTGACCCTTGTTGTTCTTGGTGTCGACCTTTACTTCTGGAACACTTAGACATTTTGAGCTTCACTCTGGTGTCGACCCTTGGACCTGTTTCAAGCATTAATAGAATTGTGCATACAAGTGCTAATCTTATGTTTTGAAGGGTCAAAAATCATTAAAAAAATAACACTTTAGAATCATATAACTTCTAGCACAATTTGTATACTATTATTTTGAAAATTTTGAATAACAAAATGAATTCAAAATATTTGTCAATAATCAAAATCAATAAGAATTTATATTTGAATAACCTTGGGGCTAACATAATCCATTAAGGGCTTAGTACACCTCTTTTTCTCCCAGTCGATCAAATTTTTCAAAGCTTGAGGAATTTCTTCCTCTTAGTTTTCATTAGAGTTTTGAAATTTTTTGGTCAATACAATGAACTAAAGGCACAAAAAAGTAGGCGGAATCTAAGGCACTTTTATTCAAAAGAAACTTTGACTCAGTGATAACAACAGACTCAAAAGAAAATGACAAAGAAGACCTAGACAGGACAAAGATGTCTAGGTTAGCATTCCTGAAATCAACAAACTTTGGCTGGCTAGACTGACTCAAGTCTGACTCTGACTTTACAAACTCAGTGGAATTAGACTCGAACTCAACATCTGATTCTGAACTTGAAATGAAACCTATCTCAAATTGTCAATTTAAGTGCGAGCCATGCACCGTGCTCAAAATAAAGCTCGTGCAATCAACATGTGGTCATTTCCTAATCATAGAAATGGTTTGATATCCCGCAAGTTCAAGGGATTCACATTGGTAGACTTTGTGGGATATCAGACTTTCCTGAAGCTATGGTGCTACAATGACTTAGCAAAAAGAAAACCAAAAATAATACCCCCAATCAGAATTCCGATAGCACTTCAGCTCAATTTGCATAGCTGATCCCACCAAAAAACTGAACTCAACCTCACAAACTAATACGCCTGAACCACTAATTTGAATTTGAGAACCTCTATACAGATTTCCATACATAGCATATAGTAGGAAAAAAAAACAAACATCCCTATGGGGGGTAGGGTTACCTTGCCCTAACTTTGAAATGATCTAGAGCTTTACTATTCAAACAAGTGGTATCATATATCCTAAAAATGGGAGAACATTATGTCCTAATTTGGGAAGATGTTATAGCTCACTATATGTACAAGGTTAGCTCTACTTCAGGGGTTGAGATCAAGGTGACATGATTAAATAGTCCTTTGATTAATAACCAAGTAAGATCCTAGGAAGTCGAAAGAGTCAATACAGCCTTTCTTTTGAGTTCGATAACCTTAGATAGTGAAGCTACTTTTTGACAAATCTTAAAGGGTATTAACACAAGGTCTCAGAAGTAATGCGAAGATAGGTAGAGTGTCACAAAAAGATTGGCAGTGTTCCTACCAGGATTTAGGCAACACAGGGACTTTAAGTGCACCAATGCATGAAATGCAGTGAACATATAAATGTTGATAAAAATCATATAATGGAGTTTGAGTTAAGGTTTCATAATATCCCCCAACAAAGTCACCAGAAACTGTCGCATCACTCACGGGGTACTTGAGTGTGCTAAACAGTTCGGACCCTCAATTTCTTTGATCTAGTTTTATGAGTGCAATGTGAAACATAGATAAGAGTCCAAATCGGATAATTTTTATAGAAAATCTATTTCAAGACAAAATGATTGCCAAAAATGGATTGCATCATCAGATCTCAGAGTTGCCACCTAATAGTTTGGAAAAATTATGAAACCCGTGACTCATGCCAAGGCTACTATTCGTCGTAACCGAAGATGTCTCCATTCGAAACCTTTGGTATAAAGGGGGATAGTCATTAATTAAGCACCCCCACTCACCCGATCAAAGATTGGTACCATGATATGAATTTTATTGATTTTATATGTTCATATTCTAATTATTTCATAAATTCTAAAATTTACTATGTGAAGCAAAACAAGTATAAACCATATCATTCATTTTAAAACAACTTGATTCTATGTATTTTTGAATGAGTTTTGAAGATGTGCAGCTCAAAAGAAATCGGGCTCACAAGCATGAAATCAATATTATTCTAAATTAAATAACACAACCTCTATCCACTGACATTCATAGAGATATATCATATAAGCAAGTAGTGTAAGGCCCCTGAAATATGTATTTACTTTTAGACCCTAATGTTGAATTATATTTATTTATTTATTTTTAGCCCCTCGTTTACTTGAATTAATTCGAATCTTGTCGGTTAGCAATTGCTATTTTTATTTTTATCGAAACAGAAATTTCTCTAACCAAATTAGGTTCCCTAACTTAATTTAATTCTACCTAGGTTACATGTATTTAACTTCAAGCCCTCATATTTTTTTTAAAAAATTTCAAAACTTGCCCCAAAATAGTACCCATATCTTGTACCTTGGTATGCCATCAATCTTGCTATATATATACATATACACCTAGGAGAATGTGCCTAGAACTTAAAATAATTAAAAAATTAGTCCCTTCACATCCCTATGGCTAGCCCTTCCTTGGAGGAGGTGAAAAAAATCTATTTCCAAGACACACCATCATGAGATTCTAGGAAAAATACAACCTAGTGACCTACCTAGGATGCAAAATCCAAGAATTGGTTTTATTACAACTAGATGTGGCCTAAACCAATGGAACACACCTCCTAAGTCCCTTCCATTCCTTTAGAATTCAAGCAAAATCCTAACTTTCCATCCAATTCCAACTAAAGAGCTTTTATGTCCTTTTACCCCAAATTTGCCTATATATATACCACACCCTCGCTAGCTTGCAAACATACACACAACACACTCACTCACACACATTTTGGTTAGAGTGAGAGCAAGGAAGAGAAATCTAGAGGAGAAGAAGGAGGAAGAAATGAGAGTTTCTTGTGCTAAGCTTGGAGGGTAAGCCACCAACACAACCCTCTCTTCATTTCCTTTTCTAATACATGTTTTTAAAGATTCTAAATAAAGTTTCAGATCTGTTATTATCAAGTTCCTATGTTGAAAATATTAAGATTTGAGTATTGTTTCCATCTCTCATGTATTTTACCCATTTTGGCACAAAACCATCTTCTTTTGTACACATCTCTCAACTTTTCATGGGTACTCTTTCAAACAAATTTTCTGAGTTAAACATGTGATAGTTAGCATATTTTCTTCACAAAATAAATGAAACTTTCCCATGGTGGAACCCCCTTTTTATAAATTTCCTTGTTTTGGGCATTTTACCTTAAAACCTGTTTTTTTCAGTCAACTTTCAAAAATTTCATAAAAATGTACAAAAATATTCTGAACCTCTATTTTATGTCAAAACCTTCCTTAAGGAGTTAGCTTTCAACTAAAATTGGTTTCATCAAAAAATATTGAGCGGTTTGAAAGAAAATCAAGTTTTCGTAACGGTCGACGGATCTGGACAGATTCTGGACAGCGCTGGACTATTTTCTAAATAACTTAAAATCTGGAAAAGCAAACCCATTTCCGAAAAATGTTCTAGAAACTAGATCAAATTCTCTACGAACCATAGGAAGACCGAGTTCGGTGGATGATCTAAAGTAGTCCTTTCGTATTAATCTTCACGTGATGTTAAATCTGGAAATTTGTTATGTATGGATGTTTTGTGCCATTGTATTCATGAAAATGTTTAATGGCTTATGATCATATCTTGGCAAGATGTTGTATGTGCATGTTATGTTATTTATCTTTCTTATCTTGAGGATGCACGCTTATGTGGATATTATTATATTGTTTAGTTGGACTAACCTTGATTTAAAACACTTAATTCAACGGGAAACCTAATTGGGTGGGTATTGGGTTTTCGAACACTCGAGTTATGAAAAGATGATAATATGTGATATATGGTTTGTTGGGATGTGTTCTCTATTCGAGGTTAAATCTTGCGCAAGTGGTTTTCGAGACCCTTGAACGGAGCGGTTGTATTCGGACCCTAGGTGGTTTGGTGTAAGGAGGGATTCGGGCAAGGCCCTATTTTTACCGTCTCTTTTGAGGCCCTGCGGTTGGCACTACGCGGTATATAACCGTTGGTAGGCATCCGAGGTTAGTTCTGCAACAAAGCAGCAAAAGAGGGGGCATACCGAATAATCCGCGTCCGATTCTTGTGGTCAGGAGGACGGAATCTCTTTGGGGGATTTCTAGTTACTAACATCTGACTCAACTCTTAATGCATTTATTTGTTTATTGGAGTATCATGCTTTACTACTTGGTGCTATAAATGTGATTGTGTATTGGACTGGAAAAAAGGGGTGGGTGTGTGTGTGTTTCTTGGGCATTCAAAGCTCACAGGCGTATCATGCCGGTGTGAAAAGGAAAACTCAGGAGGAAGACGCATTGCAGCGGAAACCTTTGAAGACTTTTGGCTATCCTAGAATATTAGAAGTTTCTTTTGATAATTTTGTAAGACTCATATGAAGCTTAAAACTTTCTTTTAGGGATGTAATGTAATGGAACAATCTTTTGAAGCAAGTATATTGTTGGTTATTATGTATTTATATCATATGTATGAACCTTAACGTTGCTTATGAGACCTTGTGTCAATGCCTTGTAAGATCTGTCAAAAAGGCAATGCGCTGCCTAAGAAAGCTGGACTTAGAAGGAAGGCTATTTTGACTCCTCTAGTGATCTGGGATCTTACTTGGTTATTGACCATAAGACTCACTAGTGACTTTCCCTTCTGCAACCTTTAGTGTAGAATCGGGGCGTCACAAGTAGCCGCATGGTAGAATGCCTGACATAATAAGAAAAATATAGACAAACGATATGCTAAAGCATAAAAACTCACATATTTACCGACATCCCGTAAACAGCTGCAAAACAAAGTTAGGAAATATGCATGATCTTATATACAAAAATCCTAATAACGTCCCGCGAACAATTGCGACTAGATATTCGACTACTAAAACATGACTTGTAAATCATCTCAAGAACATCAGGTGGCGCATGTAATCACGTAGGAATTGATTAAATTAATAGATGTAAAATTAGCTAAATTTGAATGCATGAAATATGGATGCAAGGTATGGATGTGATGAAAAAATAAAACATGATACTTTTATAATAAAATGAACGAGATAGAAAGAAGCGGAGGCGGAGAATTATTACAAAAATAAGACATTACAAATCTCTCAAATTAAAAGAAAATAGAAAGATGCCTCGGAGATCGACCATCGGAAATGGTTCTGTTTGTTGCTAGGAGATTGCTCTGTTTCGTCCAGGAAAACTCATTTTTGCGGGAGCATTATTCACTGCCAAAAGTACTATTTACCGCTACAGTTACTATTCACCATCCTTGGTCATTATTCATCTTATGGGGCAATTTTTCATTCGCGAGTACTCTTTATCACCAGAGGTACTATTCATTAACGGAAGTTACTATTCACCACCGGTCACTATTCATCTAATGGGGTCACATCTTTAACGAATTAGGTAGTTTTGACTGATTATTTAAATTAGTAAATTACAACTGTTTATGTACAACAATAAATTACAATAAATATGTGGGTGGTGCAACATTCCCTTTAAAGCGGTAAAATAATTATAAAAAAAATAATAAATTATAATAGATATGTGGGTGGCGCAACCTTCCTTTTAAAGCGATTAAAAAACAGTTATGAAAAATAGTAAAGGACGTATTTAAACAAGTTATATCACATTTTAAATTAATTGAAAGTTTGAGAAAATTCACCTTTCAGAAAAATGATGAATTTTCTTATTTCCAAACTTTCTTCTAATCACCCTCAAAGTTGTGAAATGTGTTTTCAATTCTCAGTTTAAAATTCAAAATTTTAGCTTTAATGATATTTTGGTGTATTGGTAAAAAAGCAATAAAGAGAATGAAAAGAAAGGTTTGGTTGAGAAAAATAAAATATCTAAGATTTTTTGTTTGCCTCTTTTAAAAACTAATTTTTTTTCCTTCTTTTTTTCCTTTCTTTTTTTGATTCTTTTATTCTCTTTGAATATAAATCTCTCAGATTTTCTTTCTGATTCTTTCCCTCAATTCTTCTCTCAATATTTTCTTATTCTTTCTCTCAATTTTTTTTTCTTTGAAAATAAATCTCTTAGATTTTCTCGTCCTTCTTGATCTGAATCCCCCTATTTACAGAAAATGAAATAAAAAAACAAACAAGAGACAAATGGTGGAGTGGCAGGTTTTTGAAATGGTTGCACAGTAAAAACATTGTGCAATCAACATGATTTTCAAAAGTCGCACAATAACATTACTGTGCATTTTATAATATAATAATATATAAAATGTATTATTAGCATAAATATATGTACAAATACCAAAAAAAATACACAAAAATATGTAAAATTATAAAATAAAAATACATGGACTAATATATATAAAATTTAGGCTAAAACCAGTTTAAAACATTTTGGCCAAAATGAGTAAAGGTTAGGATTAAACCTTAAATTTCATCTTTCTACTGAGAATTTTGTGAGATAGCATATTTTCATTTTCATCATCAGATCATCAAAAGAAAGCTCCTAAGTCTTAAGGCTGGTCAAAATTGGGTGTCTACACTTGATCAGCAAAAAGTCGTTGATAAGGTGTGTTAAGGAAAACATTCAGGAATGGGCTTTAGAGGAAGTATTTAATAATAATTTCAGCACAGGTCGACACATGAGGAATGTGTGCGGCTGAAGTCATCAATGGTGATTGGGTATGAACTACAAACCCAACACTGAAAATTGATGCCATTCACTTGAAATATAGCAAATTGAAGTCATCCGGAGTGTGTTTTCACTGGGAGAACACATTCATACGGATGCGATCAAATTAGTAGCAAAAATGTGCACATGTATGACCAAGTCACAATTGGATGTCGATCTATTATGTAAATTCATAGATGAAAGTTGGCATGAGACAAAATTTTGGTGCCAAAGTAAACATGCCTAACTCAGATTTTATCACCAATATTATAATGTGATCAGGTGGGAGATGAAGGTATGAGAGGTGCTCACTCCATAATATGGTGGACCTTCTCACACCGAATCATAGCCTATATAAGTGGTGATTCATAAACCTTCTCGCAGGAAGAAAGGAGAATATGGAAAATGGGTTTGAATTCAAAATGAAGAGGCACTTTGTGAAGCATTATGGTTGTATCCCCTTGTATAATATTCCAAAGGTTGTGACTTTTGCAAAGTCATCATGATGTCTATAAATACTTGGCCAAAGCAGTGTATTGAACTCACTTGATTTCCCAACGAATATTACATTCTTCGCTTTCCAGATTCTCGACCATCTTGCGTGATAAACACCTTCACAGGATGTTCGATCAATTTACCATTGTAAAGTTTATCTTTCAAGGATTATCATACTTAGGTTTCTCTCCTCTTATATAAAAGAGTCCTGTATACATTCTTAATACATTCAATATAATACAAATTTCTCTCTCTCTTAGATATTATAACATGGTATCAGAGCTCGGTTAAGTGCCAAATAATTTCGCTTCACCGGCTGATGGCAACATTGTCTTGGCCGCCCGCCGAACCTCAACCCATTCTGCTGCTATATTTTCCTTTCAATATTACTTCGTAGTGATCTCTTCCTCTATTGGCTTGTTTATTCCTGCCCGAAATATCTCTATCATATTTTTTTTACTTGCAATTCATTTTTTTTTCTTTTTTTGTGTGTTTCTGCTCCACTTTGTCAATCTCTCTGTTTCAACCTCAAATAGATTTCAATTTTCAAACCTATTTGAGCTTAAGGCGGGGTATTATACCTATATCATGGTGAACACGGTTATATACCATGCAGATAACCCAAGCCACCTCCTGTGGCGCACAATCCAAGTTGCCTTATGTGATACATCACCTAAGCCATCCCCGTGGCGCACCACCCAAGCAGCCCCCTGGCATACAATACAAGTCGCCTCCTGGCACACTATCCAAGCTATCTCCTAACGCACTTTCTTAATAAGCCACCCCCTGGTACACTCATTCATCTGTTAACATCATTGTTCAGCACCACGTCATAAGTTATGTATATGCCACATTTGCTGGTTCAACACCTAGTTCTCTACATTGGTCTGATATGACCCCTTAAATTATCCCGACATTGACTCCGATCAATTCTTATAACGGTTCGGCATAACCCCGTAGACTGTCCCGACATTGATCCTGGTCAATTCCTACAATGGTCCGGCATAATCTTAAATTGTCCCGACATTAGTTCCGGCCAATTCCTACAATGGTTCGACACGACCATAAACTGTTTCCCGACATTAGCTCTAGCTTTTGATCTATCTCAAGCACCTTTGTGCTCCCATTCGAACTTTGCAATCTAATTTTCTTTTATTTTTATTTTTTTTAAAATTTTATTTCATGGTTTAGTTTCTCTCTCCAAACTCAAATTGGTATTCGTACTTGAGTTCGAGGGGGGGTGTTAAATATAGGAACTATATATTCTGTCTATCATACATACTATATTATATTCATTATCATACTTAGAATAACTACTTAAGTTTCTTTCCTCCTATAAAAAGGAGTCTTGTATACATTGTTACTACATTCAATATAATACAGATTTCTCTCTCTTAGATATTGTAACATGGATTTTTTTATTTTTGATCAAAATGATTTTTTTTTTCTTCCAATCCATATAATCAATATACAATAATGCTAGGAACATAGAGGCCACACACAGAATAAGACACAAATATTTCACAAAGGGTGCGTCTCACATGTGAGCCCTACACCTTGTGAGATATATGTGTCACATTTTATGTTTAGTATTCTGTGCACTTAGACTTATTGATCGACATATTGGCCATGTTTGGTATAACTGTTAAAATAAATTATAGATTATACCTTAACAGATTATAAATTATGATTTTAATCAGAAACTGTTAATCTGTTTGGTGTAGCTGTTGGATTATAAATTTAAGTTGTTCAGTAGTATTTGTTAAATAAGTTGTGAAGTAATTTTTTTCAATTAACTTTTAGTTTTTGTTATTTACTACTTGTCTACGTTTCTCATAAATAATAACAATAATAATAATAATAATAATAATAATAATAATAATAATAATAATAATAATAATATATTCCATTTGGGTCTTTTTCTATTTTGAAAAAAATAAAAAAAATAAAAAAAATTAAAAGTATAACCGTAAATTAACACGTCCACAGCAGAAGTTGATAATCAGAAGTAAGGGGTGAGCTTCTCAAAATCAACTTTTTGAGTTAAAATAAGTTGTTAGAATCAGAAACTGTTTGAAATAAGCTTGACCAAACAGTCCAAAATAATTCTTCCAAAGCTAGAAGGTACAAGTTAGCTAAAAAAAAAATCCCAAACAAACACCCCCATTATTATCAATATATTAAAATTCTCTTTTATTTATGATTTGAGAAGTTTAAATTAGTATATTATTGGAAATAGACCATAGATATTGACAAGTGGGATTAAGTTCATAAGCTCTATTTAAAAAAAGAAGTTTTTAATTTTAAAAAAAAAAATCAAATTCAATAATCTTCTTTTTTTTTTGTAATTTTAAAAATTTACACTTCCAATATTTATCTTTTTATTTATTTATTTTTAGATGGGAATATTTATCTTTAATAAACTAATACATATTTTTGAACTTTTTTCAATATTTTTAACTTTTAAAAACTTGAAAAACAAAAAACACAACCAAATAAATCCTAAACACCAACAAATTTCTAGTATCCAAAAGGACATGTCCAAACTTTAATTCACATATAAAAGATGTTCGAGATTCGCCAAAAACCAACGCAGTACCAACAAATTTCTAGTCCAAAAGGACATGTCCAAACTTTAAGTCACATATAAAAGATGTTCGAGATTCGCCAAAAACCAACATAGTTTTGGCTTTGGAAAAGCAAGAAGATGACCGAGACCAATCTTCAAAATATATGTGAAAGAAAGACAAAAACAAGTGTGGATGGAACTACATATATTTTGAGAAAAGTTGATGAAGCCCACTTTTGATAAAGAAGTATTTAAGAAAAAGTTGATGAAACCTTAGCCACTACGGATAAACAACAACTTATATGTATATATATAGGTTTTAACGTGGGCGTTTTAAGCATCCTATCAAGATGATGTCATATGATATACGTAAGCAAAATGAAAAACTCGAATCATTATTTATTTTTAGAAAATAATTCCTCCCCTATTGATATATTTTTATATACTCTGTATATTGCCTTTCATCAATAAAATTTTTCTTTATTTATTGATCAAAAAAAGAAATCTAAAAAATTCACAATCCAACCTGCTTCAATCAAATCCGATAGGTTTAGACTGATTTTTGAATATGTGGTTCGGTTTTTGTTTAAAAATTTCAAAAACGGTGTCTATGGATCGGTTTCAGATTTGAGTTCACGGTTTCGGATTAAAATCGAATCGGACTGAATATGACTTAAACTATATGTTGGACAATCTTCACTGTAATTAATTAATTCTGTTTGTGTACTTAAAAACAAACAAAATACAAAAGAAATAAAGGAAATGAGAGAAAATTGTTTGATTACAAAAATCAAACTAGAAACAGAATTAAATAAATAAAAACAGATTTTATTTTGTTTCCAAAACAAAATTAAAATCTGATTTAATAAACAAATAAAATAAAATAATAAATTAAACAACTTACTTGATTAATTTCTTCGAATAATAATATGATCAAGTCCAGTATTTGACATTGTGTTCTTAAGACATATTCGTCATCTTCTCGGTGCTTTCAAAATATGGACGTCTAGCTCCCAGGATGAAATGATCAACAATAAATAAATGCAGCACTACAATTTATTTGTTCAACGAACATACTTAGTGTATATACTATTTCTGACAAGAAAAATAATATAATAAATACAGCAAAATGCAGAGATGAATTTGCAGCAAGGAATGACGAAAATTGGAGTAGAAATTCAAATGGGGAACTAGTCTATTTATACATGTATTGGTGACTGTTGATTTAAACAGGTGCAACCTATTTGGTTTTGAATTAAACAAATTTAAATCTGTTGGGTTCAAAATTCAAACAGATAAAAACAGAAAGGACCTGTTTGGGTGTACAGAAAAATCGGGCCAGTTTATTTCCGAAATTAATTTGAATTCTAGATTTTATTTTACCAAAAAATAAAATTAAATTAAATTCAAATGTTTTTGGCCCAAAAATATAGTTATTGGGCCGGACAAGCCCAACCCAACCGACTGGACGGACAGTGGCGACACGTGTGGTGATTTTTTGGTCCAATGGGTTTAGCCCATTTTGCCCATAACATCTCCCTTCTACAAACTTGGGGTGCCCCTTAGGGCCCTTCCCAAGTTATAATTCCAAACTATATAAACTCATTCAAAATTTCTCACCAAATCAATGTGGGACAAGCCATTTACACAATCCTTAAGGAATTTCTACCAAAACTTCATTTCCATGGAGCACATTTTTGGCTTTAATTTTTCATTCACTCGATAATGGTTTTAAGCAACCAAATATACCACGTGAATCACAGCGCGGCATAGAACGCGTTATCACTTTGACTCGCGAAAATCGACGCACGGGTCCCACCTAAATATTAGACCAAAATTAGAAAAAAATCTATTTTTTACCCAAATTTTCCAAACCATTTCCGACACTATATACATACCATAGACCTTATTGTTCTTTTTTTTTTAATCAGCAAAAGAAAAACTTTATTGATGAAAACAATTAATAAAAGGAAGAAAAGTGTACAAAACATCACAGAAAAACTTCAAGATCCCAATTAAGTTGGCACAGGAAGAATGTACAATCACTTGCTAGCACAAGCCTCAAAATTGGTGAGAACCAAAATAATATATATATATATATATAAACAACAGCAAACTCAATGTAATAAAAACACCACCACCACCAATCAGCCCAACCACCAAACTCAATGTTCCTCAAGCTTTGCTCCTCATTCTTAAACCAGCAACAGTCAGATGCAGTCCCTTATCTGTCTCAGGTTGTGCACAAAATCATTGACTGAGTAATGAAATCCTAGGATTGAAGTATGGATGGCAATGGATAACATACCCTGTGGGTATTCACGGAGACCCAACCCAAATACATGAATTTTCTCCTTTTTTTTTATCTATCGGGTAGGGTAAGTAATATTTTTTAAATATCTACAGGGGATGGGTCGGGGATGGGTACCAACTAATTTCCCATATTTTTTATTTATTTTTAATTTTTTTAATTTTTTTATTTTAAGATTCACAACCAAAGCTAAATATACATTCAATCTTTTTTTCTTTTTTTCTTTTTTTTAAGGTTCACAACCATTTTTTTTCTTTTTTTCACAACCAAAGCTAAATATACATTCAATCTTTTTTTCTTTTTTTTAACCATTTTTTTTTTCTCACAACCAAAGTTAAATATACATTCAATCTTTTTTTTTAAGGTTCACAACTTTTTTTTTTTTTTTAACCAAAACTAAATATACATTCAATCCTTTATTTTTATTTTTATTTTTATTTATTTATTTATTTATTTTTAAGATTCACAACCAAAGCTAAATATACATTTAATATTTTTTTTTGAAAAAAAATTATTTTTTTTAAGGTTTACAACCTTTTTTTTTTTTAGATTCACAACCAAAGCTAAATATACATTCAATCTTTTTTTTTTCTTTTTTTATTTAAATCTTTTTTTTTCTTTTTTTTGTTTAAATTTTTTTTTTTTTAAGGTTCACAACCAATTTTTTTATTTTTATTTTTATTTTGTTTTAAGATTCACAACCAAAACTAAATATACATTCAATCTTATTTTATTTTATTTGGCTCAACAACAAAATCAAGTATGCATTAATTAACATTGTCACATTATTCTTGTCAAATTTTATGTATATCTAGAATTTTTTAAATTTATTTAGAAAAATTCTATTCCTACAAAAAAATTCCATCTTCTTTTTTAATTTTTTTAATTTTATGCATCCCATTCTCCTCTCTATTAATTGATCTTCGATAATCTAAAGTTGAGTTATTGCTCTCGTTTCCATCTTCTTCTTCTTTTTTCTTTTTTAAATTTTTATTTGCATTTATGGAATGAATTTTCTTATTTCAACATCTTCTGCAATTTTTTTATTGGATTTCTCTCTAATTTGATGTAACCTTAGATTGAATTTTCCATTTTTATCTTAACTAGCGATCACCTTAATTAAAATTTTGTATATTTTTGTCTTCAATTTTCATGTTTTAATTATGATTAATTGCGCGTTTTTTATTGATAGTCACAATCTTGTCACCGTTAGATTGTCGTCATCTCAAATCGCCATTGCTGTAGTGAGAGGATGAGAGAGAGTGAGAATTAGAACTCTAATTGTCAACAGAGTAGTGAAAACATATGGAGAAATTATTTTCCGATGTACCTAAAAAAAATATGAAAAAATTAGTGGGTACCCATCCTCGATTTTGATTTAAAGAACATCACTTACCCTACCCGATGGACAAGAAAAAAGAGAAAATTCAAATATTTGGGTTGGGTCTCCATGGATACCCACATGGTAGGTTATCCATTGCTATCCTTACTCTGTTGACAATTAGAGTTCTAATTCTCACTCTCTCATCCTCTTACTATAGCAACGGCAATTTGCGATGACGACAATCTAGCGGTGACAAGATTGTGACTATTGATCAAAAATGCGCAATTAATCATAACCAAAACACGAAAATTGAAGACAAAAATATACAAAATTTTAATTAAGGTGATCGCTAGTTAAGATGAAAATTGAAATTTTCAATCTAAGGTTACCATCAAATCAGAGAGAAATCCAATAAAACAATTGCAGGAAATATTAAAACAAGAAAATTCATTCTATAAATGCAAATAAAAATTTAAAAAAGAAAAAAGAATAAGAAGAAGATGGAAACGAGAGCAATAACTCACCTTCAGATTATCGAAGACTAATTAATAGAGAGGAGAATGAGATATATAAAATTAAAAAAAAATTAAAAAAGAAGATGGAATTTTTTTGTAAGAATAGAATTTTTCTAAATAAATTTAAAAAATTCTAGATATACATAAAATTTGACAAGAATAATGTGACAATGTTAATTAATGTGTATTTGATTTTGTTGTTGAGTCAAATAAAATAAAATAAGATTGAATGTATATTTAGCTTTGGTTGTGAATCTTAAAAAGAAAAAAAAAAAAAAAAAAAAAAAAAAAAATTGTGAACCTTAAAAATAAAAATAAAAAAAATTTAAAAAAAAGAAAAAAAAAAGAAAAGAAAAAAAAAGATTGAATGTATATTTAGTTTTGGTTGTGAATCTTAAAAAAATAATAAAAAAAAAAAAATGTGAACCTTAAAAAAAACAAAATTTAAAAAAAAAAAAAAAAAAAAAGGACTGAATGTATATTTAGCTTTGGTTGTGAATTTAAAAAAAAAAAAAAGGAGGGGGGTCAAGTTGGGTTGGGAAATATCCAAACCCATTAGGAGATGGGGAGGGTAGAACCCATGGGAAATGGGGAATGAAGAAAAATAATTATGAAGGAATGAGGATGGAGAATTAATATTCACCCCATTAACTCCCATTAGCATCCCTAGATTGAAGTTTTAAGCCGTAATGCTATTCTAATCTTGACAAGCTCACAAAAATCATATCCCCTAGACTGAGCCCCATTGAAGACGTACTCATTTCTAAGCTTTCAAAGAGACCAAAGTACAACTAAGGGAACAACCCTCCACAACCTCTTTTCCTTCTTCTGGAAATTTCTACCAGACCACCAATGTAATAGACCCTCAACAATTTTAGGTATCACCCACTCAACTACCTACCACTGCATCTTTCGGACCACACACACCAGGAGAAAGGGCAAAGGAGCAATAAATGAGCAAATGATTTAGGTTCATTCTTGCAAAACACACACACAGTAGCTGCATTGCTATTCAGAATATCAATTGTGTGCAGAAACACAGATGTCTTGACTCTTTCTTTCCAAGCCAACCAACCAAAAAATTGTACCTTAGGGGGGATATCCTTATTATACACAAATTTGCAAACTTTGATCTGTGGACCAAGCAATGTGTCACAAAATTTATACAAATCAGCCACCTTAAACCCTCTTACAATTACATCATTCCAGGTAGGACAATCTATACACCCCTGTCTCAGATTTGGAGCAGAGTTCAAAGTGATATCCAATCTGGAAGCCTCAATTGTTTCCCACTCATGCAAAGGTCTTCTGAGAAACAACTCCTATTCTTCAGAGTTTGGTTTCCCTTCATAGAATCTGAAAAGTGAGCCCTCCTTGTTAAGTTGATAATCTAAACAACCTTGGAAACTCCACTTTTAGTCAAATATTTCTGCAACAGGAGTATTGTTGTTCTTGCTGCTATTCCTGTTGCTTTTTTTAATTATTTAATTTTAGTTTTGTAATTGTTGCCACGACAAAATGTTTGTTTGATAGAAGTTTTATGTTTGCTATATGTTAAACAATATGTTTATTTACTAGATATTAAGGCAAATTAATGTTGAATAATTTATGATAGATTGAATTTTTTTTAAAAAAAATATTATATGATTTTTCTTGTGAAAAGATTATGTGAAACCATGGTTCCAAAATCGAGCCAAACGGTGTTTAGTTTGGTTCGGATTGGTTTCATGATTTAAATAGATCAGTTTGGTTTCCATTTTTATAGAACCGTAAATAACGGATCGATTCTAGTTTTACCTCAAATCGAACAAATCTGAACCATGCTCACTCCTAATTCTAATGTTTCCTCAAAACTCTCCTTACATATATTTTGTTTTGCCACCTCATTAGAGGGATTGTGGGAGAAAGAAATTATATGAATATAGTACTGTTCAGTTTGTTTGGTTCTGATTTTTAGAAAATTCTACTTTTTTAATTTCCGTATTTTAATGTTTTCAATGAATTTTTTTTAATATTTTAAGAAATTTTTTTTTTTTAAATTTGTAGACACACCTAACATAAATAAACTTAAAAAGTATAATATTTGTGAAAAAAAATTTAAAAAAATACACTAAATACCAAAAAAATACAAAAATTCAATACATTTTTTTGAATTTTTGTGTATCTTTTAATTTTTTAAAATATTTTACTATGCATCTAAGTAAGGTGCATTTAAAAAAGTAAAAAAATTCCTTAAAATTTAAAAAATATTCACTAAAAATAAAAAGACACGAAAAAAAAAAAAAAAAAAAAAAAACTCAGTTTTCAAAAAACTGAAACCAAACACACTAGTTGTTATTTTTATCATCTTATTTTACTTTATAACGTGTTAGTATAATTGTCAGCATTTCATTTGAGTATACTGTCAATATTGTGTAAACAAGCAAGATTGTAAGCTTAATATTCTTACATGCAATAAAGAATACAAAAAGTCTGGGATTTAGATTTTTACAATTAAAGTGTGTGGTATAGATTGAATGAGTGTATTGTAGGATCTATATGTAAAATGAATCTGAATCACATACTAATATCTTTTGGTAATTTTTTAGATTTGTAGTATTACCTTAAAGAATAAATGGTCTTGTTAATATGTATTTGTGAGGCGCAAGAAAAGACAAAAAAAAAAAAAAAAAATGAATTACACAAGGTAGTTTTGATTAATTTCAAATTTCTTTCATTGATTTCAATTTTTTTTAATCTTTCACTATTTTCAAAATAATTTTTACACAAATTTCAGTACTGATTAAACTCCTACAGTAGGGGTATTTGTTAGCATTTTCCAAATACATAAACTAAGCGAAGAATGAAATACATAATTAAGAAACACTTTTGAAAAATGTTATTCATCTATATACGTTCTACTTGTGATTTTGAGATTGATTTTTACGTTTTTGGACTTATTCTTCAAAATGTGATAAAAATTTTCATTATTTTAATCAATATAGGGGAGTGTTTTATTCATGCAACAAAATAGAAGCTTAATTATAACCATAAGGGTAGATTATATTGAAATTCTCCAAGTAATGAAGAAATTATGTTTTTGATAAAATCACATTAACTTCTTGTATAATAACGATAATTTTAACAATATTAATGGTCATAAAATTGTTATTTTACCATGAAAAATTTTTATTTAAATTTATATGTATTGATATCAAAGGATACAGTAACCCTCTTTCTTACCTAATGAATTTTCTTAATTCTCTTATTTTTCCCACTGGGGTCTTGTACAAATAGAAAATCGGAGTTTGAAAGGTAATGTTTAACCATATGTGTTAAATATGTGGTAAATATAGTAAGTTGAACTCTTGGTATTCTTTGCCTTATCGGCAGGCGGCATAACCTTGGCTTGGCTGCCCGTCAGACCTCAACTCATTCCGCTGCCATATTTTTCTTTCAATATCGTTTCGTGGTAATCTTTTACTCTGTCTGCTGATTTTTTCCTACACAAATATCTATATCATATTTTTTTTTTTTTACTCGCAACCTATTTTTTTGTATGTGTTATGCTCCACTATGTTTTCCCTCTAATTCAACTTCAAATAAATTTCTATCTTCAAACTTATTTGAGTTTGAGGGGGGATATTATACCTATATCATGATGAGCATGGTGATATACTACCCCTCTAGCGCACAACCCAAGCCACCTTCTCTGGCGCACCATCCAAGCCCTCTTTGGCATATTACTTAGTCACCATCTCTAGCACACAACCCAAGCCATCATCTCTGACACACCATCTAAATCGTCCCTTGGTGTATCACTAAAGTCGCCCCCTGGCGCACCTTCCAAACCGTCTCTTAGGACACTTTCTAATAAGCCGCCCCTTGGCGCACTTAGGCCTCGTTTGGCAACCGAACTTTTTAGTCAAAAAGTTACTAAATTAGCCAAAAAGCCAACAACCTATACCAAAAAGTCCAAGATTCTCTTTTCTCTCTACTTTTTGCACATCTTTTCGTAAAAAGTCAAAAAGTCATCCCAAACATGCTAGTTTTTTTTAGCTCATATTTTAGCCAAATAGCCAAATTAGCATGTTCCCAAACGAGGCCTTAGTCATCTGTTGCCATCATCGTTTAACATCACGTCATAAGTTATGTGTCTGTCACACGTACTGGTTCAACATCCTATCTCTAAAACGGTCTGACACGATTCCTTAAACTATTTCGACATTGATTCCGGTCAGTTCTTACAACGGTCCGGCATGACCCCGTAAACTGTCCCAACATTGATTCCGGTTAGTTCCTACAACGGTTTGGCATGACCTTACTGTCTCGGCATTAGTTCCAGATAGTTTCTACAACGGTTCAGCATGACCTTAAACTGTTCCGACACAACTATAAACTGTCTCTCAATATTAGCTCCGCCCTCTGATTTATCTCAAGCACCTTTACGCTCCCGTTCGGATTTTACAATCTATTTGCCTTTTATTTTATTTTATAGTTTTATTTCATGTTCTAGTTTCCCTCTCCAAACTCAAGTTGGTATCTCTACTGGAGTTTGAGGGGGATATTAAATATAGTAATTATATATTCAGTTTATCATACAACCAGATTATATTCATTATCATATTTAGAATTATCATACTTAGGCTTCTCTCTTCCTATATGAAAGAGTCTTATATATATTGTTACATAATTATTTACCACACAATAATAAATATACACATAATATGATATTATCTCTCTCTCTCTCTCTCTCTCTCTCTCTCTCTCTCTCTCTTAGATATTGTAACAATATGAATAATGAAGTATAATAGACTTTTTAGTCTAAGAAATGATGATTTCCACATTTTCCATCTATTTAACTAACAAATGATTAAAGGTATGAGCTAAAGGGTTATGAAATTTAATTTTTTGTTTTTTTAAAAATAGTGTAATTATGTTTAAATTGTAAGATCAAGAATAAGTTCTTTACTCAAGTTCAAAAAAAGAAAAAAAAATATATGTAAGTTCTTTACTATCTCAAGTTTAATTGTACGAGAACATGTAAAAGAAGAAACACAAATGTTATATAACAGGATATAAATTAACAAAACAAATGCACTGAATAAATTAAGAGGAAATTACAATTCAGTCCAATTTACAAATGATTACACATAACATGGTTGCAACTCTCTTTGTACCAAAAAACTCACAAAAGGAATTGCACCTCCACCTCTAATTATCATTAGGTGGTGATACATACACCAATTAGTGTATTAACAAATATTATGACATTATTATTGATCTCATCTATTATACAAATTACAAATATAGAAAATCTTTAAAATTATGTTACATCATATGTTAGTACACTAATTGATATATCAATTAGTGCACATAACATTATTCATTATCTTTTGTCATTTGGATTAATTTGTAGTCCTTCTATAAATTAACTGGTTAGCAAGTGTGGACAGAACCAGGAAAAGTTGATCAAGGCCCTTTGGATGATGATCCATTTACAAAAGTAGATGAGGTCCCCTTGGTTAACGTGGGCGTTTTCAACATGGGGTGATGCTCTATGATTATATGTAAGCAAGCTGGAAAAATGTATGTGAGCATATTAGAGGGTGCTGTTAGATAGAAGAACTAGAGTACATGTTAGCAAGAATGGAGGCAAAGGTGGATGGCAAAGGTGGATGGCAACCGGTGGTTTATGGGCGAGGAATGTTTGCTGGTAAAGGAAAGTTGGCTTATACAAAAGGAAATGAGACCTACACTGTGTTCGTTGATAATATTCCATCGTCTATGAGCCCGAAGGATCTGCATACCCTGTTTGGGAAATTTGGAGTTGTTACAGATGTATTTATTCCGAATAAGACTAGGAAAGCAACTAAATCAAGGTTTGGTTTTGTCAGGTATGGTTGTAGTATTGCTGCCTCAGTGGCCATTCAAAAGGCCAATGGGTTGTGGTGTGATGACAAAGCCCTTAAGGTGAAGACAGCAGAGTTTGAAAGAAGGTCATTAGCAGAGGTTAGAGGATCAAGACGGGTAAAGAATTTACTTGATCGAACAGATACAACCACGTATATAAGGCGCTCGGAATTGGTAGATATTGGTGTGAAGTCGTATGCTGATGCAGTTCAAGGTGGGTACTGTCGTGAGGTGGTAAAGCATGAGATTATTGCCACAGAAGCGGGGAATGGTTGGCTTTATGATAGCCTTATTGTGAAGTTGAGAAGTTATCATGCCTTTTCAGAGTTTCGGATGGCAGTATTGGCCAAGGGGTCTGGTGAGGTTATAGTTCGGAAAGGGGGTGGGGGAAGACAAGCTATTATATCTTTTTCTTCTCGAGCTCATTTGGAGGAAAATCAATTACTGCTTCAGGATGTTTGGAAGGAATGGTGTGAATCAGTAGAAGAATGGAAGAAAGGGGATTATGTTGAGCAGGAAAGGGAAGTATGGATATGCTGTTATGGTGTTCCTTTTAACTTGTGGAGTGCGGATAATTTTATAAAGATTGGAAGAATCTGGGGGGAGGTTCTTAAGGTAGACGATGAAACAGTGCAATTATCATCTTTCTCATGTGGTAGAGTTAAAATAGCCACTAAATTCATGGAGTCTATCAATTCAAGTATTCTGGTTTTAAGTGGGGATAGGAGATATCCTGTAAGGGTGTGTGAGGAGCAAGTCATGGTGTCCAAAGTAGTGCAGGTGGACTGTAAGTGTGCAATACATGATTGTCATAGCTCAAACAAGCTCGAGCAGATGGATGGTGAGCATGGAAACAATGAGGAGGAAGATGATGCTGAGGTGGCTGGTGATGAGTCTCATGATGGGGCTATTGAAGAAGAGGTGGCAGCTGCCCAACGGAATGAGGTGTCACTCAGTGGGGCCAATGTAAGTGAAGATCAGAAAGCTGCCTCGTATCCATCCATTGTAGTGGAATCGGCCAGTAAATGTGGGGGAGACACAAAGGTGGCTGAGTTTCATGAAAATTGTGCAGAGGAAGCTGGACTGATGGAGACGCAGAGAGTCATGGGCAGCAGCGAGGTTGACGAGGTAGAAAAAGTTATTACACCTGGGTATATCAACAGTTTGAGTGGGGATGCTGTTAATAGGCCTGGCATAAATTTAGAGGTTGTTTTGGATAAAGCCCCATTACGTTTGGTCTTGAGTAAGCCCATTAACAACCAAGTGAATGTGGGCTTAAGTAAGCCCAATAATAACTCTGTGGAATTGGTTCAGTCGTTTTCTAGTTGTTCAGTGGATCAGGCCCATGGTAGAAACCATCCAACGTTAGCTGGAGATAAATCTGGTGAGCTGTTGTTAAATAAGGGATCAAAATCTATCAGAATTCAATCTCAAATTAGGGCGCTGGGCGATGCTGAATCGGGGAAAGAAAAAAGGAGAGGGATGGCTCGTCAAAAGCAAAAGGCTGTGTCAAGAGGTGGAGGGTCATCATCTATGGCATAAAGAAAGTGGACTTTTCGAGTTGCAGCATCTGTTCTGGCTCGGCAGAAATCACTTGGGCACGACTCGGTCAAGAACAAAGTCCTCATAGCTGAGGCGATGGAAACAGTCAAAATGGGCAAAGCTTTGGGGATTGATTTTTTAGGCAAGGAAGAAGAGGTGGTGCGAAAAATTGTTGAGCTTGAAGAGGAGGATGCAAGTAAAGCAGCACAGGTGGCTGCTGGTGATTGATCATGAGCAGCTGCTGGGTGGAGGTAAGGTGTTTTTAAATGTTTGTAATGAAGTTGTTGTCTTGGAATGTAAGGGGTATTGGGCGTCCTGAGAAGCGACGGAAAATTAGGAATATAGTGCTGGAGAGGTTGGTTGATGTTCTGTTTTTGCAAGAAACAAAAAAGGTTGGAGTGTCCGAAGAATTGGTTAAGTCTATGTGGCCATATGATGATTTGGAATATATGTCTGTTGATGCTGATGGGTTCTCTGGTGGTATTATATGTGTATGGAAGGCTAGTGTGTTTTCACTGGCTAAGTGTTGCAGCTCAAGAAATTTCTTAATCTTGTCAGGTACGATCCTCCCTTGTTTCAATTGTGTTTTCGTCAATGTGTATGCTCCAAATGATGTAACCAGAAGGGGTGTTGTCTGGAATGCACTGCGGAATTTAAAGGCTCAGTATGTAGATCCTTGGTGTGTAGGGGGAGATTTTAATGAGGTTAGAAATATGGGGGAAAGGAAGGGGTGTTTAAGAAGAGACAAAGGGATGAGGGAATTTAATGAATTTATTGAGGATGTTGAACTATATGATGTGCCCATGCAGGGTAGAAAATTTACATGGAGTAACTCAAGTGTGAGGGGCAGCTGGAGTAGAATAGATAGAATTTTACTTTCTTCAAAGTGGCTGGAAAAGTTTAATTTCACATTATGGGGCCTTCCAAGAGGGCTTTCTGATCATTGTCCCCTTCTCCTCATGGAGGATAGTAGGGATTGGGGTCCTAGGCCGTTTCGGTTTGTAAATGCGTGGATTTTGCATCCTAAATTTTTGTCAGCTGTTAAGTCTTCTTGGGTAGAAACAGAAATTAGTGGTTGGGCTGGTTTTGTTATCCAAGAGAAGCTTAAAAATCTTCGTCGGGTGCTAAAGAAATGGAATCATGAAGTGTTTGGGAATGTGGCACGCTTAGTGAAGACAACTGAGTCTGAGTTACATAATCTTGATTTATTGGCTGAATCAAGGGAGCTATCCAATGCTGAAATTCATAGAAGAAGTCAGCTAAGAAAAGAAGTTTGGTCTTTGAACAAGAAACAAGAATGGTTATGGCTTCAAAAGTCTAGGATGAATTGGAGCATGTTGGGAGACAGGAATACGAGATTTTTCCATATTGTGGCGTCTAGGAGAAAAAGCAGGAACTTGCTAAATTCTGTATCTGTGGGTGGGGTGTTGTATGAGGACCCGCAAAGAGTGAAATTTGAGGTCTTTAATCATTTTAAGCATGTGTTCTCTGAACAATGGAGGATTAGGCCTAAGCTGGTTGGTCAATTTAAATCAATTGGTAATGTTGGTGTTCTTTGAAGGCCTTGAGCGGGATTCTGAGAGGAGGAGGTATGAAATTTCTTGTCAAGAGCTGTGATGGGAATAAAGCTCCCGGTCCTGACGGTTTTAACCTTCTGTGTTTTCAAAAGTGCTGGAAGGTCTTTAAGACTGATGTGATGAGATTTTTCAATGAATTTCACGAGAATGGAAAATTGGCAGGTGGTGTTAATAGTTCTTTCGTCACTCTTATTCCAAAAGTTGAGGATCCAGTTAGCATTTTGGAGTATAGGCCAATTAGTCTAATTGGCTCTATGTATAAAATTCTTACTAAAGTTCTATCTAATAGGTTGAGGAAAGTGATTCCTAGGGTAATTGGGGAGGCTCAATCCGCTTTCCTGGGGGGGAGGAATATTTGGGATGGGGTCTTGATTGCAAATGAAGTAGTTGATTGGTGGAAGAGAAGTGGTCAGTCAGGTGTGATTTTGAAATTAGATTTCGAAAAAGCCTATGATTCGGTGAATTGGGATTGCCTTCTATATATGATGAGTAGGTTTGGATTTGGAGCAAGATGGAGAAAATGGATTCAGGAGTGTGTTTGTACTCCAAAAGTTTGTGTTCTAGTTAATGGGTCTCCTCTGGTGAATTTAACTTGGGAAAAAGGCCTCAGGCAGGGTGATCCCTTGTCACCTTTCCTTTTCAACCTGGTTGCAGAGGGTTTAAATATGTTGATTAAAAGGGCAGGTGAATCTGGGTTTATCACAGGTGCTGTTATTGGGCAGGAGGGGGCAAGCACAACTGTTTCACATTTACAGTTCGCAGACGATACTATAATTTTTTGCAAGGCTGATGTGGGAGAGGTTATAGCATTAAAACGAATTTTGAGATGTTTCCAATTAGTGTCAGGGCTGAAAATAAATTTTCACAAAAGCTATGTTTGTGGAATTGGTGTGACTGTGCAGATGGTTAAGGACTGTGCTGGTGTGCTTCATTGTCAAAATCAAAGTCTTCCTTTAGTTTATCTTGGTTTGCCTCTTGGTGCTAGCCCTAGATTGAAGAAAACTTGGAAACCAGTAATTGATAAAGTAAGGGCTAAATTAGCATCTTGGAAAAGGAATCTTCTCTCTTTTGGGGGCCGTTTAACTCTTATCAGGTCTGTATTGTCCAGCTTACCTGTGTACTACTTATCCATTTTTAAGATGCCCCAATCTGTGATTAAGACAATTGAGAGTTTGAGGGCAGCTTTCTTATGGGGAGGGTCTGAGCTAAGAAGGAAGATTCATCTAGTTAAATGGGAGGAGATTACTAAAACAAGGGACCAAGGTGGGTTGGGAGTTAGAAGGCTAAAGGATGTGAATGACTGTCTTCTAGTGAAATGGTGGTGGAGATTTGGTGTTGAGGATAATTCCTTGTGGAAAAGGGTTCTGTGTAGTAGATACCAATATAATGGTGGGAAATGGTTGCCTTTTCCGTGCTCTGATGAATATTTATCTAAAGTATGGGGGGGAATATTAAGGGTTGGCCAACCTAACCCTCAATTGAAGAGTATTTTTCTTGATAACGTCAAGTTGGTTGTGGGAAATGGGGGCAGGATTCAGGTTTGGTTGGATCATTGGTGTGGGAATCAGTGTCTCATGGAAAAATTCCTAGAACATTCGGTTTATCAACGAAAAAGATATAACTTTAAGTGCATTATTGGAGAGGAAAAGATTATCAGGGGTCTGCAGGAATTCAAGTTTCGAAGAGTGTTGTTTGCTTGGGAGACCGAGGAGTTGGAAAGGTTAGTTACCTTAGTTGATCAAGCGAGTTGAGTGGGACAATGCAGATTGCTTGAAGTGGCTGGCATGTTCATCAGAACAATTTTCTATATCCTCTCTTTTAAAAGTTTTTGCAGATAGTCCTTCTATTCTGTGCACTGGTCTGTTATGGCAGAATTTGGTTCCTCCGAAAGTTCAGTTCCTTGGTTGGTTAGCGTGGAAAGGTAGATTGAAAACAACCATGTTTCTACAAAAGATTGGCGCACTCAACCAAACTGCTTCCATTGAGTGTGTCCTCTGCAGACATGATGATGAAACAGTTAATCATGTTCTTCTTTGGTGCCCTTTTGTATGGCAAGTATGGTCTACAGTGTTAAACTGGTGGGGGATTAAGTGGGCTGTGCCTGGTGATGTTGAAGGATTGCTTCATTGGTGGATGGGATTTAAGTGGAGAAAGTTTGAAAATAGAATGTGGAAAGTTATTCCTTTGGCTGTCATGTGGTCTACTTGGAAACTCAGAAATGAAGTAGTTTTCTCTGGGAAGCAGATTTTCCTTGGAGAATTCTGTGAGTTGATTATGGCTAGAGTGGCTTTTTGGGTCAAAGCTCATTCAAAAGGGTGTCCTTATTCAGTCCAGGATATCATTCGGAGATTGCAACAAATCAGGTATGTGTCTTTGTCTTAATATCATTGGTGGTGTTGGGTTGCTTCTATTCTCTTGTAGTTGGTGGAAGTCAGGGGTGTTAGGACTGGATTGGTGGTTGTTTAGTCTCTTTGTATGGTGTTTGGTTGTTTGTTAGTCTCTTTGTATGGGGTATATTTCTGGTGTTTTGTTTGGATTTTTCTTGGATGGTATCTCACCATCCTCTGGTGTGCTTTTTATTCTTTGTTGATGTATTCATCTGTATTGTTGAATTTTCATCAATAAAGTTGATCCTCTTTGCTGATCAAAAAAAAAAGCTGGAAAAATGTAAATTTAAGTGTATAAATAATTTTTACCTAATGAGGAAAAAATATGAGATAAAAATAAGTATCATATAAGGTGGAATCATGTATGGAACCTGCCATTTCACATGTGTATTGTTATGTGAAAATTTTCTTGGTGTAATTTTGCATATACAATAAAAGGACTAAGAAAATAATAATGCTAAGGTTTCACTACACAAGTGTTGAATTTGAATTACACACTGTTTTTCTTGGTCTGAATTAAAAGATATTTTGCAAAGCTCAGAATCTTTTTCAATATGAGTCAATGAATTACATGTGCAGAAAAACAGAGTATTTATAAACTGTACAAACTAACTCTAGTTCAAGCTAACTAATATGTCACAACTAATTAACTCTAGTTATTACAGAGCGCCTAACTACTCAGAATCGTCTAACTAATTTAGCCTGACATCTGGCGGTTGTAGGTGCCACAGCGATTCAGTCAAAGTCTTGCTGCTGATGAAGTTATAGATGTTGCTGATGAAGAAGTTGATTGCTGGCTGGAGCTGGAGCTACTATGGCTAGACTTGTTATCATGCCCCCTCAAGCTGAAAGGGATGCAAGAGCTTAGAAGCTTGTTCTGCAGATACAAAAATCGAGGAGATGGCAGTGGCTTGGTAAATAAATCAGCAAGCTGATCCATGGATGAAACATGCTAAATAAGAAGCTTCTTGGTAGTAACTCTTTCTTGAACAAAATGGTAATCAACTTCAATATGTTTAGATCTGGCATGAAACACAGGATTGCTGGATAAAGAAATTGCTGACAGATTATCACACCAAAGTATGGGAGCTGGAACTGTAACATGAAGATCAGACAATAGCATGCCCAGCTAGCTTAATTCAGCAGCAGTTTGAGCAAGGGCTCTATACTCAGCTTCGGTGGAAGATCTAGACACGGTAGGTTGCTTCTTGGCTGACCAAGAAATCAAATTAGGACCCAAGAATACACAATAACCAGTGGTGGATCGGCGGTCAAAGGAACAGCCAGCCCAATCTGAGTCAGAAAAGGCATGCAAGGTAAGAGGACCAGAACTAAATTGGAAACCTTGATGAAGAGTGCCCTTCAAATATTGGAGAATTCTTTTAACCAAAGCAAAATGGCTGATAAGAGGAGTTTGAAGAAATTGGCATACATGATTAACAGCAAAGGCTAAATCAGGACGCGTAATAGTAAGATATTGTAAGGCACCAACAAGACTATGATAGAGAGAAGGCTGAGAAAAGGGTAAATCAACTGAAGCTGAATCAGTAGAAGATTTGAGAGGCAAAGGAGAAGGAGCAGATTTACAATTTGTCATCCCAGCTTTAACCAAAATTTCAGTAGCATACTTGCTTTGGGACAAAAAATACCCTGAAAAAGAAGTGGTAACAGCAATGCCCAGAAAATAATTAAGCATCCCCAATTCCTTCATAGAGAAGGTAGCATGCATCTGAGTAATGAGAGTAGAAATATAGGAAGAATCACTGCCTGTAAGTAAAATGTCATCAACATAGATTAAAAGGACAGTAATAGAGTGAGAAGTCCTTTTAACAAACAGAGAAGAATCACAATGACTGGCCTTAAAACCATGAGTAAGAAGAAAAGAGGAAAAAGTAGAAAACCAGGCCCTAGGTGCTTGCTTGAGGCCATACAAGGCTTTATTGAGTTTGAAAACTAAGGAAGGATTATTTTGATCAACAAAACCAATAGGCTGATGCATGTACACCTCCTCCTCTAAAATACCATGAAGGAATGCATTAGAAATGTCCAACTGTTTGATAGACCACTGAAAATGAAGAGCCAAACAGAGGAGAATTCGGATAGTAGGTTGTTTTGCTACGGGACTAAAATTTTCAAAGTAATCAATGCCCTCAGTTTAGAGAAACCCTTTTGCAACCAAACGGGCTTTATACCGAGCAATAGTACCATCAGAATTTTTCTTAAGGCGAAATACCCACTTGCATCCAATAGCCCTTTTGGTTGGAGGAAGATGGACCAAAGTCCAAGTACCTTGTTTGATCAAGGCAATGTATTCCTCCTTCATGGCAGCAGTCCAAGCACTGGATTGAGAGGCCTCTTGATAGGACTGAGGCTCGAGGATCGAAGAAGTGAGAAAACACGATCTTTGAGATTTCGATCGAGTGATCATGGGATGAATGTTAGGAGGAGAAATAGAGGGTATAGAATGAGAGGAAGGAATATGAGGTAAAAGAACAGACAAGGAAGATATGGGAATTTGAGCCTCAGAAGTAGGCCTGGAGACAGAAGAAGAATGAGGTAAACAAGCAGACTGAGATAGTGCAGCAGCAGATTGAGGTAAATCAGCAGCAATAGATTGAGACAATCCAGCAGATGAAGTTGAAGCGATCGCCAAGTGGAGCAACAAAGAATGAACAGAATCAAATTGACCAAAAACAATTGGAATGTGTGACTGTGATGGAATATGGGACTGTGGTGACAGTTGTGGTGACTGAGCTGGAATATTTGACTGTGATGGAATATGGGACTGTGGTGACATTTGTGGTGACTGAGTTGGAAAATGTGACTGTGATAACACATGGGACTGTGGTGACATGTGTGGTGACTGAGCTGAAGCAGAAATGGAGATATGTGACTGTGGGGAAATTTGTGACTGAGCTGGAGCAGGAATAACTGCATGGAAAGGCACAGATAAAGATTGGTCAGACCAGGAAAAAGAGCTTAGTTGGGACAAAGTAGGAGAGGCAGACTGAACTGATTGAGAAGAGGCAAAAGGAAAGACATCTTCATCAAAAACAACATGTCTGGAAACATGAATTTGTCCAGTAGCAGGATCAAGGCATCTGTAGCCCTTGGTAGATGGAATGTAACCAAGAAATACACAAGGGATAGACCTAGGTTGTAGTTTATGTGAAACATAAGGTTTAAGCCATGGATAGCATCTACAACCAAAAGTTCTAAGCAATGTATAATCTGGAGGATGATGATACAGCATTTCAAAAGGAGTTAGAAAATTGATCTTAGCTGTAGGAAGTCTATTAATGAGAAACACAGATGTGGCAAGAGCATCAAACCAATAAGAAAGAGGCAATGAAGAGTGGTGCATAAGAGCAATGGTGGTTTCTATGAGATGTCTATGTTTCCTCTCTGCAACTCCATTTTGGGCAGGAGTGTGAGGACAACTTAACTGATGTTGGATGCCATGACTCTTTAAGAAATCATGAAACTTAGTGCTAAGATACTCACCCCCATTGTCACTTCTTAACACTTGTAACTGAGTAGAGAATTGGGTTTCAACAAATGCTTTAAATTCCAAAAACTTATGAAAAACCTCACTTTTATAATGGAGAGGAAACAACCATGTGAATTTGCTATAGTCATCAATAAACAACACATAATATTTGTAAGAAGAAACAGATGCAGTAAATGGCCCCCAGACATCAGAATGAATAAGAGCCAATGGTTTATTAACTGTAGAATTAGACAAGCTAAAAGGAAGTCGATGACTTTTGGAAACACAACAATGTGAGCACATTTTATTATCAAGAACAGGTGGAACATTTACAGATGAAGAAGGTAACAAATGATGTGTAATAATGTGCTGAAGTTTCCTTGAAGAATGATGGCCTAATCTAAAATGCCAATGAGATGAATTAGCGTGAATTTGAAAACAAGTTGGTGATGCAGATCAGAAGATGGAGCGACACTAGGAAGATGATAGAGACCATGGGAATGAAAGCCTTTATATAGCACCTTCTTGGTACTCTTGTCTGTATAATGAACATATCTTTGTCAAAAGTAATAGTGCAATGATTATCGAAATAAGCGATGGACGAAATTAAGTTGGAAGAAATGGAAGGTACATGAAGCATGTTTGAAAGATGAAAAGGAAAAGATGGAGTAGGAAGAAGACCTTGACGGTGGTGAATAGGTAAGACAGTTCCATCACCAATAGTAACTGGTCATGTCCATGATATGGTTGATAAGAGGAGAGATTGTTCAAGTCATTTGTGATATGACTAGTTCTTCTTGAATCTAAAAACCGGTTTGTAGTGTTAGGAGAACTGTCACCAGGAGAACCAGAAGTAGACTGATTTGTGTTGGTAAGATAGGCTTGATGAGTTTGAGGCCTTGAAGAGTGAAAACAGATGTGTCCAATCTGTACCAACACTCCAATGCTGGGTGTTTTGGTTTTCCACAGATCTGGCAACACACTTGAGAAGAATGAGGATGAGATCGGCGAGTGTGTGAGAGAATGTGATGAAGAGGGTGATATCCTGTGTGACCTTGGCCTGAAGTAGAAGACCTGCCTCGACCTCGAAAAGGAGCATTACTAGAACTAGAATTTCCTTTAAAAAACCTGCTACCAGTTCTGCCTCCTCCTCGACCTCTGTAAGAACCACCTCTAAAGCTACCTCTAGAAGCAGTGCTTGAAACATGATAAGCAAAAGGTAATTCTGAAGCATGGACTTGTTTAGATGAAGCTTCAACATGAATTGATTCAGAATTTAATAGAGAACATAACTCTCCAATGGAAATGGTTTCAACTCTAGTTCTGATTGCTGTTTTGAATGCATTATATTCGTCAGGCAATCCATTAAGAATCAGGAGAACAAGATCCTCATCATCCACAGGGGATGCAGCCAAAGCCAATTGATCGGCAAGAGACTTGATCTGAGTCAAATAGGTGTCCATTGTGTTGCCTTTTTTCACAATTTGACCAAGTCTATTCTTTAACTGATGAATATGTGACTGGGACAAATAGGTGAATCGTTTGAGAAGCACACTCCATACTTCATGACTTGTGGAACAATGTAACACAGAGGTGAAGATAGATGGTGAGAGAGTTGCTGTTAAGCAACTGAGAAGATGAGAGTCAATCAGCATCCAATTTGTGTAGTCTGGATTTGGAATCTCATGATTTTGTTTATCAATGATAGTAGATGATGGACATACAAGTATGCCATCAACAAAACTGAGAAGCTGTGTAGCTTTCAGTATGTTTTGAACTTGATTCTTCCAGATAATAAAGTTTGTAGCATCAAGTTTGACAGTTACGAAGGCATTCAGATTTGTAATGAGTAATGCAAGATTTGGAGGTATAGAAGACGAAGTAGATGATATAAGGGAAGATGAAGTAGATGATACAGCAGATACAGCAGAAGCAGACAGATTCAGAGATGGCTGTGCAGACGCCATTGATGAATCCTCAAGAACTAATGAATCTTCAAGAACTAATGCTCGTGAGAGATGATTGCTCTGATACCATAAAAGATATTTTGCAAAGCTCAGAATCTTTTTCAATATGAGTCAATGAATTACATGTGCAGAAATACAGAGTATTTATAAACTGTACAAACTAACTCTAGTTCAAGCTAACTAATATGTAACAACTAATTAACTCTAGTTATTCTGTAACTGCCTAACTACTCTGTAACTGTCTAACTAATTTAGCCACAAAGATAATTGTAGGTGCCACGAGTGCAGTCTGTCTTGCTGCTGATGAAGTTGTAGATGTTGTTGATGAAGAAGTTGATTGCTGGCTGGAGCTGGAGCTACTATGGCTAGACTTGTTATCATGAATTTCATGTCCCTAACATTACTTAATTTTGTAGTAATTACGATTGTGATATTTGACCCAAAAAAAAGGTTCTTTGTTGAAGCTTAAATAAGCAGATTATATATATATATATATTATAGAAATTTCTTATGAAATTATTTGCTGTAAAAATAATTCAAATAATTAAAAAGTCAATCATTCAAAAGTTGAGAAAATGATACTTTTAAATACTTATATATAGACTATCAAATTTCTAACTTAGAATAAACTGAAACACATTGAAACAAACCGTATCATGCGGGTTGTTTGGAGTGTTCTAAATAAGTGTATTTTTTGTCTTTTTGGACTAAAAAATTGATGAAGAAAATATGGATGTTTAGATTAACTTTTTGACTTTTTATGAAAAAATGTGTAATAAAAAATTGTAAAAATTGATTTGTAGGGAAAAATTAGGATTTTGTACAGCCGTAATTATTGACTTTTGGTGAATAGTATTAACTTTTAACTTTTTGAGTAACTTTTTAACTTTTTAATTTTTTTGCAATATGCCAAACTTGGCCTAACTTTTCATCTGAAGATGTTGGCCCAACTCCTAACATGACTTTGTGGTTTGTACAAAAAAATATATATAAAGTTTGATAAAGAAATTTCTAGTAGAAAAAAAGGGTAAATTATAAAAACACTTTTTGAGATTTGTTTAAAATATAAATGATTTTTTGTGATTTTAAAAATTATATTTCCTATTTACAAGTTTCTAATTGCATAACAAATGACCTCTTTTATTTATAAATTATCAAGTCAATTAATTATTTTTAATGATATCAGAAATATATTTTAATTAACAATTCAGATTATTTTATTGTTGTATAGAAAAGTAGTTAAATGTTTTTATTTTTTATGTTAATTTTGTTAAATAAGAAATTCTGACAAGAATGTATTTGTAACTTTTCAAATTAGAGAACAATTCGTATTTTAAGTAAATCTCAGATGATGCATTTATAATTTATCCCCCAAAAATCAATAAACAGCTACAAATTGATATACATATATATATATATATATATAATAAAAAAACTCCACCAAGTTGGACACTATTCCAAGTTGGACACTGTTATAAGCGAGAACAAAAAGAAGAAACATAAAGGGTGTGTTTGGTAACGTTTACGTTTTCAGTTTATATTTATAAAAAATTTATAAACTGATTTTTATTTATTTTTTTGTTTATTTTTAGAAAAACATAAATTACAAACACGTTTGGTAATTGACAAAATGTTTAAAAAATTTTAAAAATATAAAAAAGAGTGAGAAATGGCAAGTGGCGGTGGAAGATGATGGTGGAAAGTGGTGACGGTGGATGGTGGTTAGTGGGTGGGTGGGTGGGTGACGGTGGCAGGTGGTGGGTGGTAGCAAGTGGGTGGTGGTGGTAGGCGGGTGGTGGCGGGTGGGTGGGTGACGGTGGCGAGTGGTGGGTGGTAGCGAGTGGATGGTGGTGGTAGGTAGGTAACGGATGATGGGTGGTAGTGGCAGGTGGGTGGCGGGTGGTGGTGGGTGGTGGCGGGTGGGTGGTGGGTGGTGATGGTGGGTGGATGGGTGATGGTGGCGAGTGGGTGGTGGGTGGTGATGGTGGGTGGATGGGTGTGGTGTGGTGGTGATGGTGGGTGGATGGTGTGGTGGTGTGGTGGGTGGGTGGTGGTGGGTGGTGGTGGTGGGTGGTGGTAGTGGTGGGTAGGTGAGTAACGGTGGCGAGTGGTAGGTGGTAGCGAGTGGGTAGTGGTGGTGATGGTGGTGGGTGGTGGGTGGTGGGTGATGGTGGTGGTAGTCGTGGTGGGTGGTGGCGGATGGATGGGTGGTGGTGGAGGTGGTGGTGGGTGAGTGGTGGTGGCAAGTAGGAGGCGGGTGGTGGTGGCGGACAGTGGATGGTAGTGGAGGGTGGTGGGTGGTGGTGGGGAGTGAGTGGCAGGTGGGTGATGGTGGCGGGTGGTGGTGGCAGGTGGGTGGTGAGTGGTGGTGGAAGGTGGTGGTGGGGGGTGGGTGGTGGTGACGGAAGACGGTGGTGGAAAATAGTGGTGGGTGGGTGGTAGCTAGTGTTGGGTGGTAAAAAAAAAAACTGAAAACTCAAAATGAAAACACATTTTTTTTGTTTTCATTTTTTGGCTAAATTTATAAACTGAGACTACTGATTTATAAATTAAAAATTTTACTAAACAAGTTTTTATTTGAATTTTTAAAATTTTTGTAAATATAAACAGAAAACTGAAAACGTAAGTCTTACCAAACGAAACGAAAATGTTAGAGATTGTTTTTTTTTTTTTTAATTTTATATTATTGTTTTGTGTTTTTGTACTAAGGAAATGATACATTGTCATGTAAATGATGATGCAAAACAAGAAAAATATTTATCACTGAACAAGAATAAAATTGTAAAAAATTCGAGTAATATGAATTTAGTTACCTATAACTAATATAGAATTTATATTGCAATTTTGCAAGGCGATACAACTCATTAGATAATTATATATATGAGGATATAAATTAACAAAACATTAAACAGAATAAACATAAATCAACTAGATATATTAATTTTATATTTTAATGATTCAAGTTATATGATTGAATATTAAATTATTTTCTGTAGAATCTTTGTAATATGTAATCCAAATATTATGTTGATAGAGAAGAGAAAAAAAGAAAAAAGAAAATAACAGAAGATTATCAATAGCATAAAAAAGTGTTGAGGGCCATGAGAAAGGAGAAAATATGCCAACTTGTAAGAAATAGTGTACAAAAAAGTGAACTAAAAGTTAGGAACATTATGAATTTAGTGAGGATTTTGGGGCAACACTAATATAATAAAATAAATATAAGTTTTGTGGAAGAAAGGAAAGGAAAGTGGGTCGAATAGTTATGAAATTGTGGAAGATTTTAAATGATATGCATAATTAAGCCGATTGAAATTTATTGAAATTCTCCATTAAAGAAAAAAGAATTGGATCCCCTCTAGTTTAGAGTGTTGTTGGGTTTGTGGATTCGGTACCGTCCTATTTTCATAATTTGAATATTTTATTTTGTCCAATCTTTCATATATATGATTCACATATAAAATTAAGTCGATCTAATATTTGTAAATTATTTAATTTATCTCATTTGTTATTAAAAGTTGAATGATTTATTTTTAAAAATACTATTTTTTTTAAAAAAAAATATGATAAATTGAATAAGATAGGATTATTGAATCAATCTAATTTTATGTGTGAATGATATACACGAAGAGTTCGACAAAATGAATAATTTTAAGGGTAATGCTATAGTGTGCAACTTACACCTTACACCTTTTTGTGTTCACTTACACCTTACACTTACACCTTTTTTACCTTGCACTTACACCTTTTGTGTAAGTGGCACATGGTGTGCAACTTATACATTTCATTTATACCTTCCACTTACACTTACACCTTACACTTACACCTTTTGTGTGAGTGGCACATGGTGTGCAACCCACTTACACTTTTTGTGGGTTGCACACTTAAGAAGAAGCCTAATTTTAATCATCAAAAGAAAAATCTATAATAGGTCTCATTAATTTAAACAACACCTTCTAATTCATAATCTAGATCGGGGAGAAACCAAACTCAAAAGGGTGCAATTTCTCTACTTTAGGCGGTAGTGATGACTCTGCCTGCCGCCTTTGATATGAAATGAAAACATCACAAAAGCAAAAAAAAAAAAAACTCGCAACGTGGGCATTTAATTTGTTTAACGGTATTTTTAAAATTTTGAATGCGAAATTAAAAATCTATAAAAGAAAATATAATTTTGTATGGTACAAAATTTAGAGTGTGACTTTTGGGGTAAGATCGCTCTACAAAATAGTTTATCTGTAAATAAAGGTAAAATTATATACATTTAACCCTTTTTTAAAATTCAAATGATGGCCCTTTCAAACCCCTTAATGTTGTGTTTAGTTGTAAGATTTGAGAATGAATTTAGAAGAAAAAAAAAATGTGTGTGAAAATAGATAAAATGTTAATATATTTCGTTTACATTTCATCTATCATTTCATTTTTCTTTTCTAAATTCCTTTTAAAATCTCTCAACCAAACAAAACGTAAGTGACGAAATTCTTGTGCATTAGCACTTTTTGTATAAAAATTAAAATAAACTACTAATAGGTCCTAATAGTTGAGTTTAATTCCCATCATATTGAAAATAAGTCTTAATAAAATCATTGTGAAAAATAATTTTGTGACATTTTTTGCCTATGTCGTTAAAAATTGACAATAAGTGATTTTTTTTTTTGTCATTTTTTTTTTTATAAATTATCGCTAAAACTTATAATTAGTGACTTTTTTCTCTGAGGAATTTTTCAAATTGTCGCTAAGAGTTGAAAATTATTGACTTTTTTTCTAAGATAGATTTTTTTAACTGTCACTAAAACTTAAAATTAATGGCATTTTTTGTGACAAATTTTTAAATTGTTGCTAAAAAATAGACATTTTTTAATAGTATTTGATAAAAAACGCTATTAATTCTTATAAGATTTATTAGATAATAAATTTACTTATTAAAATTTACACCTAAGTTCTCTAAAAATTATGTTTAAACAACCTGTGTTAATAACACTATATATGGTGTCACTGTCTTGAGAGAATTTTGTTGTTTAGGGAGATCATCTTCTAGATTTATTTGTCACCCAAGAAACATACAGTGTTAGAAACACTGCACTACACAACACCCGACACACACTGAATTACACCGTCAAGGTGGGGGTATACAGAGGCCTGTGTTCAAATTTGGGTTCACACACTGCATATATGCTTTCCAAGGGAGAGGCAAGGAAAACTAACAATCCCTCTATAAATTATCCTCATTTGTTCCTCTCCATCTCAAGAAAACTCAACACCACGCCACACCACACAAAACAACACTACACAACACAACACAACACAACACAACACAACACACACTTCAGATCAGAAAGAGAGAGAGAGAGAGAGAGAGAGAGAGATGGAAGATAAGAGCAAGTGGGGAGAGGAGAACTCCAATGGAGGAGAGGTAGGAGAATCAGGGAAAGCAGTGGAACCGCGGTTGAAACCCAAGAGTGGCGGCGTGATTCCAGCACCAAGGAAGTCAGTGAAGAAGAGAATGGCTGAGTGTATTGTTACTTGCTTCATGTGCAACGAAAACAATCACAAGCACAGCAAGTGATCCAATTCAATGCCCATAATCATTGCTTATGGAACTGTACTTTTTCATTTCACTACATCTCTGTACGTATGAAGCCATTTTGGTTGATGAATGAAACTAGTGTCTTTTGTTTTGATCTATGTTTTATTAGTCTCTATATGTATATCACTTGTAATAATACTCACTCCGTAAGACATCTATATGTTTTTTTTTTTTATTATTATTATTATTATTTTTTACATGAGGCAAAAAACCACAGTGGCCTTGCAATCATCAAAATAAGACATAGGCGCAATCATATCAACACTGATGTACTGGATCTCATTTTCTGAGGCCTACATATGAAATTGAATACAACCACTTTGTGAATTTGTCTATTTTTAGTTAGTCTCTCTTTCTCTAATGCAAAACTCACAAGCACTTTGAAACTAAAAAATCCTACTGTCTGTATTCTAGTGCGCGTAAATTGGACTTGTACACTCGATTATTAAAAAAAAAAAAAAAAAAAAATTATGGGTGATTGGGGAGATGAACAACAACCGTGGCCAATGGGCACAGTGCTGATCCCCATGTCCCCCGAATTCTGCTACCAAACACTCTCCTCAACTCTTTCGAAATGGCCAGAATCTTGGAAAAAAATTTCAATCCAATGGTGATATCACTATTTAATAATATCTCACCATTTACGTTATAATGTATATGTGATACTTAGAAAGCAGGAGTTCACCCTCCATTTATAGGGTTTATTGTGTATTGATGATACAGGACATCAGTATCATCGTTACATTAAATTTTTATTCAAAATCTTGAGTAAAATTTGAGTATAACAGTGATATCACCAACCAATTATAACCTAGCACATGTCAAGTGAATCCCACATTTTAAATGCACACACACACCCATGTCATTTTAATATCTTCCATGGAACTTCCATATTATTATGGTGTGATTGATATTTATACATGGTGAACAAATGATAAAATCTTATTAATTGATGGTATCATGTATGCATGATAATGTGGTATCATAGTTGTACTGAATTTTTTTCTCCAGAATCTTGCCGTAAAACCTGATTTCACTGGTCCCTTTGTGTCTATTTTGTAACTACTATGCGAACAACACAAAAGTTTTGAGACACGAATGTGACATAATGTGTGAGACCTGGAGTCTACATGCGGGAAAATTATTAGTTGCTCCAAGGACATCGTGTTTTTATTCCTAACCAATCACCAATTGTCATATCTTTTGTTATTTCTATTATTAACAAAAATTAGTGAATCCTATCTTTGTCACTAATTATATTTGATTTGGGACACCATATAACCGTAATCTTAGAATATTGAATAACTTCTCTTACATTTGAGGTCACTTTTTGTTTATAACATTTTTTAAAAAATTTGCAATTAGCTTTCTCATTTTGTTACAAAAGTGCTATACAAATGAAATATATATATATATATATATAATTATTATACATAATAATTTTTGTTACTACTGACCACATCATTTTAAATATAAATTCTATATCAAAATTTTTGGTAATATTATGTCATTTTTCTGCTGCTTTTGGTTCTCTCAAAAAATAAATAATAAATAAATAAATAAATTTGTGTACACATATTTTCTCCTCCAAGTTACAGCATGCACAATTTTTTTTTCACGGACTTCAATTTCATCGGGAGCCATGATACATTTCTTTAATTTTAAATTTTTAATTAAGCTTTAATAATGTAATAGAGAATAAAAAAAAATAAAAGCAAAATTAAAATATCACATCACAATAAAATTCACTTCCATTAAAATTTACTAAAGCTCCTTTATTAGAATTTCTAATATTTTTCTTACAATAGTGATTGGTAGTTCGAATTTGAACCCCCGAATCCCCCAAATTTAAAAAACGACGTCGTTTTTTATTTTATTTTTTTTAAATTTTTTTTTCAAAAGAAGAAAATCAGAGGAAGAAGGAGGAGAAGAGGAAGAAAGAGAAGAACTGGAGGAGAGGGGGCCAACAAAAGCGCGTTGGGATCCTCTAGGGTGAATTCCTAGAGTGATCTGGTAGAGTGGATTTATGAGAGTGTGACACCTGTCCCACTAATCGAATTAAGGGTTGAGATTAATCCATTCCAAAACGACGTCGTTCCACCCCTCCTCTTCCACTCTTCTTCTCCTTCGTCTCTGAATCTGACTGAAATGTGAGAAAATCAACCTAAAACAAAGAAGATCAACCTAAAATCAACCCAAAAATTTACAAAGAACCTAAAACAACAAGAAAATCAACTTGTTGCTGAACCAACTGATTTCAAAACGATGAAGCTTCATTGAAACGATTTTTCAGATTCAACAGATTTTTAGCTCGTTTGGGTTGTTGGGTTGTTGGGTTGTGATGATGATGATGATGAACAATGAAAAAAAGAGCGTTTTCGATCATCCCAGCAATAACTCTCTGATTTCATTGCGGGAGACGTAGAGAGAGAGAATCTGATTTCAAAACGATGAAGCTTCATTGAAACGATTTTTCAGATTCAACTCGGCTTCAAAAAATCTGATTTTTTTCAGATTCAACTCAGATTCAATGAAATCAAAACGAACAATGAACAAGAAAAACGACTTCGTTTTCAATGAAATCAGATTCAACGAAAAAAATCCTATTAATTTTACAAGCGGGAGCCGAGTTGAATCTGAGTTGAATGAAATCAAAAAAATCTGATTTTTTCAGATTTCAAAATCAGATTTTTCATTGCGGGAGCCGAGTTGAATCTGATTTCATTGAAAAAAAGCTTCATCGTTTTGATGAACAATGAACAAGAAGAGCGGAGTTGACTGGGTTGTGTTGTGAAGATGATGATGAATGGAAGCCATTAACAGAGCTTCAAAAATCTGATTTTTTTTTTTTTTTGTTTTTTGTTTTGAAAATCCTCACCAAAACGACGTCGTTTTGGTGAGGCCTAACCACAGCCGTGGATCATCCACTCTAGAGGATCACTCTAGAGAGTTACTCTAGAGGATCTGGACGCAACAAAAGCGGGCTGGAGGCGATGGCGGTCGGAGGCGGGTCGCGACGAGTCAGCAATGGTCAGCGACAAGTCTTCTGACGATCGTTCTTCTTTGTGATGATCGGTGCGACGAGGTGACGGCGGGCGACGATCAGGCGACAACGGGCAACGATCGGGCAGAAGTGAGGCGACGGCGGGCGGAGCTCCTCCTCTTCCCCTCTCTTCTCTCTCTCTCTCTCTCTCTCTCTCTCTCGCTATTCTGGGGGGAGATTTCGGGGAAAAAATCATTATTGATTTTTCTTACATCAGAGAGAGAGAGTTAGAAAGATGGAATAGAACCTTGATGGACCCCACCTATTCTGTATATTTTATGTAAATTTATGTGCACGTATATTGTCTTTTGTTACTGACATCATTTATCGTGTGAATTGTGACACAATAAATCATTAGAGCGCGAATTTTTCCATTAGAGCATCTAGTTTTTTTTATCCCATTGTTTTTTTAATTAGGTGTTATCATCGGTTACGCTCATCTCATGTAATTTCAAGGCCTTGTTTGGGAAGATTAAGAAAAATATTTGGTGGCCCGAAAATATAAGACTCGAATAGCTCGAAAATGGCAAAACGACGTCGTTTTACACTCAAAATGACGTCGTTTTGGGTGTTTCAAGCCATTCGAGCTACATATTTTTGGGCCACCAACCATTGCTGGGAAGACTAAATAAGTCCACACTTTTTAGCTTTTTATTTTTTTTGGGTCACATCAATCAACATCTCCTCTCTACTTTTCTACATATCTTTTTATAAAAAGTCAAAAAGTATACTTATATAGAACATTCCAAACAACTCCTAAATCTCTGAAATTAATAATGAAATAAATATCAACTAAACTTTTATAGTAATTCGAATTTAAGATTTTAGATTTTTTTTCATACATATATATATATATATATATTAAGAGGATTTACGTATAAATCTTAATAAGTAAATTTATTTTTTAATAGGCCTTGTGAGAATTAATGTTGTTTTTCATCAAACTTTATTAAAAAATGTTATTAATTGTTACTTTTTATCGACAGTTTAAAAATTATCACAAAAAAGTCACTAATTATAAGTTTTAGCGACAGTTTAAAAAAATCGTCACAAAAATATGTCACTAAGTTTCAACTTTTAGTGATTGTTTAAAAAAATCGTCAGAAAAAAGTCACTAATTAATTATAAATTTTAACGACAATTTATAAAAATTTTGACAAAAAAATCACTAATTATCAATTTTTGACGATATATGTAAAAATCCATCACAAAAATTTTTTTTTAAAGACAATTTTATTAAAATCTGATAAGAATTAAGTCCAATTATTAGGATCTATTGATAATTAACTCTATATTTTGATATATTATTGACATGTGAAATAATGTCTTGTTTGGTTAAAGTGAATTAAGTTCGTTATTCCATTTCAGCAGCATATAAGCTTTTGAGTGATGATCAAACAATTGATGTCACAATAATGATCTAGCAGCTCAAGAAGTTGCAAACAAATTTAAAGATGTTTGAGTGATGATCAATTTTAATTTGTATATAGTTTCAAGGTCAATGATTGCTGTAGCTACTTTATTACCAAATTATCTCATGTAGTCCAAAGGTTGCCTTAGTGACTCATCAAAGTACTATGAGAGAGAATTTTTGAGTTGAATTATTTTAATTTATGAGGGACAATTCTAAACTAGCTCCCCTCAGGAGTAATAAATAAATTTTGAATACCTATAATTACTCATAAATTATAGTCATATTTATTTGAAAATATAATTTTAAAATTAAATTAATAATTTAATAAAATAAATAATGATATATTTGATTAAAAAATTTGAGTCTAGACAAATAGTCTACTTGAAAATGGTATATGTCATATGTAGAATTTCAAAACAATACGTGAAATATAATAATATGAAGAGATTAATAATTTCAAGATTAATGGTCATAAAAACACTAAATCATTCTAATTTAGCTCCCAAACAAACAAAATCTATGAGTTTTGATAAGGTCCAAGCCTTTTTAAAATATTCGAGTTGAGCAAAATCACCATTGCAGGTTGCCGTATGGTGGGCAAAATAAATTGTTTGAGTTAGGGGGTTCATTCCAAGTACGAAAAGAATGAATAATTGATATTTAAATGTTTATAATCAAACTGTTGCGTGGCTTTTACTTGTAACAGAAAAAAGCTAATTGTAAACACCCCATCCATTTATATGTTTACACAAGCTTTATTTAAAGTCTGAATGTGGGTTCCTTAGAAAAGCAAATCTTAAATTTGTTGGATCAATTAATATGATCTCACTTCAATTGATTCCATATAACTACGCATTCTTACTCCGACAATGTTACGTAGCTCAAATTTTGTGGCTCAAAAGTTGCTCAAATTGTCAAAACGACGTCGTTTTGAGTACAGAACAACATAAAAATGACCAAAACGACGTCGTTTTGGCCATTTGAACCACTTTTGAGCCACAAAATTTGAGCTACGAGACATTTTCTTTCTTACTCTCACACACACACACATATATATATATATATATATATTGAACAAGTCATTCTTATACATTGTTAGTGTCAGATTAGGGTACAAATTTGATATATAGTACAATCAATAACAGAAAAAGCATTCACTTGTTCAAGGTTTTTATTTATTTTTTTTGTTGGTATAAATTTTATCTATCTTCAGAATTTTCCAATCATGATACCAATACTTGATACCACTTTTTAATGATAAAATATTATATATTATAAAATTTTAATTATCCATTTAACTGCACTCATAGTAAGAAGCATATTCTCTTCAATTACAAAGTAAATTAAATGGTGTTATTCGGGCCACACGTCTTACTTTGATGATCTGAACCGTTAATTATTTAGACCACATTATTTAGCTCATCCATGAAAAAAATAAATAAATATATGGGAAAACATATTTAAAATTTGTAGGAATTAACAAACAAAATTTAAATTTGTACTATAGGTTCAAATATTAAATATATATTTCTTTTTATATACATATTCTTTGCAGTCTATTCATCTTCTGAATTCTGGTGTCGACATCACCAACGAAAAAAATTAAATTGATTGGATAATAATATTAACTATATGATTTCATCACTTGAAAAAATTGTTTGCTTATTTTTATAGATCCAGCTATTGACAACCTTATGAACTGTCAATAAAAAATACATAATATCAAAATAATTATAATCTCAATACACATTTTACATATAATTTTTGAAGATCAAATATCTTATGATATGAATATATGGTTAAAATTAATCATGGTATGTCAAATAATTAATTAAACATGATATTTTAATAAGATTATTGATTGTATAAACAGAATTAGAACATTCAGATATTGCTCCATCAGTCCACACCACAACGCTCTAATCTGCAATTCAATTCACTTTATTCTCTTTCAAGTCACCACAGCACTGGAAGTCACGATGCTTTTCATTCTTTAGAGCATTGTTTGGTTACTTTTAATATTTTTTAATTTCCCAATTAGGCAAGAGAATTGTTTGCTGGCAAAAGGGCGTCACCCCCGTAATACACATGTTTTGCTACTATGACAAAAATTAAATATACAATAGAATACTATTTTCTCAGATTTTTCTTTTCAAACTCCTAGTTATTAAAAGATCAGGCATATCAGTTATATTTCACCAAAAACCATAAAGAGGACCGAATTCTGTCTTAAGATTGTTAGAAAAATAATACTAAATTATATAGAAAAAATAATTTAAAAATATGTAAACGATTTTTGGATAAAACCAAAACTGAAATAAATTGACAAAATAACATAACAAAACTTACAGAATATAAATAAATAAAATCTGATCGAGTCGAGAGTATGACACTCTTTCCTTAAGACAAATTCGTCCTCCCACCGGTGCCTGGGATTCAATAGACGTCTATCTCCCAGGATACAATGATCAATGTCTTGCACTAGCAGCACTACTATTACTGTTGGAACAAATTGTCTTGAATTCTTCAGTTGGTGGTCTTCGGGTCTTCAAAACTTGGTGATGATCTTGTCTATATAGGACAGAAATTTGGTGTTTCAAGTCGCGTTACTAAGTCGCTTTCCTAAAAACAATGTTTGCACCCACCAAAAGGTGTGCAGGGGGTTACAACAAATTTGCCTTCACGATACAATGAAGCCTGATCTAAAGATCAAATCTACCGGCATCTGCATTGACGATAGTAGATCAAAATACTCTTGATATAATCAAGAAAACCAAGATACTGATGATCAAATCTGCAAAACTTGATTACCAGTAAGAAAAGCAGAAATTTGCTTAAGAAACTTTTGATTGAAAACTCAAAATCAAGAGGGAGAGAGAGAGAGAGAGAATTGCAGGAATGAATTTTGAATTTTTGGATGGAATGATATGGCTGATTTCACAGCCTATTTATAGGCCTTGATGCACATGATCGAATGGTCATGTCCCTTGATCGCATCCGATAATATCTAACCGTTGGATCGACGATCTACGATGCAGATAATTTTCATACCGAATAGATGCCTTGACTAATCACACCTAATCATGATCGGGTTCCATCTCATCCGTACGATCGCGTGGTCTCCAATTAACGGCTATGATCAACCCGCTCCGAATCGGACATACAACCGTTTGATCGGTTGGTTGACTCATCACCGACGGACGACACGTTATTTCCATGTGGAGCTGACTTTATTCTACATCACCGCTCCAACCTGTCTGATGCAAATAGGAAAGCGCCCTCATGGCGCCGATGCGTCCGTGCTAAGTGTAAAGTGCGCTATCAAACGCCACATAACCTACACCACGCGCGCGCGTGTGTGGATGGTGGGTGTGGGTGCATGCACACTAGCTTTCACCTCATAATTCCATATTCAAAGGAATATTCCATGTAGCACTTTATTAAGTGCTCCATGTTTTCCTCTCTTTCCGATGTGGGACAAAGCCCCAAGCTTATTTCATGCTTTCAAAAGAAAACTATGGAAGGTTTTGAAAACACCCAAAAATAGACTATAAATTTGAAAATCCATTTTGAAAATTCCCCAACAATTACAAGCCTAGCAAACTTCGCTGTGCATGTACTTTCTTTATAGGAAAATTAGACTCAGGAAAAATGAAGAATAAATGCAAAGTGAAGAAGAAATGGCAATTCTATATCCAAATTGAAGTGAGGGGGATGAAATTTATAGATTCCTCCATGACTCTTCAGAAAGGTTGTGACCCTTCAAAAGGACACACCCTTCCATCTCAAGAGACACAACCATTGAAGTAAATTTTAATTCAAATTTTCCAACATATACATCCTTACATAAATTTAAGAATTAAACAAATGTTAAGTAGGTATTTTAATTACAAAAAATATTCACAAATTGAATTTTATATAAAAAAAATCATATGATATTATGTATTAATAATATTTTTAAAATTACAAATAATAATAATTAATGTTATGATATGAAATGAAAACATCAAAAATAAATAAATAAATAAATAACCCTCATATGTGAGTATTAGAGAATGGTTCACGAATTAAATTTGTATACAAAAATGTATTAATAATACTTTTAAAATTATGAGTGAAATATTTTAACTTTAAATTAAATATTAACAAAAGACATAATTTTGTATAGGAGTCAATTGTACAAAATCTAGAGGGTGTCCCACGGTGCAATTGTTAGATAATTTCACTGTGATGTTAAGCGTCGTGGATTAAAATTATGGAAACAATAGAAGATGACATATATTTGACATTTTTCAAACCCCACATTTTGGTGTAAAATTGCAAGTTCAAATTCTATGCAGTTTGATACTTTTTGATTATTTCTTTCGCTTTATGAAAGTTGTTTTGAGTGATTGTTGTGTTCGGCAGTTTCTTCAATGATAATTGGGTTAGGCCAGGTCATTTTTTTTGGGATTTTTTACCAGCCGGTCCTAATAATTGAATCTATTAATCATTAGGTCCTAAGTATCTATCTCATGCACTAGGAAGTTCTGTTGTATTTTTTTGTCCCAATTTTACCCATACTGTTATGCTTTGCATGTTTGGTTTGAGTTATATGGTTCTATTTAATTTCTCTCTCTCTCTCTCTCTCTCTCTCCGAAGGATCTGGGTTTTGAAAAGGGAGGCAACGAAAGGTTTGGGTATAGAGATCGTAATCGGTGCGAGAAGGTATTTCATGCACTGTTGTGTTGCAAGAGCCATTGATTGCGCCACTATAATGTTAGGGGAGATGAAGGGGTCATGACGTCGACGATAGTGAGGAAGTTTGTAACAAAGACTCGACAATCAAACGGTTGTTAGTTGGTGTTGGTGAACATGAGAGCTGCCTCTGTCGACCTTGGATTTGAGAGAGATGGTGTTAGATCTGAGAGAGATCAAGAAAATCAACATGAACGGAGATGGGTGTGTCAACATTGACGAGTTTGGAGCTCTGTACCAATAAATAATGAACGAGCGAGATGAAAAAGAAGACATGAGAAAGGTGTTCATGGTGTCAGATTAGAACGGTGATGGGTTCATCTAGGTATTTCAATGCCGATCAATAATAAATTTATTAGTAAATTTGTTGAATATGTTTATTTTTGTATAAAACTTGATAAACTAAACAGTGATAAATTTGTCATTTGTAATGGTTATTTTCTTTTGTAATTTTTTTTTACAAATAGTCAGTGATAAATTTATCATTGAATCTAACATCATCGTGCCACCATTTTCCTCCATTAATGTATCATTTGTAATGGTGATGACTAAATTTTTCTTCTGATTTTTTTTTTTTTTTTGGCAAACAATCAATGATAAATTTATCACTGAATGTATCTCTGATTCTTGTGTTGATTTGTAATGGTGATTTCTTGATTTTCCTTCTGTAATTTTTTTACAAACAAATACTGATAAATTTATCATTGAATATGATTTTTGATTCTTTGTCTTGATCTGTGAATGTGAAAAATATGAGAACGATTTTCTGGTAATGGCTTCTCGTCTCTCTTTATCATTCTTCTTCTCATTTTCTTTTGTTGCCACTAGATTTGAGGAGGAGGTGGTGGTAGTAGTGACATACTTGAGATGAAAAATGGATAAAAAAAATATTATTGGAGGTCAGAGGATAGTGGCAACAGTAGAGGTTGCTGGATGTGATCATCAAAGGTCTCCAAAGGTTATCGCCAGCGATCGGAAATGATTAACAATGGCTGGAAGGGGCGATAGTAGGTCATGGTAGTGACATGTACACAAAGTAGAGAAGTCAAATGTGTGGGCTATCAGGGGTAAAATGGGAAGGCGGGCTAAATTATTTTGAAACAGGATCTCATGGGTACTAAGTCCAGTCCAAAGGATCGGCCCGTAACTCCCCCGTTGTTTTGTGGTGATAGTTTATATTATATGCATTGTTATTGTATAAGTCTAATTCTTAGACTTATGAGATATGCATTGTTAAATTATACTAGTCTAATTTTATGTAATGATTTTATTTTTGTAATTCTTTTTTTATCGATTAAAAAAAAAAGCCGACATTAGAGTGTGTGATTCAAATTCAAATTGCTCTTATACAAATTTATGGTGTGTTTGGTTATGTGTTCCAAACACATTTCTAGCCACTAACTTGAGTGTGATATTTGTTTTGAACTTTCAAATTATACCTCTATACCTACTTTTCAAAACTCATTTCCGAAATTTGGCTAATTAGGACGTCCGTTGATCGAAGAGTGTTCGGTTTTATTTTTTTTTTTTTATTGTAAATAAATAAAAAATATTTTCAAAATATTTTTAATTTTTATATGAGCTTGAAAAAGAATTTTGAGTTATGCTTGGTTATAAGTTACAAGTTATAAGTTTTAAGTTTTTAATCAAATAACTTTTCTAATTTCAAAACTCAAAACTCCTCTCCAAAACTCAATCAAAACTCTTTTCAAAAATCATAACCAAATAAATTTTCCACTCAAAATCATAATTCCATAACTCATAAACTCAAAAATACAACTCCATTTTCAAATCATACTTAAAAATCCTATTCTACCAAACGCTACCTAGGTTTCTAAAAGATCATTGTTTAAGTAATCACTACAAGAAATCAGTTTTTAGGGACAAATTTATTCCGTAAAAAAGTGTAATATTTGTTGGGAAAAACTTTAGCCAACTAATTTTCTCCGTCGCGAAGTTTGTCCCAAATAGTCCATCCGGAAAAGTCAAAAACGGACTTTTAGAGACAAGATTTTGCATTTGTCGCTATAAATAGACTTTTAGAGACAAAAATATGGGGTTACAAAAAGTTTTGATTTTGAGACAACCAAAATTTGTCTCTAAAAGTCTAATTATAGTCCAAAGCAAAAGAAGTAGTTATGGGGACAAAAAAATTAATTTTTGAGACAACATAAATTGGTCTCTAAAAGTTTAGTTTTTGGGACAAATGAAATTAGTCTCTAAAAATTTTTGTTTTTGGGACAAATCAAAGTGGTGTGCAAAGGTTATAATTTTTTTGAGACAACTAAAATTGGTCTCTAAAAGTTTAATTTTTTTTTTTTTTTTTTTTTTGTGGTTTTTGATTTTGTAACAATTATTGTAAAATTACTAGTATGAATATCAACTTATATTCCTTTCTTGATCTCTCAACAACCAAATAGAAAATATTAAACATATCACCAGACCATCTATTCATCTCAGGCACCATGTTGCTAGCTGCAATATAGTTGCAAACATGATATACATTAAGTAAAAACATCACATACAGAAAATTATTCACAAAATTTCAGCAATATGGATTCTTAACAAAAGCTAAATCATTCACAAATTACTTCATCATGCTTGTCACATCTCGACGCAAAACCACATCATCATCCATAGCCTCAGTTGGTACAACATCAGTGCTTTCATCTTGTTGGAACACATCATCAGTTTCTGGCACATCCTAAATTCTTCGATGTTGGAACTTTTCTACTACTCTCTAATTGGCACCTAATTCCGTATCATGAACATAGAAAACTTGTTGAACTTGACTTTGTAACACAAACGGGTCATCTTTATACTATCGACTTCTTACATCAATAGTAGTCAAATGTGGTTTGACTCGCAAAGTTCTACTACTACTGTTGTTATACCATTCACATTAGAATAAAACAACACAATGCCTAAGCAAATATGTCATTTCCCAAATTTTGCAAATATAGCCGTAGAACTTTATCAATTAGCCTTCATGGTCCCCTTCCACTACCAATCCACTATTTTGACTTTTACGACGGTTGTCACGGTCGAGAGTATGGAATCGAACGCCATTACAAATGCATCCCGAATATGTGTTCACTAAGCCATTAGTACCATTTGCTAATGCGATCTTTAAACCATGTAGGAAATTCTTTGCATTGTCTCTTGGCAATGTCATATGCACTTCCATGTTGTTAATGCAACAACATCTTGTGTTCCCTAGTTAATACAATGTAATTCATAAGTAAGTTGAAGAATGATTACTAAAAAAAAGCATATAGCTCACATATAGTAGGTCGAAAGGTTCGAGTCATACTCTAGATATTCTTTTATTTCTGAGTTGTTGTGTAGGACAAACCAATGAGCCATTTCGTGGTCGGCTAAAGACATATTGATTGTTGTTGCAAGTAGACCAAACGGACAAACATTTTGAGTGAAAATCACCAACCCCGGGCCATTGTCACCCCCATCATAGTTCCTTTCTTCCCGATTAAACACTGTTTTAACTCCGTCCAAATACATTGAACAAAATGTTGTACACTCTTTAGAAATGTAAGCCTCCGCTATGGAACCTTCTAGCCAAGCTTTATTGCTAACAAATCCTTTTAGAAGTCCGAGCATCCTACATGGCAATATGATTTAAAAGTCAATATTTACATTTTGTACTATATTTAAATGCATATGAAAGGGGACTCGTGGTATTACCTTTCAATGAGATACATCCATCTATATTGCATAGGCCCTCCAAGCATAACCTCATGAGGCAAATGAATTGCCAAGTGAACCATGACATCAAAAAAAGCAGGAGGAAAAATCTTCTCAAGATAACAAAGTATAAGTACAATTTGTTCCTCCAGTTTCTTCAAATCAATCACCCTCAATGTCTTTAAGCACAACTGTTTGAAAAAAGCTCCCAACTCAAAAATGTGGTCCCATTGTCCTTGGAAAGGTATCTACACATCCCAATTGGAAGTAGTCATTGTAGAAGGACATAACAGTCATGACTTTTGAGACCGGCTAATTTTCCACCATGTGCGGTGACATAGTTAGATATATTTGTTGCATAGCCATCAGGGTACTTAATCGATTTCAAGAAATCACAAAAACCTTGTCTCTCTACCAAGGACAATGTGTACAATGCCGGAGGCTTCTCGAATGAGCCATTGGAATGCTTCTTCAGGTATAACTTCTTTCGTATTTGCATGTCCTCCAGATCCAAGAGTGCTTTATCCGTGTCCTTGTTCTTGCCATATATGCTTAATAGTGTCTCAACCAGATTGTCACATATATTTGTAGACGCGCCCTTGGGCCTTACTACAGTTTGGACTCAATTTGTGTCACGGTTCTTAATCTGAACCAAAGAGTCCAAATCCGACAAATCGTTTTGAGAAAACAGATTTTGAAAGAAGTGCCAAACATGGACTGCTTTGCCAGATACAGAGTCGCTACCTAAATATTTTTTTAATGAGGGAATTTAGGAAACCCTGACTCGGTGCCAAAGGCCACGTGTCCGTCATCACCAAAGTTGCCTCGGCTCGGGAACTTGGGTACGATTAGGGAAGGTCAGCTATGAGCACCCCCTCTCGCCCGATCCGAAGATCGGCCTCTACTAACCATGATATCCGATTTTGAAAACGTTATGTATTCTTATTCCCGTTAATTAGCTAGAATTACTATGTGATCCGTACAACACAAAAGTATAGACTAGATCGCCTAATTTGGAACAAAGCATTGCATACCCGTTTTGTTTAGGAAATGGTTTGAGATTCGCTACTCGCAAGTAGGCTAAAATACGGATTTCAATGAGTTGTTCCAACTCGAACAATCCAACCTTCACCCACAGGCATTCAGGCAGTAATATCACATAAACAACTAGCCACATGGTAAGCATGTTGTCATGTTAGCATTCACACTCAGGCGAGATGCTAAAACATAAATACTTACATCGTACTCTGTGCCAAAACAATAAACTAGTTAGTAATCATGCGTGATCCTAGTTCATGTTAAAATGGCTAATGCGTCGCATACAGAATGTCACTAGAATAGGCTCGGCTAATCCTAGGATGGCATGTGAGATGCTACAAATAACACGTATTCAATTTGGAATTTGAAATACAATGCAGTTAGCATGATGCGCCGAGCCCGGTGCATGCAAGACAAATGAATGAATGCACTCATGCATAGCATAAGAATGCTAATTTAACTATGACCTAATACTAACCATCAAAAGCAAGTAAGTAAAAGGGAGAAAGAAGTGGGGGTTGGAAGGCATGCAAACACGCACCCACACTTATTACAAATTTGTCCCCGCTCGGAAGGACCGAAATAATAATACAATTAATTAACCTACGAGCTAATTAATTATTACAGACTAATTAAACTAGCTAAGAAAATTAACTAATCAAAGAAAGCAGCAAACAGCAGCCTCGGGAAGAGGGTTCAATGCATGCGTGCTCGGTTCCGCTCGGAAAGTCACTGCCATGCACAAGATGCCTCTGCTTTGACTGTTCTGCTCCTCTAAAGACTGCACAAGTCCCAAGGTTGCTTCTATGAATGCTATGGAACACCACCGGCTAAGGGGATTGGCCACCGGCCATGGAGAATGACCACCGACCACTAATTGAGATATTGACCACTGATGGATGACCGGTCGGCACTGAAGATGGCCGGCTGGCCAAATCTTCCTGCAGAAACTGATTTTGACAGCAACAGAGGGCAAGACATAGCATGGCAATGCATTTCAAGCAATGTATGCACCAATCATACTCCTTATCATGTTTATGACTCAAAGGAGTATAGGTCTCGATTCTCGGACCACCAATCGCGCATTTCAATGCGTGATGGCCCAAGTAACCAAGTGTGCATTTTAATTTCAAATGCAATGCAAACCAAATAAACAAACAAGGGGGCTTTCAACCTCTATCATGGCTTCATCAAGAGGTGAAAGATGCATGCAAACGCAATGCAACCTAAGTATGTTAACTAGGCATGCAACATGAGCAATGCAATGTGTATTTAGGCACGCAACCTAAACAAATAATCATGCAAGGTAAACAAGCATGCTATAACACCTGGAGGACGGACTTAGACTAATTTAGGCAGCCCTCAAACAAGCCTAAAATAGTGGCCAAATGCCAAGGAAATGAAGGCTAATATGCACACAAACATGCATGCAAATGGGCCAACACTTAAGCATAAAACAAGCAACTTTTAAGCACACTTAAAGAGACTAAACATAGACAATTAGCATGCATGGAAAGCTCTGAAAATCATGTTAATGATGGTGCCAAACCAACTAATCAAAGCAAGCAAAGCATGTAATAATGGTCCAAGATTCAAGGCAAGCCCAAGGGGACTTAAACCAAGGCTAAGTCAACCAAGCCTCACAAGGCTAAGGGGACTTAAAACAGGTCCAATGCAGACCTAAGCGAAGCTAAGGATGCACTTAGATGGCATCTAAGTAGTCTAAATATGCAAGCATACAAAGAAGCACATTCATGGAGCATAAGGCAACAACCTTTTAACACATTGAAGAAGCATCAAATACAAGCATATAGGCATGTTATAAGGACTGAAATAACATGGTAAGTGATTCCAAACCACTAGAATAATGCAAGTAATGCATGCTACACACTCACACGCCTAAGGCTAACAAGCCAAAATGCAAGGTGGCTATACTAAGCATGCCATGGTCGACCAAAACAACCAAAAACAGAACTTAAGCATGCTAAAACAAACACAAAAGCTTCACAAAGCTTGGCCAAAATCATGCTAGAACAAGGATCAAAACCTAAAGCATGTCAAGGCCTAAACATGGCATTACAAGGCATGTATGCTAAGCAAGCATGGTGTACCGAAACCAACTCAAAACAGTGCTAAAACATGGAAAGATAAGCACAAAAAAATAGCTAAGGCATGGTCAACATACACTTAAACATGGTGCTCATTAATGAGGCAAAAATGGCCCTTTTCAAGGACAACAAGGGGAGGGGGTGGCCCTCTCCTTCTTGGGACCTCAAGGCACCATCCTCACCACTGAAATCCCTCAAGATTTCAGTGGTGAGGAGGCCCAAACACAATGGTCCCGAAGCTCACCAAAATGACACAAAATGAGGGCCAAACAAGCCTTAAGAGAGGTCAAACAACCTCAAACAACAAAACACCCTTAAACAACTATTTAGAGTAAGCAAAAAAAAGACTTTTATATGTTATATGCTAAGCTCAAAAACAGATGCAAGATAGGTAAAAACACTATGCAAAAATGGGGTATTTAAAGGTAAAGTCCTTACCCTTGAAGACCTCCTTCAAGAACAGCACTCCAGCTGCTTCCTTGGCTCCAAACCAGTCTAAAAACTTCAAAAACAAGTGCCTAATGCCTCAACAATCAAGGTAAGGTGTGATGGTGGGTGTTTGTGTGCAATACTAAGGTTAAACACACACAAATACAAGAGAGAGGAAGGTATAGATATAGGATAGAGACACAACTCAAACCCTAAAACCAGAGCTCTCTTAGAAAATGTTGTCTTTTTTTGGTAACCCCCATGGAGGAAGGAGAGGCTCCCTCTTATAGGAGATTCAATCTTGCAAGCTTACAAAACAAACTAGCCAAGAGGGAAATCCCTCCATACACGTGTATGGAGGAGAGCAAAATGCATGCCAGCTAACACAAAATATCTGCAAAAGTAGATGCACAGTAGTCGGCCGGCCAAAAATGCAATTGACCAAAAAAAGATAGCCGGCCGGCCATCTACAATGCCGGTCGGCCAAACATTTGGCCGATGGCAATAAAACACAGCCGGTGGCCTTAAGCCATGGCCGGTGGAGTGTGGGGATGGCCCACAAGCCATTCCCTGCCCTTCCAAGGCAAAGCACAGGTGTTTGGTGCAAAACCAGACACAAAACAAGTCGAGCCGAGAGATCCTAAGGCAAGGCGCATAGCCGAGACCTCCGGAAACTCAAGACAAACACGAACAAGGATGATCACCGGGTGTTCAGGCGGTGATGTCCAAGTCTTGAAGACGATCAAAAATGGGGTGTCTACAATATTCTTCTCTATGTGCATGACATCAAGGTTGTGTCGAAACTTCAACGTTTCCAATAGGGTAGGTCGAACATAATGCTTCTTTTTGTCCAATTGGAAGTTAGATTTTCATTCCTTTGTCTTTTTCGGTTGTCTGGATGCTTTGCATACGGCCTGTATGTCCCAGAATCAATTTGCTCCAATATTTGTTCTCCCGATAACTCGGCAGGTTTGGACCGATTCTCAAATTGATCGTTGAAGAGCTTACTCCTTCGCCAATTATGGTTCTCAGGAAAATAGCGGTGGGCACCCATATACCCTATCTTATTTCGCAGACTTTGAGATGATGCATCCACGTTACAGTTAGGGCAGGCCAAGTAACCTTTTGTAGTCCAACCAGACATGTTACTGTATGCGGGGAAGTCATGGATGGTCCACATGACTGTTGTATGCATTCTAAATATTTGATTGTTTGAGGCATCATATGTTTGCACACCATGCTCCCACAATTTTATTAACTCTTCCAACAATGGTTGCATGTAAACATCGATGTCTCTTCCAGGTGCAGATGGACTGGGAATAAGCAATGACATCATCAGAAATGGCTTTTTCATACACTTCTACGGGGAAGATTGTAAGGCATTAAGATTACATGCCACATGTTGTACGATGTGCTCATATTTCCAAACAGATTGAAACCATCTGTGGCAAGCCCTAACCTTACATTCTGGGGTTCCAAAGAAAACGTAGGATGCTGCATATCAAAGTCTTTCCATGCCTGACCATCGGCTGGATGCCTTAATATTCCATCATCGACACGCTTCTCTTTGTACCATCTCATATCTGCGGCTATTTTTTTCGACATGTACAACATTTTCAATCTCTGTGTCAAAAGAAAGTACCTCAATATTTTGTGAGGAATCTTTTTACCACTCTCATCATTCAACTTGTATCTAGACGCCTTACACGTAAGGCAATTCTCCAGTTTTGCGTTGTCCTTCCAAACTAAAATACAATCATTCTTGCATGCATGAATGGCCTCGTATCCTAAACCCAATTCACGTAAGAACTTTTTGGCTTCATAAAGGGTCCATGGAACAGTTTCATTACACTTTGGTAGAATATCTTTGAAAACTTGCATAACCATGTCGAAAGATTTGTTCTCCATTTTTTAGACACCTTAACTTGAAGCATCTTAATAACAAAAGACAACACGAAGAATTTTTCACACCCCAGGCAAAACTTTGCATCGAGCATCATCAAACAACCTAATCAACTTCAATAAGTTTTCTCTCTGCGAGCTATCTTTTTCTTCGTCGATATGATCATCCATGAGGCCACTCATGTAAATCTCCTTCAACATAATAGGAAACTCGCCCAAATTATCGTCATTGTCAAAGAATGTAGCTCCATCTCTTTGACCATCATCGTTTGACCCACTCGGCTGATCATGAGACATGGGAACATGTTCTCTGTGGTGCACCCAAGTTCTATAAGAACACGTGATTCCTCTTCGAATCAAGTGCAGCCATACAACTTCTCGACTATGTTTTGTGCCATTCAAGCAATCAACACACATACAACGAATGTCATCCTGTGGGCCTAAATTCTTCATAGCAAAGTTAATAAATGACTTAACACCTTATTGATACTCTTTACTTTTCAATCTATCTTTTATCATCGTCCAACTCTTATCCATCTTTTGAACCCTACAAATCAAGCAAAGATTAACATAGGAATAGACACTAAATAAACAAAAATACTCAACAATGGAATTGAATGTCTCTTATCATCATCCAATTGTTGTCCATCTTTTTAACCTATCTTTTAGTTTCACTTATTTCCAACATATATTACAATTTGAAAACACATGCTTTAGGAATTGTATTCAAAAGTTAGGGTGAAACAACTAACTATTTGGATTATACAAGTAGAACATAAAACAAAGAGAGCTAAAAGAGAATGAGAAAATTCACCAAACACAACCATCATAAGTAGAAGAAACAACCAAGCTATCATCAAAGGTTACGAACCCATGAACCTTAAGTCATAATGGAGTAACCTTACCATTGTGCCAAGGTCCGTCTTAAGCTAGAGGGTACACTTTGATTAAAATGTTCTTTTGGCAGTGACTCTTAACCTTTCCCTTGAACAAGTTCCCAGCCGCCCCATCCCTTTTCTGTCAAAAATTGTTTATTTTCTTTAACTTTCTTTAATAGAATGGCTGTTGATGAATTTAAGGATTTGATTTACATTGCCTAACAACTTAACTTTTTGGAGTAGTCTACTATGTATTAATATCTTACTAACCACCCCACAATTATATCATTCATTCCTTTTGGCCAAGTCATGCACAAAGTATGACAACACATGATACATAGCAAGAAAAGGAATAAACATTTAGGGCCAATTTATCACTACTTTTCCTAAAAGACGTCTAGAGTTGAGAATCTCTAATAAAATTGCAAACAGGGGCCTTTAAAGTTTCTAAAAGCATCATAACAGTTCCATTTTCCTTCTTTTTGTCAACAAAACTAGAGAATGAAGACAAATAAAAATACACACATACATATATATATATATGACATCTAGGCCAAACAAACTTCATTACAAAGCATATAACTTAATTAAATGTTTCTTCAAGTAGATTCGCTTAGCTGAACAAAAAGGACATAAATATAGGTTCGAGAGAACAATCAAATGAGAGAGATTAATATGAATAAAGCGAACAGGTCAAACCAATTCAAACCTAATTTCACTCGCAAACATCTATTTGATACTAATTAGCACAACACAGCGTAAAGAGAGAGCATGTCCTATATATTTCACAACATAATTTCACGGATTCATGGATCTGAAACACGAATTAATGAAAAGCAAATGAGACAATTCATAAGTACAGAACTGCAATACAGAACTCGAAGCTAGGGATTGAATCACAGAAAGCAAAATGAATGCCAAAGTTCTACATTTGGTTTGAAGTTCGTAATCCATTTGGGTTTCCCATATTTGCTTCAATTTTCTCACCATCATGACTGAAAATGGACGATACATTATGTACAAGTTTATTACTGTTACTAAATAGTTTAGAATTAGAATACCCCAATCATGTCCCAAATTCTTGCTCAATCCAGCTTGAATTTGGGATTTTTGTGTAAAAATCAACACAAACCCTATACCAAGTGTGGGAAATCAACACAATATTAACTCAAAATCAACACAAAATTAAACAACAAAAATCATATAAAACCCTGGGGCAAGTGTGAGAAATGGGGAAATAGAGAAAGGAAGAGAGGAAAAGAGAGAGAGAGAGAGAGAGAGAGAGACCGAGAAAGACAGAGATGGGGAGAGAGCTCCATCAACAGAGAGAGAGATGGAGAGAGAGAGATTGTGAGTGAGAGAGCTCAAGAAAGAGAGAGAAAGAAGCCTGAAATACGTGTACAAAGCATTATATATACACAGACACACACATATTAAACATCATATTTGAAATTTTAATCAATTACAACTACATAAATTAAAATTTGAATGAATCCAACAGCAACAATGTCAGAAAAGGGGGAAACACACACACACACACACACACAGAGACTATGTGAAAGAGCTCGAGCAAGAAAGCGAGAGATGGATGCACAGAAAGACCGAGAAGGAGAGCGCGAAAGCATGTGTGCATGCGCGCGCTCGGGCGAGAGAGAGAGAGAGAGAGAGAGAGAGAGAGAACCTATTATGTACGACTATGACGGTGGTAATTTGCGCCGATGGCGGTGGTTGTCGCAATGTCGCCCATACGGTAAGCTACGGTGAATGGGGTGATTTCTGTAAGGTTTGGTGAGGTGTGTGTGTGATACACTGTTGTGAAGTAGTGTTTCCTAACAGAGATCAATGCGCACGCAGCAATAAAAGAATTGGCGCGCGTTGAATTTCAACCTTTAGCGACAAATTTGCTTTTTTGTCGGGAAAGGAATGCATTATGCCGACTAATTGATTTTGTAGCCAAATATCACTCAACAACGATGAAAATCTTAATCGCCAAAAGTCCAATTTCGTGACTTATTTCTATTTTAGTCAAGAAAAAGCAATATTGCTGATTAAATTTATTTTTTGTAACATAAAATGTGAATTAACAGCAACTAATATCCTGTTTAGTCGCTAAAAGTGGAATTTTTGCTAACTAAATTAGAATTTAGTTGCCAATAATAAATATTTATCGACTAAATATTTCAGTAGCTAGATCTTGAACCAACGCTGACAAAATTAATTTTTAATCGCCAAAAATTATACTTTTGGCGACTAAAAATCTTTTGGTCACCAAAAGTGGTCGTCTAAGGTGCATTTTGTTATAGTGAACACATGTTGAGTGAATCTCACCTTTTAAATGTACACACCCATGTCATTTTAATATCTTCCATGTAACTTCCATATCATTATGGTGGGGTTGATATTTATACATAGAGAACAAATGATAAAATCTTAATTGATGGTACCATGCATGCATGCTAACGTGGTATCATAGTTGTATTGAATTTGTTCTCCAGAATCTTGCCATAAAACCTGAGTTTATTAACGCTGTGTTTGGTTGGGAGATTTAGGAAGGGATTTGGAAAAGGAAATAGAAAAGGTTGGTAAAATGTGAATAAAATATACTTACATTTCACTTAATTTCACACATCTTTTTCCTTCTTTTTTTTTTTTCAAATCCCTTCTCAAATTTCTTAACCAAACACAGCGTAAGGGTCCCTTTGTGTCTATTTTGTAACTACTATGCGAACAACACAAAAGTTTTGAGACACGAATGTGACATAATGTGTGAGATCTGGAGTCAACATGTGGGAAAATTATTAGCTGCTCCATGGACATTGCGTTCTCATTCCTAACCAATCACCAATTATTATATCTTTTGTTATTTCTATTATTAACAAAAATTAGTGAATCCTATCTTTTTCACCAATTATATTTGATTTGGGACACCACATGACCGTGACCCTAGAATATTGAATAACTTCTCTTACATTCGAGGTCACTTTTTGTTTATAACAATTCTTAAAAATTTTGCAATTTGCTTTCTCATTTTGTTATGAAAGTGCTATATAAATAATATATATATATATATATATTGTGTTTATCATTATGGATATAATTTACCACTGCTGACCATATCATTTTAAATATAAATTCTATATGTGGGTGCTGATTTCCAACCACACTGCCAAACAAGGAACTCAGCTGGAGAGCACAGGCAAAATAGATTACACCCGAACAACCTGTCACAAAAAAATAAGACTCCGGTGGTGGTTCATCCACCCGGGGGCACTCTGACGATCAAGTCAATAGTTTATCTCTCAAAGATAGCAAATAGTGCTTACATAAGCCAGAATACAAAAAGTGTACCTTAGACCCACGAGGGTGCCTTACTTTTATAACTAGCACTAACCTGATCCCTGTAGAAGCCTAGCTTTAATGGACTTTGGCTCAATGCTTATCTGGGACTCTCAACTAGATAAAGATAAACTCCCTAAGAGCTTTATCTTTATCTAGACTGAGATCCTTCCCCATTCTAGGACTCTTATCCCTTATCCGCTTACCTTAGATTTTGGTATCTCCGCAGATAACCTCAGCCTAGCCGAGATCATCCTAACACACGACCAAGCCACGTGTCATTTTGGCTGACACATCGGCGTCACCTCGGCCATGTGCTATCATTCACAAAATAGGTCCCCACAACTGCCCCTTAGGTTCTATTACCTCGGCACACTGAGGTGATGGAACCTACATCGTTTGTCCTCTCAGAACATCGGTTAAGACTTACTCTATCATTCATGACCGAGTTCATCACACATCGGTTTGTCACGACCAAGACTCTGCAGTCTACTTTTTCAATGACCAAGAACCAAGTTCTTCAAGTTCCTTAACCAGGACCATTCCCCTAGCCAAGGTCCCTACTTCATTAAATCAAGAACTCCAAGAGTTTCATTTGCGTATGAGCTGTCACGCACGGTTTTTTCAACCGTTTTATCCACGTGTCCTTTTCTCATTGATCTGTACCTGACATGCGCCATCAGGACGCGTCGCTTTTGCGCGCGCTGCCTGACAGGCACATCGTCCAAGGCACATTCATTGTGGTTTTGCCACCTTTTCATGTTTTAACAAAAATTCTTTCCGTCTTTTCACTTCACATCTTTGATTTTTCTTAAGCTTTCTCTCTTTAAAGCTTCTCTCTTTCAAATCACCATTGTCCAAGTTCTCGAGCTCTACAACTTGCTCCGTTCATCCCCTCTGGCGAAGCACTCATCGTTCTGCTCCATTCACCATCACTGTCTGACTCCGGCGTACCTCATATCGGCGTCATTCTCTTCGGTGAGTCATTGTTTTCCCCTTTTCAGTCTTGGATTTATTTCAAACTCTATTGCGTTGTTTGTTGCCATTGTGAATCCGTTCGTGTACTTACATCTTTGCCTGTGCTTTAAATTTCATTATTCGTGTGTTGAGCATGTTTGTTTGCGATTTTGTGTTTGTCCAATCTGTCTCTAGGTCTACACATACACACACGAACTGCTCATACACTTGATATTTTTGTAATTTGGCATTATCCTTGGCTTTTGCACATCTGCACACACTTTATTCAGTGTTCTTAAATTTCTGTTTGTTTTCTTAAGTCTAAATCATTATTCTTTTCTATTTTTCTTGATTTATTTCCAGATTCTTGCATTTGATTCCTGTATCTGCATAGATTTAGGTTTGGGATTTGATCTAGAACTCTGTTCTTTAGGAAAACCGAACCAAAACCCCCTTAGATTCTCATAAACCTTTACTCATGTGCTCTCTAGGGTTTAGCTGAGATAATTTGCCATTTTCCAAATCTCTTACCAAAAATCCTGAAATTGGACCTACTTTGGCCAAGATAATGGGCATGTTCAGGTGGAAAGTCGACACCACTTCTAAGCTAGAGTACTTTAGGAGAGAGTTCTCTATCCCAGTCGATGTTCACCTAAAGCTGGCAGGAGAGGAGGACTCCATCATGCTTGATGGGGACTCCATGCCTTTCCCTGTAGTTGCTTTCATAGAGTGTGGACTTAGGTTCCCTCTAAACATTCCTTTTCCGACAAGTCCTTCATTACTACAAGCTCAACCCGATGCAACTGGCCATTAACTCCTATGGAGTCATTAATGGTATAATTGCTCTAGCTAGCCAAGAAAATGCTAGGATAACATTAGCCGATATCCAATATTGTTACACCATGTTGTAGACCGCCCGGAACTCCTCTACGTGCGCGAGGGCGCGAATTGTTGTTCTAGCTACTACAGTTCGGACTCCTGTCACGGTTCTGAATCTAATCTCACAAAGTGCAATGTAAGACTAATATATTACCAAAGAGTCCAAATCCGACAAATCGTTTTGAAAAATCGATTTTAATCAAAAAGTGCCAAACATTGACTACTTTGCCAGATTTCAGAGTCGCTATCTAAATATTTTGTTTTGGGAAATTTAGGAAACCCTGACTCGTGCGTAAAGCCATATGTCCGTCATCATCAAAGTTGCCTCGGCTCGGGAACTTGGGTACGAGAGGGGAAGGTCCTGAAATGAGCACCCCCGCTCGCCCGATCAAAAATCGGCCTCTACTAACATGATATGTTGTTTTTGAAAAACACATGCGTTCTTATTCCAGATTATTAATCTAGAATTACTATGTGATGCGCATAGCATACAAGTATAGACTAAATCGCTCGAGTTGGAACAAAACATTTCATGTTTGTTTGTTTAAAAATGGTTTGAAGATGCTACTCGCAAGTAGGCTAAGACGCGGATTTTGCCACTCTCAAGTGGACTTGAAAAACAACATGATTTGCCACTTCAAGCGGGCTTAAGACTCATATTTCGATGAATTGTTCTAATTCAAGTATTGAAGCCTTCATCCACAGGCATTCATGCAGTTATAGCAGTTAAGTAAATAGCCTCATGGCAAGCATGCTATACATGGCAACATACACATCTCATACAGTATGCTAAAGCGTAAAAAGCTTACCTAGTACTCCGAGCCAAAAAGAAGCTAGTTAGTAATCAATGCATGATCCTAGCTAAGTTAAGATGCCTAATGCAACACATGCAAAAATGCAACACATGCAAAAATGCAACTAAAATAGGCTTGGCTATCTAGAATGTCATGTGAATGCAACTTGATAACATGTATTCAAATTGGAATTGAAATACAATGCAATTTGAATGATGCACCGAGCCCGATGCATGCAAGACAAATGAATGATGCACGCATACAAGCATAAGGATGCTAATTGAAATGTGCCCTAAAACTAATCATCGAAAGCTAGTAAATAAAAGGGAGAAAGAAATAGGGTTGGAAGACATGCATCACACACACGCACACTTATTACAAAGTTGGCCCTCTCAACAGAGGGTCCGAATAATAAACTAACTAGCTACGCTAATTAAACTAATTATTACAAACCAAACTAATTAACTAACTTAGCTAATTAATTATTACATAACCGAATTGAAACAAATAGCTATACTAAGCTAGTTGAGATATTACACAACAAATTGAATGACTAATCACACAAACTAATCATAAGCAGTGAAATGGCCTCGCGGGCAAGGAAAAGATGCATGCTCAGTTGGCTTTGCTCGGAAATCCACTGGCGTGCCTCATGATGCCTCTGTTTGCACTCTTTTTGTACCTCTGAAAATTGTGCCAATTTCCAATATGCTTCTGATCCACCTTCTGACCATGCTGAGGGGTGGTTGGCCAAGAGGAATGGCCATCGGCTAGAGTTAATGGTCATCGACCACTTTGATAGCCGATCGGCAGACATTGGTGGCCGGTCGGCAGCCTTGATGGCCGGTCGGCCACTACTTCCTGCAATTTTCTCCTTTTGCTGCAACAAAGCACTAACAGAGGCATGGCAGTGTATTTGCAAGAAAATGTGTATGCAACCACACTCCTTATCATGTCTCAAGCTCAAAGGAGTGTAGTGCTCGGCTCTCGAGCCATCAATCACGCATCTCAATGCATGATGGCCAAAACAATCAAGCTTGCACAAGGTTGATGAATGCACAAATAGACTCGATGAGCCTCCACCCTATCATGCACGATCAATGGTATCGGTGACTAAGAAATAAGGCACATTTCATCACTTTGAGTATGAAACGTCCCTCATTTCTCGTGTTTGGATTAACGTCCGATCCAAACTCATGCAATGCAACACAGACATGTTATCTTGGCATGTTTTACTTTGATTCATTTTGTTGACTCATTTTAGATTAACGATAAGTCCTTTAACCAGTTAAGTCCAAAAGTGAGAAGTCCTCTAAATGGAAAGACAGACTAAGCCACAAGCATCTTGAGCATGAAAGAAGCATCATGCCATTGGTTAGTAGAAACCCTCAAGAGAAGGCTAAAATCATTAGGCATGAAAGACTCAATTTCATGCTCAAGCCAACAAGGGGCTCAAGACCTCTTTCGAAGCACATGAAAGAGTGAAGTAATGGAGTGCAATGGCATATATTTTAGCATTGAAATGACATGCTAAATGACTCAAAATCATGCAAACAACTCAAATAATGCATGTTTAAGGCAAAGGCATCAAAACTAGTGAAGTGTATTACACTAGAGGCATGCAAGACAATGCTCAAACAACCAAACCAGCCCAAAACAGAGCTATAATATGCCAAATCAGTGCTAAAATGAGCTGGAATGGTAGCATGAAAAGCAAGAAAAACAAGCTCATGTATTGGCTCATAAACAAGGCATAAGGGCACAACTCTTAAACACAATTAAAGAGTGATAAACATGGGAGTATGGCAAAGATATAAGCTCTGAAATTCCATGCCAAATGATGCCAAGGCATGCAAACATCACAAGTATAGCATGGTAGGGACCTCAAAACTCAAGACTGGTCAAGACATTTGCACTGTAGCTATGCAAAACATGAGTCATATGACCAAGGTAGCCCAAAACAATCCTAAAGCATGTCAAAATAATGCTAAAACATGTATGGAGTATAGCCAAGGCAAGCTAGCATGAAGGGCCAAAACACCAAGTACACTAGGCTAATGGGCAAGATTGCACTACAAGTGCACAAACCAAGAGGTGACTCCACCAACCAAAAATAGAGTTATGACATGTTCAAATAACACCAAAAATGGGTTGAGACTAAGCCAAAACATGCTAGAATTATAGGCTAAAATAGCAAGCATACAAGGCTAGCTAGCAAGGATTACACTACAAGTGTATAAAGCATGCAAGAGGTGAGCAAACCAGCCTGAAACAGAGTTATATCAGGTCCTAAAAGTCACAAAACATTCTTGAAAAGAGCTAACATAAGCCACAAAAAGATGCTACTTTATAGTGCTAACAAGGCATGGCATGGAGAGACAAGGAGGGAAGGCTATCCCCTCCTATTTGGGACCTCAAAACAAGTTTTCTACCACTGAAATTCCTTTGGAATTCAGTGGTTTTAAGGCCAAAAGGAAGTTGTTTGAAAAGCTTGAAAGATAGCTCAAAAGGCCTTTCAAGCCAAGGAGCAAAATGGAGAAAACACCCCCTAGCCAAACATGGCTCAAACCAACACTTTTAGGACTGAAAAATAGAGGGAAAATAGAGGTTTTTGTAGTTCAACACCACCCCAAAAATAGCCCCAAAATAGTTGAAAACTATGGCAAAGCTAGTATGCAAAACAAGCTAAAAGGGAGAGATATACCTCTTAACGCACAGCAGCAAAACAGCCACTTTGTTGGCTCAAATGACCTTCCAACAGCCCAAAAATAAGTTCCAAGGGACCTCAGCCCATAGATATGCAACTTTGATGAAGGATGCCTAGGCAAACTAGTTGTATTTCTCTACTTCTATGCACTTCTATGCACAAAAGGGCAAGAGAAAATGAACTATAGAGAAAAAGGCAAAGATTTAGGTCTGAAAATTTTCTAGAGAGAGAGGATTCTAGAGTGAGAAGCTCTCACATTTTCTCTAAGCCTTCAAAATGTTCTAACCCCTTGAATATGAGATATAAGGCTCTCATATATAGCAAAATATCAACTTTGGTCAAAATATCTGAGCTAGGACAGGTGGCACAAGCTGGAAATAGCTGGAGGAGAAATATCTGCCAAAAAATATAAATTTCGATCACTCTTGGCCTATCGGCCGTCTTTGGTGCCGATCGGCTACTTGTGATGGCCGATCTGTTACTTTTTTGGCCGATCAGCCACAAAAGTCTACTTTTCAGGCCCAACTTGAAATGGGCATAACTCCTTCATCTGGACTCTTTTGTAGGTCATTCTTGTGTCCAAATTTAAGCCCTAGAAGTAAGCTTTCCAATGGTGGAAGCGTTGCATCAAAATTCCAACTGTACAAAATGTTATGCCTGTTTTGGTGAAGCCGCTCAGTTTTTGGTCCAACCGGAATGATACCCAACTTCAACCAATCATATCTCCCCCGTCCAGACTCGGCTTTAGGAGATTCTTGAGTGTAAAATGAAACCTCAGAAGTCTTATTTCCAACGGTGGTGGCCTCATAACTTAAATCCAAATGTATAGACAGATAGGCCTGATTTAGCGAGGACTGCTCGACTCTCTCTTAACGATTCATACCCACCTTCTTCTTCCACTTGGTTTCTTCCCTCTCTTCCAATTTTCTTCAACTCCAAACCCCTAAACAAGGTGTTTTGAAAGATTTTTCAAAGATTCCACATCTCTTTCATTCATTTCCATTTTGTCCTTGCTCGATTTATTGAAAAGCGCAACATTTAACGAAATGTGAGCCTGTATCGCAGAAACCTTTTTTAAAAATATTTTGAAAGAGTGGGTTTTAAGATCTAAAATCTTTTTTGGTCCAACAATGGGGTGTGAGGTTTGGATTTGACTCTCTCCTTGCCAAAGAAACCGGCCCTTTGCATAGCATAGCCTGCACAACTTTCATCACCAAGGAAGCCATCAGTAGTGCCCAAGTCTTAAGGTCGGTCAAAAATGGGGTGTTTACACATGTGTGGCCTGAAATCCGAAAAAGGCTACGTCTATTACCTCAAGCTGAGATCCACAGCCTACAAACTCATAGCCGACCTCCCAGACTCCAACAAAGGTGCTGGAGATCATTATTTCATCGTCTCGAGCAACTGGGAGTTCTCACCTAATGATGACCTCCACCTCTATCCTTTAAGCCGATTGTTTAAGAAGGGTGATAGTAAGAACCAAGTGTCACTTTACATGTAATAGCCCGACCCTCGTACATGATTCTGGTATCTTTTCAGCCCTCTATTCTGTGCTTTTGAATGCATATTGTGAAACTCAATGTGAAATTATGTTGAATTAAGTGAAACTTGGACATATGGAATCCTATCTGTTGATTAAGAACATTATCTGTCACACTTGAATTAGTTGAACCTGAAATTGGAGGCCTTAACAGCCTAATTACCCGAAATTGACTACATGTATGTGTTCAGCATAATTTTCTGGTAATATTAAGCATGTTTATAAAATTTCAATTTCGGCATGATAAAGCGATTGGATTTTGTCTTATATGCTTATATATTTGTATATATATCTCTAAGTCTTGTTTTGAACCTAAGATCAAAAACGTGAGACCTTTAGGGAGAAAATAAGAGAGAGTGGAGAGGAAGAATTGGGGGAAACGTGATTCAACAAGAAAGCTTGGCAAAATTGTTAGAGTTGTGGGATTTAACTCAAGGTAAACTCAAGTTCTTCTTGTTATGGCAACTTAAGGGTTGAAACTTATGTTTATGTTTGATTCATGTATGATACATGTTTGATTTATGAGGGTTTCTCATCAATTGGTTACTTTGACATTTCAATTGAGTGTTGTATGAAATTATACTTCAATCTTTGGTTTTATATCATCATCCCATGGAATTATGTTAGTATCATGTCTGATGCTTGTTGAACTTGAAGAACTTGAATCCAAGAATGGAATTTGAGAGAGGGATGGCTTGATGAAGCTTCTAATCTAGTTTAATTTGTTATGCTCAAGGTGGAATCTATGTTATGGTGATGTTAGGTTGAAATATTGCATTAATCTAACCTTGGATTGCATGTAAAATGAGGTGTTGTTGCTAAATTTTGAGTTGAAATCGAGCTGTCCCAAATTTGGGCCACGGCCGCTCGAGCGGAGGTCATGGCCGCTCAAGCGGGAAAATCGACCCCCTTGCAATTTTGTGACTTGTACAGTCCGCTCGAGCGGCCAAAGTGGCGCTCGAGCGGGGGACTTATTTTCAGACAAAAAATGTGTTTGTTCAGTTTTGCGCGCTTGACTTCCTGGTATTTTTAGAATATTTTTCTGATGATTTTATGAATTCATTTGAAGGGTAAGGACACAGGGAATGATTCCTCAATGATTTAAGAAGAAAGAGAACTAATTTACAAGTTATAGTTGTGTGCAGGGCACACTCCGGAAGGAACTAGCGCGCCATCACAACACTGTGAGTAATAGTACATCGAATGTACATTTATTTATCGCTAATGTCTGTTAATAACTTTCTGTTTTCCGTCAGTTATGACATTAGCATAGTATTAATTGGAACTCAATGGAAATGAAATGTTGAAAAGATATACATACATATCTGTATGTTACGGGCATAAAGGTCGTTTCGCCACAAAGGTCATTACGAAATAAAGGCTATTACGTCGAAGGCCGTAGTACGGCTAGCATGTTCGCGATTGAGACTGTGAGAGCCACGACCTATGAAAAAGGCTTTCATGACGGCCGACTGGTCAGAATTCAGAAGACCAAAGAGAAACTCGCCGAAGAAGTTTGCCGATGTGAAAATCATGGCTTTAAGCACGATTGGATCAAGGCATCTCAAGCCGCGAAAGCTCTGTGAGCGTCGGGCATTGATTCGGCATTGCCACTCAACCAACGTAATAATCTTTCGTTTTCCGCCTTTGAAGTCGAGAAAAGTGAGGATAAGGGCGATGCCGTATAAAAATTCTATGTAATTATGTAATTATTGCTTGATTGAATAAAACGTCCTATTTTAAATGTTTCATTCTAATTTGCATTCGGCACACACATGCTTGCATGTATTTCATTGTATAAACATTGACCGGCCCGAGTCAACTAGGCATTTAATTCTGAACGGTTATATGCCGACCTGTCATGAGCATTCATTAAATATATATTTGGCATACGTATCACGTACGGTCAATGCGCCAATGAGGCTCTGAATTCGGAGGCTTTTATCGGCCCAAAGGTGTCAAGCGCCGATGAGGCTCCGAATTCGGAGGTTTAATCGGCCCAAAGGTGTAATGCACCAGGGGCTCCGAATCCGGAGTCTGCCAGCCCATCTATAATTGCCGTTTATATAATTAGGCCATTTTAACTCCGAAAAATCAAAAATTAGTACATGGAGTGGCTGTGACCAATATCGATCGGCGTCCGTCTTTTAGAGTTCAGTGTTAATGAAATCGCCTCGGGGTCACTGCAAGGATTAGAAATAAATCGCCTCGGACTCTTCACGCCAGAAACTTCACTTACTGTGTTCAGACTCGATTTAAAACAATTTTGTTTCGTGGGAACGCCAAATGGAGTTTTCTTCAACAGCAGAGGAGAAGCTCGAGCTCTGGCTGAGCTTGATATTGTAATGAATCGCAGCAGAGAACCCACCCATGCGAGAGGTAGGGCGTTCAAAGAACGGGAAAAACGTCAACCTCCAAGTCATCATAGCAGATCACCCCGAAGGGAGAAACAGCAATGGGGAAATTCTCTGCAACTGCGACCGAGAAATGAGGCCGACGTAGCGCTGCTACCGTTGAGTTTTACTGTTTTCGTGGGGAATTCCTTTCTTGTCTTGGATCTTGGCCTTGTCGTTGTCTATGGTGTCAAAGCTCTCTACCTCGAGGGTGATTGTCTCGCCGGTGTGAACATCGTGGATTCAAGAGCGGTTTCATCAAAGCATTTCAAGCTACGGATGCTCTCCGAGCAGCGGGCGTTGATTCGGCGCTGCCGCTGTACCTACACGACCACTTCCTCTTTTTTGCCTTCGAAGTTGTAAAGGGTGACGAAGGCAACACTGTATGAAAATAGATATTGTAATGCTCGAACGCGGATTGCGTTTTTGTAATTACTGTTTAATCGAATAAAAATGTTTTATTTTAAAAGTTTATCTCATTCTGAATTTTTATATGCTTAATGAAGCATCTTACTTTGAATGTTGACACGTTTTGTTTTGTTCATGCGGTTGTGCCGGCTCAACTTACATTTCCCTGCTTTAATGTGTAAATGTTTTTTTTTATTCTGGAGGGCGCTTCGAATTCGGAATATTACTCGGCTCTTGAGCGTCACCCGGTGGGACACTATTTGGTCAGCCGAAATTGGAGGCTTTACCGGCCAAAGACGTCATGTGCCGATGGGGCTCCGAATTCAGAGTCTTTGGCCAATCGTGATATTCACGAAGGGTGCTCCGAATCCGGAGACTTTTTGGCCAATCGTGATATCCACGAAAGGCGCTCCGAATCCGGAGACTTTTTTGGTCCAAAGACGTCATGTGCCGATAGAGCTCTGTGGAGAAGTGGTTTGGAAATATTCTTCGGATCCTGGGAGACGCTAGTGATCCTCAGCTAGTCACCTGAAAAGATACAAACGCTCCGGTCGGGGGTGCCGGAATTAGCACTCCGACGGACAAGTTAGTTCAGACACTCAAGATAGCTTGTTTACTAAGTTAAGTGAAGTGATTCTTACATACCTTTCTATAACCGTTGTTCCTGTATTTATACATGTTCAGATCAATCCTCGGGGCCAGGGCCTACTTTTTAATCATTGTCCTTTCTTTTATTCGGCCCTAAGGACTTACACCTATTCGGCACATATATTATATTCTGCTCCCCACTCTTGTAGGATACAGCCGATTATTATCAGTCTTCAAATAGTACGCACCTTCTGATTTTTCCATATATTCGGCCCCCACAATTGCCCCCCGAACTCCCCATTAACGGAAGTTAATCGGCGTGTTTGGTCTTGAATTGGAAAAGTTAAAATAGGTCAGGCGGCTTCGCGTACCCCAATATAGATGTCAAGATGCACACACCTTTTCGTTCATCATTACACTTTCCCGCCTCAATCATGCGTCTCGCATTTATTGTGATTTGAAATTTCAGTCCTTTAGAATGCACAGTTCGTCGAGTATTCGAGACTCTTGGACCTCCAGCAGATATCCCTTCTCTGACTCGCATTTTCTGCAACTCTTCTCTGTCTACCCTCGTCTCCCTTGCTCCTCATAAGTCTTCTTCTCTTTTCTTTGCAATCCTACTTTCTGTTTATTATTTTCATTTTGGTGAACCCCTTTATTCCTCGTGAAAATGGCCAAACACTTGAAAGACCTCCTTTCTGAGGGTCGTGTCTCCGGATTTCGGCGACACTTTTCCAGCCCCGACGATGTTCATCTATCTCTAGTGACAGACAACACTCTAGATATGGAGAGAAAGGATCAAAATTCAATCGTTTTTCCTCTCCTATCCATTGCAGAGGGCGGGATCCGTTTTCCCCTACATCCATTCCTTAGGGTCGTCCTTCGCTATTGGGGTTTGATTCCTTCTCAACCCAACGTGAACTTTTTTCGAATCGTAATGGGGATCGTAGAGTTGAACTGGCGCCTCGGGATCGATCTTGGGATTCCGGCCATTCGGCACTGCTATGCCTTAGCCAAATCTTCCGGTCGGCTTGGGCGGTACTTTCTTAGGACCAAGGATACTAACCATCATTTGGTAACCATGCTTGCCAGTTCTGGCAAGCGTGTGGATGATGTAATGGTCAATATCCGAGGGAACTGGGAATTTGGCGAAGGCGAAGGTCACCTAGACCCTATTCCCAGACGAAGGGGTGAACCAGGTTGCCGTCTGTCTCTTTGTGTTTACTGAACTTTTCTTTTACTCGGCCTTCCCTCTGTGTCTAACCCTTTGTCTTTCCAGGTAGTAATTTGAAGAAAATTCTGGTTTCTACCAACGACGCGGTCCTAGCGCAGGTTGCGACTGCACTCAGATACTTCGACCGTCCAAACTTACAGAAGCAAAGAAGAGCGGCCCACATACTTCTTCGATACAAGCCTACTTACACTACTTTTTCGGCCGCTAACAATATTCCAATTCCATCCAGCGATCAACAGCTTGCGGCTCTTATCTTCCCTAGCTTCAAGAGTCTGAGACAAGTTGGTCTCGAAGCTTCCAACTTAGGGCAAGACGTCGAGCCGGTGGTAGAGGTAGTCGTCGAACCAGACAGAGAGTTCGCTGAGGAGGCCGAAGAGGTTAATGAGGCCCTAAACTCGGCGTTTAAGGCAGCCAGATGTAGTCAGCCTACCTCGCCGTCCACTTCAAGTCGGGCGGAGTTTTCTTCCGGGGATATTTTTAGAGGTTTGAGAGACCTACCCAGCAATTTTTTTGAAGGTATGGCTGGGGAAAGCCTCACGCAGATGGCTCGAAAGAAAAATGCTGAGCATATGGCCGCCCGGAAAAAGGCCGAGACCGCCCGCTCTGGACCTGCCTCGGTTGAATCTTTCGAACCCTGTTGCGGCCGAAACGGCAAAAGAGGTTGAACAACTGGTCATTGATGAACGGTTGATTCCGGAAGAGCGGGGCAAGAAGCGTAGCGCCGAGAGAGAGGCCGGTTTAGAAGATAGTCTTGCCGACAAAAGGCCTCGCTTAGAAGAATCGGACGTGGTTGTTCCTTTTATTGTTTAGCCAAAGATCAGAGACACGCCGATTGCCTCCGACGCATCCATCATTACTGACCCTGCGGTAGCCTTGAGCCTGGCGGCGTCAATCTCCCTACCAGCTGATCAGGCGTCCTTTCATGCCGTACCGAATTTGGTGGCCATAGCCCTATCTGCGCAATCGGCCCTTCTAGTAGGTGAACTTTGACTTGTTTTGATTTTGGTTGCCTATGGCATCTAACGATCCCAACTCGTTTTGTAGACAGTCGGCAAGATCGCTGACTTGGGTCGTCGCCTACACGATGCCCTTGAGAGGATTGACCGTTTGCAGTCAGAGGTGGTCGATCAAAAGAGCAGGGTCGAGTTTGAGATGATGAGAGCCGCTATGGAGACTACGCGAGCCGAAGCCGAATTGGAAAGGGCTTGGGCTGCCGATCAGCTCTGTTCTGATGCTGAAGATAAGGCGAACGCGAGCAAAGAATCGCTTAGGCTAGCCGAGGAGGCGCTTAACAAGATGGAGACTGAGTTAGCAGAGTTGAAGGCGGCCAAGGGAAAGGCAGAATCTAAGGCTTCTGCCGCATTCGAAGTAGGAAAAGGCGCCGCCTTAAAAGAATACGTGGATGAAGTCCCAAAGTTTGAGAATCGGGGGTTCAAACACAGGTGGCTCAAGGCCCTTGATGCCGCTGGGTTGCATTAGCCTTGCCAATTCCTTATGAGCAGGTGGAGGTTGAGCCACTTGAATCTGACCCCGAGGATTGATCTGGAAGTCATTTGAATTTTATGAAATGCTTTCCCTTTTAATGTATTGTTTTGTTTTTAGGACTTTTGTTGGTTCCAAGTAGTTTTCATGTATAAATTGGCTACTATCTGCGCTCAATTTATTAATGAAAATTATCTTCTTGTTTCACTACTAATGCGCAGCTTGTGATGTTATGTTGGTGTAGAATTTTTGCCTTTCACTACTTTAGATAGAATGATTACTCTGTTGACCTTTCTATGATTGAATATCATGGCAATCTTATCATTCGTATGCCGAATAGTTCGTTGGTATTATGCTGAAACGATTCATGGGCCGGCTGGGGAACTTAATCCGAATAGATTGATTAATCTGCCTTTGCCCCAGGCGATGCATGATCATTCTGAAGTCGATTCATGAGCCGGTTGGGGCACTTAAGCCGAATAGATTGATAAATCTATCACGCCCTTGCCCCAGGGGGTGCATGATCATTCTGAAGTCGATTCATGAGCCGGCTAGGGCACTTAAGCTGAATATATTGATAAATCTATCACGCCCTTGCCCCAGGCGGTGCATGATTATTCGGGCACTGGCGGGTCTATCCAGTCGGCGCCGAGCGATTGAGGTTTTCACAATTAATGAAATTGCCTCGAGGGTGCTGCCTTTATAAAGGATAAATGATTAAGGGTAAAACTTTTATGAATACAGTAAACAACTGACTCCAGCTTTTGAAGGTATCGTGTGAATGTCGAACAAACTCTTCTTTAACAGCAGAGGGGAAACGAGGATGCTAGCTGAGCTGGGTGGAGACATGCATCGAGGTGGTGACCCTTCGCGCACAGGGGGTAGGAGTTCTAGGGATCGAGAGAGGCGTCACTCTCCTCGACATCGAAGTAGGTCGCCTATGCGGGACAAGCAGTCGCAGGGTAGATCTTCTCAACCTCGAGTCGAGAGAGAATCTTACTCGAATCCGTGCCCATTAAGCTTTGCGGTGTTTGTGGGGAATAGACCCATGACAGGGACTCGATCGTTCGAGACCCAAATGTAGCGGTCGAGTTTGCTCGACAAATTTTTCCTCCTGAGGTTCAGCAATCGATGGTAGGTCGTCAGGACTACGAAGTATTTCGCGAAGGCATTCACGAGGCGATGAAGGGGCTTTACACTGCCTATGAAATCGGCATGCGGTTGCGCGCTGCCCTCCGAAAAATGGAGAAGAAAGAGGAACGTATTCGAAGTTTGGAGGCTCGCGCGGAGGCGGCTGAGCGCGAGTTAAGGCAGACCAAGGCGGCCCAGGCACAACCCGCCGGGCACAGAAACCCAATCGTGAAAAAAAGGGTTACCAGTCGGCTCATCAGTTCCGCGCTTACCGATCGTGAGACGGCGAGTATGTTCGCAATGGAGAACGCGAAGGGGAGGGCCTATGAGAAAGGTTTCCACGAAGGACAAAAAGTTGGAATCGAAAAGACCAAGGAAAAACTTGCCGAAGAAGTTTGCCGATGTGAAAATCGTGGATTTAGGCACGGTTGGATCAAGGCATCTCAAGCCGCAGAAGCTCTTCGAGCGTCGGGGATTGATTCGGCATCGCCACTCTACCACAGTAAACATTTTTCATTTTCTGCTTTTGAAGTCGAGAAGAGTGAGGATGAGGGTGAGGCCGTATAAGTATACTTGTTGTAAGGTTGAAACGCAGATCGCGTTCAAAACTATGTAATATATTACTTGCTTTATTGAATAAAAAACGTTCTATGATAAATATTTTGTTGCAGTTTGTATTTGGTATGTATGCATTTCGTTTCATTGTATATGTTTGAATGAATGTATAAACGTTGATCGACAGGGTCGAACCATACGTGGTAGCCGTTTATTCCTAAATAAGGCTATTGTAACTTGAGGAAGCCGAAAGCCAATGGGTAGAGTGGCTGCGGCAAATTCAACTCGGCTTGGGGCCTAGATTTTTGGCCAGTGCACGTGCTTCAAAAAGTCATTTGGATAACTACGCCGTGGCGAATGTCAACCAACGTTTTTCTCATGGAGTTTAGTGTTAGTGAAATCGCCTCGAGATTGGAGCCTCAAGATCGTTGCCAGTATTGAAAATAAAAGGTCCATGGTATCAAGGGAGGACTTGGGCACAGTTGGCTCAAGGCATTGCAAACCGTGGAGGACTTCTGGGTGACGGGAGTTAATTCGGCGCTTCCGCTTTACCAATGCGTCTTCTCCCCTTTTTAGCTTTTGAGATTGGAAATGGGTATTGTAATTCACAAATGCAAGTTGTGTTTATGTAACAACTGTCTGATTAAATAAAAATTGTAATGCTCAAATGCAAATTGCGTTTATGTAACAACTGTTTGATTGAATAAAAAGCTTTATTTCAAACATTTGCGTCTTATTCTGAATTTTTTATATGCTTAGTTAAGCACCTTATTTGCTTCTTGCTTTGAATTTTTTATATGCTCAGTTAAGCACCTTGTTTCTGGTGTTGGCGAGTTTTGTTTTGTTCGTGCCAAAGGGTACTCCGAATCCAGAGGCTAAATCGGCTCGAAGGTGTCATGCACCAAAGCAAGCTCCAAATCCGGAGGCTTAACCGGCCCTAAGGTGTCATGCACCGAAGGGGGACTCCGAATCCGGAGACTTAATCGGCCCTAGGGTGACATGCGCCAAAGGGGGCTCCGAATCCAGAGACTTAATCAGCCCTAAGGTGTCATGCACCGAAGGGGGCTCCGAATCTGGAGACTTAATGTGGCCAATCGTGATATCCACGAAGGGCACTCCAAATCCGGAGACTTAATCGGCCCTAAGGTGTCATACACCAAAGGGGGCTCCGAATCTGGAGACTTAATGTGGCCAATTGTGATATCTACGAAGGGCACTCCGAATCCGGAGACTTAATTAGCCCTAAGGTGTCATGCACCGAAGGGGGCTCCGAATCCGGAGACTTAATCGGCCCTAAGGTGACATGCACCGAAGGGGGCTCCGAATCCGGAGACTTAATGTGGCCAATCGTGATATCCACGAAAGGCGCTCCAAATCCGGAGACTTAATCGGCCCTAAGGTGTCATGCACCGAAGGGGGCTCCGAATTCGGAGACTTAATCAGCCCTAAGGTGTCATGCACCGAAGGGGGCTCCGAATCCGAAGACTTAAGGTGGCCAATCGTGATATCCACGAAGGGTGCTCTGAATCCGGAGACTTAATCGGCCTTAAGGTGACATGCACCCAAGGGCGCTCCGAATCGTCAACATTAATGCTCAATATTTTAAATACAAGAGTTTTTTTTTCCCTTTATTCTTTAGTACGAAACTAGGATGAGCAAATGTACAAGTTCCATAGACTTCACCAAATTGAAAGGATATCACACAAAGATGTGGTAATCTTTTGTCCATGTATTTTTTGTGCCTTCATTTTTTACTCATCGTTATTATGATTTTTTTTTTTTTTTCTATTTTTCCTCATAGATCTCATGAATGATTTTGAAGAAAGATCAAAGTTTTGATTAATATGTCAATACTCTACAACATTCCTGAGAGGGCAATTTATGCACAAATTGGGCCGAGCTGGGCCGTTATAGGCCTCAATGCGAAGGGCTGAGTAAAAAGGCTATAAAGTTACTCCGGTCTTGAAGAGGCTTAAAGTTAGTCCGGTCCCAAGCCCATAAGTTAGTCCGGTTCGAGGGATGCTTTGTAGTAAGACCGGTTTAAAGGTGCTTTAAGTTTATACCAGTCATGGCGCAGTGTAACTAGCACAGTCTAAACCGTGCTAAAAGCTAGTTCGGTTTTGGGGCAGTGAACCGAACTAAGTATAGTTCGGTTCATTCTGCGGCTAAGTATAGCCATATTTACTTCAGTCATGGTAGTCCGGTCGGGGTAAAACCATCTCACTTGGTTTAAGCAGTGAGGGGGATGTTGAAGGATAAGCATGATCTTTCAGGAGTATGAATCCTAGGAAGACTCTACATGAAGGAGTAAGAGTCCTACTTGGATTGTGCCACACGAAACCTATAAAAGCTTACAAACATCACCTATGGAGAGGTAACACAACTTTGATTTCCGAATACACAGAGCTTTTGTCTATTTGTCTAGTTTGCTGACTTAGGCATCGGAGAGGTATCCAGCACACACCCGCCGGCTAGCTCACGTTTGTGTTTTCAGGTGATAAAGCGACAACGTACGGAGGAGCGCAGACTTGATCAATAGGATTATACAAGAAAGTTTATTTCTTTCCCGTACAATTGGCGCCATCTGTGGGAATTCAGACAAGAACAAAACCTCTTGATCAAGCTTTTCCTCTTAAGAATCAATGGCGCACAACGAAGATTTGCCGATCGCCATCGACGGACAAACACCAGAAGTGAGAGCGAGGCGCGAAGGTCAACCTCTTATGACTCCTATGGCGGATTTAGAACCACAAAGACAGAATCCGATGAGAGATACAAGGGGAAGAAGGCGCTAATGGCCCCATCACTCTCGTTCTGAGTCGAAAAGGCAAAGGCGGAGGATTGATCCTCAAACTTTGGAGGATCGCATCAAGGAGCAAAACGAATTGATACGACGGATGGCGGCGGACATGGAATCTCTAAAGCGCCAGATGAAGGGAAAATGAGTGGCGACAAGAGAGGGGCGCACAAGTAAAACGCCCCATCGGCACTCGGAAAGTCGTGGTAGGAATACCACACCCTCTCAGGTAGAAAGTAGAAGCCTCAGGACGGGCGATACTCAATCCAGATCCTCTAGAACTCGTCACTCCAGGTCTAAGAGGACGAGATCTGAGAGGTCGTACACTGAAAGAAGCACCTATTGGCCCTCACATACGCACCAAACAAGATCCAGACAGACGGAGTTGCCCAGATCGTCCGACTTACGAACCGTGCTCGAGGAAAAGGCACGATGCAAGGAGGATGCCAGGGCACGCGATCCACACAGAGTTTCTGCCTTACAGCGGTTGGCTCCTCGGACGCATGGAAGCGTTGAGGTTGGAATGCCAATACCGCGCCCTGCTTACGAACCGATGGACAAGGCGTTAGCAAGGCTACAAACCTCGCCGTTCGTTCCGGTGATTGAAAACGCTCCCCTACCATCAGGCTTCCTTCAGCCCAAATTCACTACCTATGAGGGAAAGACGGACCCCTACTCACACTTGAGCCACTTTCGTCAGGTCATCGCTATTTACCGGCGGAACGAGGCTTTGATGTGCATCCTCTTCCCATCCAGCCTTGGCGACCTAGGCCTGACTTGGTTCGAAAAACTTCCAGAAGGCAGCATAGCCTCCTGGGCTCAGTTGGCGGAAGCGTTCGTCACAAGGTTCAGAACAAACACTAAAACCCCAGTAGAAATCGACCAGTTACTCTCCATCGACATGGGCGACAAAGAGACCCTAAGATCCTACAATAGTCGCTACTGGGAGACCTTTAACCAAATTGGGGACTGCCCCACCAATCTCGCCATCGTACAGTACAAAAGAGGCCTTCCAGTCGGGAACAGACTAAGGGACTCAATCACCATGACACCACCCCTCACCATGGAAGCCTTGATGGAAAGAGTGCACCAGCACATCAGGGTGGAGGAGGACGGCGCACGTGCCAAATCTAAATCTTGCACGACCGCAGTACCAGAGAAAAAGGCCTCAGCAAAGGTCAACACGGTAGATCGTCCAAGTAGAAACGGACGTAGTAGACGAGACAACGGTGAGGACCAGAATAAAAGATGGTTGAGAGTCCGCACTGCCATAACCACGGTCTTCAAAAAACCGATCTACCGAATTCTAAGTGAAATAAGGGATGAGCCTTTCGTCAGATGGCCAGCCAAGCTAGGGGAAGCTCAGAAGGACTATGACAAAAGATCACGGTGCACTTTCCACAAAGAAAAGGGGCACCGCACTGAAAATTGCACGCCCTTGAGACAGCACCTGGAGGAGTTGGTGGCAGCAGGTCACCTAGATAAATACATTGAAGGAGGGACGCAACCAGCCCCCCAGGACCACAATAACCCCAACAGGATGCCAATCGACGCCCCACCTCAAGGCGTGATCAATGTGATACATGGGGTCTACGAACCTGAGCGTGTATGCGAGCTCAGAGGTTCAATCAAAAAGGTTGAGCACTTAAGAGAGGTACTAAGTGCCCAACCTACCACCAAGAAGGGGAAGACAGAGGCCACGAACGTCATGTCTTTCTCGGACAAAGACTTGGCGAGGATATATTGCCCTCACAATGATGCCCTAGTCGTCACCCTCCGAGTCAAGGATTTTGACGTCAAGCGGATTCTGATTGACCAGGGTAGTTCATGTGAAATAATGTACTACGAAACATTTAAACAATTGAAGTTACAAGATAAAGACTTGGCACCTACCGTATCTCCCCTGATTGGATTCAACTCAATGCCAGAGTGGCCAGTCGGCAAAATAATCCTTCCAGTTAGAGCAGGAAGCGTGACGAAACAAGTGGAGTTCTGGGTATTGAAAGTCCCATCCACTTATAACATCATCTTGGGCAGAATATGGCTACATGCCATGCGATCGGTGGCGTCATCCTACCACCAAGTAATGCGGTTCCCTAACGACACCGGTGTAATTGAAGAGGTCTATGGAGATCAGATTATGTCCAAGCAATGCTTTGTCACGGTGAATGGTAGCCGCGCTGCCAAAGGATAAGTTCATTCGGTGGAAGAACCTGAGAGCAATGAACTGTTCGTAGATGTCGGCAAAGCAGCTAATCAGAAAGCGGTGGAAGACTTGGTAGAGGTAAGAATAGATGAAAAGAACCCGGATAAGTTCTTTTTGCTCGGTTCGTCGTTGTCCAGCACTGAAAGATTAGAGGTCTTGGAATTTTTGACCTCTAACATCGAAGTGTTTGCCTGGACACCATACGACATGCCAGGGATTGATCCCAACTTTATCTGTCACCAACTCAATGTCCACCCATCCGCCAGACCAATCATTCAGCACACACGTAGATCAGCACTCCACCATGCCGAGATAGTGGCGGAAGAAGTAGGAAACCTGCTGGAGGCAGGAGCAATCAGAGAGGTACACTACCCAAGATGGATTTCCAACACAGTCGTAGTGCCAAAAAAGAACGGTAAGTGGGGTGTCTGCGTCGACTACAAAACAGTCAACAAGGCATGTCCAAAAGATAGCTTTCCTCTACCACGGATAGATCAACTGGTAGACCTAACAGCGGGGCACAACCGACTTAGCTTTCTGGATGCATACAGAGGCTACCACCAAATCGCCATGCATGAACCAGATCAAGAAGTCACATCCTTTACAACTCCAAGAGGACTGTATTGCTACAAGGTCATGCCCTTTGGCCTAAAGAACGCTGGGGCGACATTCCAACAGATGGTCACCAAGATGTTTGAACCATTGTTAGGTAGAACAATGGAGGCTTACATCGACGACATGGTGGTCAAAAGCAAGGATGAGAACGACCATCTCAAGGACCTAAGTGAGATGTTTGAGATCCTGAAGAAGCACAAGTTGCGCCTCAATGCGTCCAAGTGTGCGTTCGGAGTAGGATCTGGCAAATTCCTAGGTTTCTTACTGACCAACCGGGGTATCGAAGCAGACCCCTCCCAGATTAAAGCAATCTAGGATTTGGAAAAACCAAACTCAGTAAAAGAAGTACAGTATCTCACTGGCATAGCAGCTGCGCTCAATCGGTTCATAAGCCGATCGTCAGACAGACTGCGACCATTTTTTCATGCTCTAAAGGCCAAATTTGAGTGGGACGACGAATGCGACTGCGCTCTAGAAAGCTTAAAAGAATATATGTCTTCTCCACCACTACTTGTAACCCCAATTCCTGGAGAAGAACTCTTCGTGTATTTGGCAGTCTCACAACACGCGATTAGCGTAGTGTTGGTCCATGCAGAAGGAATCCAACATCTGCCAATCTTCTATGTCAGCAAGACATTACTGGGCGCCGAAACAAGATACTTGCCACTGGAGAAACTGGCATTGGCCTTAATGATAGCCTCAAGAAAGTTGTCGCACTACTTTCACGCCCACACCATAGTTGTCCTCACAGCCTTCCCACTAAAGGCTTTGTTTGAAAGGGCAAACTTTTCTGGGCGAATCCTGAAGTGGGCAGTAGAGTTGGGACAATACAACATCAAGTTCTAACCCAGGACTACGATAAAGGCTCAAGCTTTGGCAGACTTTGTCACAGAATTCACACCAGGAAGTCATCATATCTGCCCAGTCGACCTGACTGAAACAACCGAACTAGGGATGGAAGTTGACGCCGGAATAGCGCAACCCCTGGTACAAGATATTCAGTCAGACCCCAAGGCAGACCAAAGCAAAGCCAGGAAGGAAGAAACAAACCATGCTACACCAAGTCTAGACTCACCAACAAATAAAGACTTGGTACAATCAGATAGCAAGGGGCAGACAGCAAGCATGGACCTTGAAGAAAACACCAGTAACATGGAAGACCCCAAGGCATCATCTGATCCCTCCACTTGCTGGAAGTTGTTCGTTGGAGAGATATGGAAGCTCTTCGTGGATGGAGCATCCAACCGGCATGGAGCAGGGCTTGGCATAGTCCTCATCTCTCTAGACAGCCTAGTAGTGGAGCAAGCAATCAACCTTGGCTTCCCAGCATCAAACAACGAAGCGGAGTATGAAGCGCTTCTTGCAGGTCTCAAATCAGCATTCTACATGAAGGCCACCGAGCTAATGGTTTACAGCGACTCACAGCTGGTGGTAAACCAAATATCTGGCGACTACGAAGCAAAGGATGACAGGATGGCCAAATACCAAGAGTTGGTCAGAACAGAGATCAAGAAATTTAAATAGTCAGGATAGAACAAATCGGCAGGGAGGAAAATAGCAGAGCAGACGAGCTAGCAGGCTTTGCCTCAATGGCAGATACTTCCATCCCTCATCCATTGCTGATCGACTACCTACCTAGACCAAGCATTGAAAACCCCGAAGCAAAAGAGGTATGTTGCGCAGAGCTAGGCCCCTCTTGGATGGATCCCATCATCCTGTTCTTAAAAGACGGCATCTTACTAGAAGAGAAGAAAGAGGCCAACAGAATAAGATCGAAGTCGCAGTGATTTTGGCTCTCCCCATCCCTAGCATTGTACAAAAATTCGTTCTCAGGACCCCACCTAAAGTGTGTTCATCCCAGCAAAGTGGAAGCATTCTTATTCGAGATACACGAGGGCATATGCGGAAGCCATCAAGGAGGAAGATCACTAGCATACAGAGCAATTTCGTAAGGATATTGGTGGCCATACATGCAAGCGGATTCAGAAAAGTATGTCAAAAAGTGCGAGAAGTGTCAGAAGTTCGCACACCAAATACACCAACCTGCCAGAGAACTTCTACCTCTAACTAGCCCATGGCCCTTCACAATGTGGGGATTGGACATAGTAGGACCACTTCCAACAACACCAGGGAACAGGAAGTTCTTTCTTGCAGCAACCGACTACTTCACAAAGTGGGTGGAAGCAGAAGCCTTGGCATCAATCAAGAAAAAAGATATGAAAAAGTTTGTCTGGCAGAATATCATCACTCGATTTGGCATACCAAAGGCACTAATATCAGACAATGGCACTCAGTTCGACGGCAGAATCTTCAGAGGCTTTTGTGAAGAGTACAAGATAGAGTTCTACAATTCTAAACCGGCATATCCCCAAGCAAATGGGCAGGCAGAAGCATCAAACAAAGTAGTCTTGGATGGATTAAAGAAAAGGTTAGAGAAAGCAAAAGGCAAGTGGGCAGAAGAGCTCCCTCATGTTTTATGGACTTATCAGACCACACATCGGCGATCAACAGGAGAAACACCATTCTCCTTAGCCTATGGTATGGAGGCAGTAATCCCACTAGAAGTTGGCCTCCCCACAATTCGAAGCGAGAATTTTGATCCAGACTTGAATGGCGAAGCCATAGCATTAGAACTCGACCTTGTAGAAGAAAGAAGAGAAAGAGCACTGGTTCACATTGCCTCATATCAACAAGAGTTATCCAGGAAATACAACAAGACAGTTCATCCAAGGCAATTCAAGGTCGGAGATTGGGTACTACGCAAAGTAATGGGAAATACCTTGATACCAGGAGATGGCAAGCTAGGGCCCAATTGGGAAGGTCCATATAAAGTGGTAGGATTGGCAGGCAAAGGGGCATACCACTTAGAAAACAAGGACGGCAAGGCAATTCCCAGGCCATGGAATACTACAAATCTCAAGTTATTTTATTTTTAGCTTTTTCTTATTAAAGTTTGTGTAATTTTTTCCCTTTCTCAATAAAACAAGTAGTTTTCTTTTCAGTTAGACATTTTCTTCTGTAAACATTTGTTTTTGTAAATTAGTGAGTTAGGGGCATAACAAACATTTAATTCTAAGTTGGCTGATAAAAACTAACTTAGAGGTTGGCTGGATTAAACCAACACCCCTCCTAAGCCCAGGATAAGGATCCAGGCTGCAGGACGTTTGGTCGGAATAACCAAACATTTTATTCTAAGTTGGCTAGAAAAACTAATTTAGAGGTTGGCTGGATTAAACCAACACCCCTCCTAAGCCCAGGATAAGGATCCAGGCTGCAGGACGTTTGGTCGGAATAACCAAACATTTTATTCTAGGTTGGCCGGAAAAACCAGCTTAGAGGTTGGCTGGATTAAACCAACTCTTTGAACTCTTCAGCCAAAGTACGGGCATGGGCTGAAGACTGGTTGGCTGGATTAAACCAACTCTTTTAACTCTTCAGCCGAAGAAAGGGCATAGGCTGAAGAGTGGTTGGCTGGATTAAACCAACTCTTTGAACTCTTTAGCCGAAGTAAGGGCATAGGCTGAAGAGTGGTTGGCTGGATTAAACCAACTCTTTGAACTCTCCAGCCGAAGTAAGTATATCGGCTAAAGAGTGGTTGGCTGGATTAAACCAACTCTTTGAACTCTTCAGCCAAAGTACGGGGCATGGGCTGAAGAGTGGTTGGCTGGATTAAACCAACTCTTTGAACTCTTCAGCCGAAGTAAGGGCATAGGCTGAAGAGTGGTTGGCTAGATTAAACTAACTCTTTGAACTCTCCAGCCGAAGTAAGTATATCGGCTAAAGAGTGGTTGGCTGGATAAAACCAACTCTTGATACTCTTCAGCCGGAGTAAGTATATCGGCTAAAGAGTGGTTGGCGAGTAAGCTTAGTCAGATTGATCAGCTAAAACCGAAATAAAGTATCTCGGCCAAACTGCAGTTAGAAAACAAGCTCAAACAGGAATTTCAACCAAGATAACAGTTGGAGCAAAAAGATCATGGAAAATTCATTACAAGTACAAGCATACAGATCAAACCGAAATAAGAGTTAAGCAGAAAAGATGATTTTCATTAATCAAAATTCAAAACAAGTACAAAAGAGGGGCCACAGCCCGGTTACATGAGCAAAAAGAAAAAGGAAAAATTACAAAATCAGTTAAAAAGATCTTCAAGATCGGCATCAATGTCAACTCGAACACCGATTATAGACGGAAGATCGATGTCGATTGCGAGCTCGGTATCAACTGGCAGCACGGTGTCAGTCGGCGGCTCAACAGTTAGGTCTTCAACCGTTGGCTCCAACCGAGCTGATTGATCGTTGGCTTGCTCATTGACAACCGGAGTATCAGTTGGCTCATTTTCTTTATCATCGTCAGACGCTTCAAGAAATTGCTTCTGAAGGTCGGTAGCATATTCCACCAGTGAGGCCGGAATGAAATACGGAGGAGCCTTGTAGACCTCGGTTTCGGGCCCACAGCAGAGCTGCTCCACAGCACCTCTCTAGCCACACTTGAAGAATAAATCCTTTGCTGCTTCACATTGTTGAATATAAGCAGCTTCGCCTTCTTTGAAGCCTTTAAGCTCGGCGTCGTCTGCCTTCTTTTTCAGCACCGCTATTTCGGCATCCTTGGTGCCTTCAAGTTTGGCAAGCTCGCGCAAGTACTTATCTTTCATTACGGTTAGAGCTCTTTGTTTGTCATCGTTAGCCGAGGTAACTAGTCCGGTTAGACGAGTTATCTCGGCCTCCAGCTCGGCCATCCTCCCTTGGCATTGTTTTAGCTCGGCGGTCTTGGCTTCGGCTTCTGCCATGGCCTGCCTTGTTGTTCTCCTGAGTTCCAACACTCGCTTGTGTGCGATGTTGTTTTTCTGAATGGCCTGCAAAAGAATAGTAACTTTCTTTTTTTAGCCGAGCTGAAGGTTGGAAAAATTAGAAAGATAAAGAAAGAAAAGAGTGCTACTTACTAGGATCATGGTTTCGTTGATGGCCGGATGGTCTTCAGCTCGATGTTCAGTTGATTGTGGTGCTCCATGTCTTTTGGAAGGCACACACTCTTGGCCAGGTTGAAAGCCAGTAAGTGGTCCTTCTCTGCAACAACCGAGTCAGTATCTTGTATATCTCGGTTCTGGAAAGTGAGCTTGGGTGCCCACCTGGAGGTATCTCGGTCAGAAGGCTCCGGTTGCGGACTCGGTGGGTGGCTCGGTGGAAGGGTGGTTTCATCTTCATCAACTAAATGTTGTTCGGTCTCGGTAGTCTGGGCTCGTTTAGTCTGGCATGATGAGGAGGGTTGTTGTGATGGCAGGGCCACCACGGTTTCTTGTGTTTGGTTTGGTGGCGGTACTTCGGCTCTGTTTGTTTCGGTCAGCAGGGCCCTTACTCTATTCCTTTTTGCCATTTCTTGCTCAGCTGTCATGGGGACTAGGTTAATTTGTGGCAAGGTTGGGTTCGGTTCGGGGGCGTCCTCTAGCAGAAAGTCGGTCACTCTGGCTTTTCGGCTTCCACTGTATCTGTATGTCGGTTCAAAATTTAGCAGCTTGGCCCAACTCCGTTCTGGATACCATAGTGCGCCGCGGAGAGTGTTTAGATTGGGGTAGCTGTAAAGTGATTGAAGATGGGCTGAATCTACATAATGAAAACAACTGTTACTTCGGTTCAGGAGCAAGCAACCGAAATAAAAGAAGCATGAAAGGAGACCAAAGTAATTTTACCGGGGATTCCTTTATTCCAATTTATACTTCGGCCTGGGATCTAGGCTTGGTGGTCTTCAAAATTCCCAGATACCCAGAAAAAATTGTCATCGTTTAAATCTTTATCCGGCGTATCTTTTATTATTTTCTCTCGGCGACGGCGTATTCTCAGGTAGTAGACCCAGCCATCATCTTTTGAGCCTATGGAGTACTGGTGGAATATCTCAGCAAGACCAAGGTTAATACCAGCTCGGCGGTTTAGTTCGGCTATACCGTTTATTATGCGGTATGAGTTGGTGGAAAGTTGGGTAGGGCAGATCCTAGTTTGCCTAAGAAATTCGCAAAGCAAGGGTTGAACCGGGAATCTTAGACCGGTTTCTACTATGGATAGGAGGGTAAAAGGTACAAAGCCTTCATTTCCCCAAGGTGTGGTATCTTGTTCGGCTAAAATGAGATGGACGTCGTCAGGTATATTGTAATATTTTCGGAATTCGGCTAGGCCACCAGGTGTGTTTACTAAAAACCTATACTTCCCCATTTATTTTATAAGTTATGAATAAATTAGATCGGTGGGAAATTTGTGCTCAGTAGCTCGGTTGAGCGCTCAGAGGAGTGCCTGGGCAACCTAAGTCTGCAAAGTGGAAAACAATGGTGTTAAGCACAGATCGTTGGACCGTGCTACAAAGTAAAATGTAAGAAAATAGAAGTCCTACTTCGGCTATGTGGGATGCTACAGGTTCTATCTCGGTTTCAACAAGGTGTTTGGTAGCTCGGATTGAGCAAGGGTTTTGTTAGCTCGGTCTTGGCAAGCGAGTCGATATCTCGGTCAAGGAGAAGGTTCTGTTAGACCGGTTGAGTTTCTAAGGGCAGCTTTCTGAGTTCGGTCTAAAAACTAAGAAAGCTGGTTTAGCCCCGAAGACCTAGCTCGGTCGGAATTAAGGTTTCCCCATACTAAGTGCAAAATTAGTTCGGTTCGTTATCTCGGCTAAAGGTAAATCAAGAAATGGTTTGACTTGTTAAAACTACTGGTACAAGTGTTACTTCGGTTGAATAGTCTGGCTAGACTTACACATAGCACAAACAATATCCTAGTTCGGTTGGAACATGTTTTTGGATCAAACTTAGTGTTTCTTATGATATTTCTTGAATCAAAGTGGTTCTATTACATATTTGTGTAGAAAACATGAAGCTAAGCAGAAAAAGTGTTTTGCAAAAAACACAAAATAGTATGCTATGGATTAAACAAAAGCAAAAATGAGAAAAGAGAAACAGATTTGTGATGCTTACCAGATGAAGAGAAAGAAACTGGAGGTAGGAGCAGCAACAACAGTAAAGAACACGAACTCAGGGAGCTTCAAAGACTGCAAGGTTGAAGAACAATGGGGGATCAGAGAGGAACAGAAGGGGTTGAATATTGAAGGTAAATGATTTGAAAGAAAAATGAAAGGGTCTTTGTTTTGATGAAAAGACCAAAAGGCGGGAACTATTCAAAATTTGCAATGTACGAGGACGGCGTGACAGCTACGATAGGCCAATGAGAGCACGCCACGTGTCATGAGAAGGAGAAACGATTCAATTGCTGTGATTGAAGAGACGTTTTGACCGAACAAGCACAGCTCGGTTTGAGTTTAGCTCAGCTGGAAAGGCTTCAGAGTTTTAGCTCGGCTGGAAAGGCTAAAGGGTTTTTTTAGCTCGGCTGAAAGGTTAAAACTTTGGCCCGGTTTATAGACAGGTAATCTCTATCATGCTGCGCAGATGGAATTAAGAGGCAATTGAGAGGGCAATTTATGCGCAAATTGAGCCGAGCTGGGCCGCTATAGGACTCAATGCGAAGGGCTGAGTAAAAAGGCCATAAAGTTACTCCGGTCTTGAAGAGGCTTAAAGTTAGTACGGTCCCAAGCCCATAAGTTAGTCCGGTCCGAGGGATGCTTTGTAGTAAGACCGGTTTAAAGGTGCTTTGAGTTTATACCGGTCATGGCGCAGTGTAACTAGCACAGTCTAAACCGTGCTAAAAGCTAGTTCGATTTTGGGGCAGTGAACCGAACTAAGTATAGTTCAGTTCATTCTGCGGCTAAGTATAGCCATATTTACTTCGGTCATGGTAGTCCGGTCGGGGTAAAACCATCTCACTTGGTTTAAGTAGTGAGGGGGGTGTTGAAGGATAAGCATGATCTTTCAGGAGTATGAATCCTAGGAAGACTCTACATGGAGGAGTAAGAGTCCTACTTGGATTGTGCCACACGAAACCTATAAAAGCTTACAAACATCACCTATGGAGAGGTAACACAACTTTGATTTCCGAATACACAGAGCTTTTGTCTATTTGTCTAGTTTGCTGACTTAGGCATCGGAGAGGTATCCGGCACACACCCGCCAGCTAGCTCACGTTTGTGTTTTCAGGTGATAAAGCGACGACGTACGGAGGAGCGCAGACTTGATCAACAGGATTATACGATAAGGTTTATTTCTTTCCCGTACAATTCCTAAAAGTTCTACAAAAGGGATACACTTAAAAATGTAGAAACTAATAAATTTTAATTAATTTTCATTCAAGCAATTAGCATAAAATAACTACTACAATTAGAGTAATACAAACTTTAAAAAGAAAAAGAAAATCAAATCAAGACAATGAAAGATAGGAAAAGAAGAAAGTATGGCATTCATTGAAAGACACATTTCACCATTAGTTCACATACCTAGACAACGATATTGCAGCTGGACCTGATCGTTTCCTCTTCAAATGCCATACTCTAAAAATCCCTTTTCAAGTTGAGTACATTAAAAAAAAAATATATGATTTTAGTTACTGCAATTTATCTATTAGTACAAAAATACACAATAAAATAGAAAATTTCACTACAATCAACATTACAAAAACTCAACTAAATCTTGCGAGATTAGTAGATATCTATCAAAATTGAGTGGCAATATACTAGGATATCATATGATTCAGAGTTACATATTATGTTCCAATTTTACTACCACAAAACCAAACAAAACACAAATGAAATTTTTAAATTACGCATCCTAATATTCCCATTTATACTCTTTTTTTTAAATTATAAAAACATCAGCACACCTTTATCATAAAATATCTTACTGCTACAATTGCATCAACAAAATAACCATGCACTCGCTGAGATATTAATAAAACAAATGCATCACAAAAGAACCATGCACCTTAAGAGTTATTACTACCTGCCAATGGAGAGTCTACCACCATCAAGCATCACCCCTAGTTGACCACATCAATAAAAAGAGAGGATAGAAGAAATTGGATTAGATGAAGATCAATGTTAAAAACAAAATAGATGAAAACGAACAAAAAAAGAATTTGGTCTTTGTCTCTTCTTGTAATGCTCGCCTTTGAATTCATTCTCCCTGATTAAGCCTCACCTTAACCGAATCGGACATATGAAACTCAAGCAATGCTGACTTGGATTTTCAAAACTCAAACTCAAACAATAAGTTCAATGGATATGACAGAAGGAAAAAAAAAAAAAAAGAAGCAACTCTAATATATATGCCGACTTGGATTTTTGAATCTCATCTCTGCTTTTATTTTGCACACAACATAATGGCAAGGAAAAAAGGGAAATGAGAAATACACTCCAAGGTACAATCCAACAATATATGTAAGTACACAAAATGAAAATTTTAAAAACTATCCCATAACAACTTAAATTTAAAATTAACTAACTAAGAACAAACTAGGACTAATAATGTTGAACTACCAAATATATAAAGCCAAATAATAACATAACAACTAAAATATTCTTTACCTGCAGAGAACAAGGTGGTGACATAGCCCCGTTGCCATAAGGTTCTACAAGCAAATAAGATAAAACACATCAAAAGGAAAAAAGCAGAAAAATGAGAACAAAAAACCCAAAAAAAAAAAAAAAAAAAAAAAAAAAAGGGACAAAGAACAATTAAAAATGACCAATAAACATAGTGAAACAATTTAATACCATTTCCTCCCAAAACAAACAGTAACAAAATAACAATACAAGAAAATAGTGCACTGCCTCAAAATAAACAAGACAAAAAAACTCCTAATATTAAGCATAGAATCCCAAAGACCTCAACACAGAAAATGATCAACAAAATTAATTTTTTTAGCACAAATTGTAAGCCAAATTGCAGAATAAAAATGGAAAAAAAAATTAACTAATGAGAAAGAAATACCAAGAAACAAATATAATCTACCAAAAATACATAACAAACCTCAAAACACCCATGTGTAAGATCTCTCAAGATCTGCTGGATGTTAGAAAACACACAAAAAGATAGAATCAAAAAAAAAAAAAAAATTGAACAAATAAGATAATAACAAATTTGAACCAGGAGAGGGGGGAATCAACAACCAACAAAAGAAATATATCAAGCACGATAATAACACAAAAATTAAAATCATAGATACGTATTGAAGATTTATACATATCAATATACAACACCACAAGAAACTGCACATTTGGCAACTAAAATTGGCAACCAAAACAATTTTAGTCTCCAAAAATAGTGCTTTGGGCGACCAAAAGTTGATTTAGTCGGCGTTGATTGCATTTTTTGGCTACTATATTATTTTGGTCGACATAGAATTCTTATTGGAGACCAAAAATAGTTTTAGTCGGTGTTTGTTGTCATTTTACGCTACTAATTCTTCATTTAGTTGGCGTATAATGTCATTTGCCAACAAAAACAAATTTAGTCACAAAAAAATGACACATTTAGATGAATTTTTGACGACAAAAAATTATTTCATCGTTTTATATTAAAGATTGCCGACGAAAGTAAACATTAGTAGCCAAAAATGTTATGTTTGGCGACCAATATTTAGTCGCTGTTAATGAGTATTTGCGACAAATAATCATTTAGTCGCTAAAGCTTCAAAAAAAATTTAGAGGGAAAGTCATTAATATTCACACCCAGTATCCCATTTACAGAAAAACACATTTCGGTTCTGTTATGTCTCACATACCAACATAGAGAGCAATCAATACCAAACCTCACTGCCGCTCATCACCACCGATTATCACCCTAGCTGGCCACCGGCGCTCACCACCACGACCACTGCAAATCAGCACCACCACTAATTACAGGTATTTGTCTCTCAATCTCTCTCCCTCTCTGTCGATCTGGGTCTCGCTCTTTCTCTTTCTTTCTCGATGTCTCTCCCTTCCCCATTTCTCACGCTTTCTGTAAGGTTTTTATATGATTTTTTTTCTTTCATTTTGTGTTGATTTCGTAAATGATTTTTTAGGGCTTTATTTGATTTCGTGAATGGGTTTGGTTAAAGTGGTTTTTTTCGGATTGTGGATTTTGGATTGTTGAAATTTCAATATTGAGTGTTAGGTTTTTCAGAGTCAATTGAGAACAACAAGTTTCTCATATTAAAAATGCTATGTACCCAAATAAAAAAATATAGTGCAATATCAAACATTTGGGATCTTGTTGGACTCCGACTTCTTACTCTGTCTCTCCACACTCATTGGTCTGATTTGGGTGCAAAATTATAGCATCCATGGACTCCTCTGACTTGAGTGTGTTTATATTGAATGATGTGTTGTTCAGCACCACCTGCACAATAACTCATCACCACTGCAAATTCCATCTATGCTTTTGAATTTAGTGAGTTCAACTTCTTTACTGCTACTATATGTTTGTTTCTGTGTTTATAATAGAATTGTGTTTGGATTGGATAGGCGTCATATATGTACACCATATAATAAATTATTAGGGTAATGACATAGATTAATAAGTGGAGTACATCAATGATTTTAGGGTTTAAAAATTTAGGTTGGTTTATGAAAGAGGGGAGAGGTCTGTATCTGTTGACATGATCCTTCATCTGTTTAACTGCTGCGTGTAATTGCAATTTGTAATTGTTAAGCTATGTTAGGCATTGGGAGTGGCCCCTCATCCATCCTAAAACACACTTAGATTTGAAAGTGAAACTGAAAGCCCACTCTATGACCAAATGTGTCTCTGTTTCAGCTAAATCGGTTCATTAATTAGTTGATTAACTATTGATTAATCAATTGTTAATTAATCAACATGCTAGCCTCACTTCCATAAGCTTCTGTAATGTTATTTCAACTTGGGTTGAATGAAATTCAGATTAAATCAAGATCACTCTCATGTTTTCTTGTTTTTTGTGTTAAGATGGGTCGATCGATTCGCCATCACAAAATCATTAATTAGATAACAAAAAAATAATTGTAAACTTGGATTTCAAATAAGTCGTCTGAAGATTCCACCTCTTATCAAATGATTTGCTAATTATTTATTATCTCTTAAATATTTGATAAGGTACAATGAATTAACATATTATTATAAGATTCATTCACTTGGCCTACACACCAAAACATACATTCTCTCCCCAACTATATAAATCATAACTAACGTATGCCAAAATTGAATGAATTTTCTTAATCACCAAGTGTAAATTGTATACTTTAAACTAATCAAATAACACATTTTATCCCTCTACTTTGAAGTTGTCGATATTTATCATTAAAATTAAGAAATTTTTTATAAGTTATAATTTATGTTGTAAAACTATTTCTAATTCTAATGATAAATACTAACAACATTATCTATGGAATCACTTTGACACAATTAAAATGTTTTTCATTTAAAAAATACAATTAACCCATGAAAAAAAATTAACAATGACTCGGTGACTAAAAGCACCAAAGAACAAGCCATGTCAATCCAAAAATCTGTAATTAGGTGCATGAAGCACCTTAACTTAATCTCCGCACAAATAAGACTTGTGGGGATAAACAGGATGAAAATAGCACGCGTATGTTGGGAGTTGGCGTGAAAAAGGCCATAAACTTAGCCGAAAAAGGCCTTTCGAGGCCGGAAATTCAAAGCAGCCCCTGAACCACTTTATGGATGCCATGGGTAGCTTCCTCATGTCAAATAGGACTTGTGGGGTCAAACGGGACATAATTAGCACGCATACATTGGGAGTTGGCATGAAAATGCCATAAACTTGGCCCAAAAAGGCCTTTGAGGGCTAAAAATTCAAATCAACCCCCGAACCACTCTATGGATGGCATGAGTAGCTTCCTCGTGTCAAGTAGGACCTGTGGGGATAGACGGGACGTAATTAGCACGCGTACGTTGGGAGTTGGCGTGAAAAACGCCATAAACTTAGCCGAAAAAGGCCTTTTGGGGCCAGAAATTGAAAGCAGCCCCCGAACCACTCTATGAATGCCACGGGTAGCTTTCTCATGTCAAATAGGACCTATGGGGTCAGACGGGACAGGACGTAATTAGCACGCATACGTTGGGAGTTGGTGTGAAAAACGCCATAAACTTAGCCGAAAAAGGCCTTTGAGGGCCGAAAATTCAAATCAGCCCCCGAACCACTCTGTAGATGGCACGGTTAGCTTCCTCATGTCAAGTAGGACCTATGGGGACAGACGGGAAGTAATTAGCATGTGTAAGTTGGGAGTTGGCGTGAAAAATGCCATAAACTTAGCCGAAAAAGGCCTTTCAGGGCCGAAAATTCAAAACAGCCCCCGAACAACTCTATGGATGCCACAAGTAGCTTCCTCATGTCAAATAGGACCTGTGGGATCAGACGGGACGTAATTAGCACACGTACATTGGGAATTGGCGTGAAAAATGCCATAAAGCTTATAAATATATGTGTTCTATAAGCATGTCGATATATGTAGTTTTATGAATAAAATATATATATGTTTACACTTTAGACTAAACTTGACTTGGGGCTCATTCCTGGCTTGGGAAATTTCTTTACACTTTAGACTAAACTTGAATAAACTCTCAACTCAACCGAACCCATCTAAATTGTAACCTATTTGAGACTTTCCTAAGTCTAACAATGGAATAACTAAAATTGTGGATTAACTGACAAAAAATGATAAAAGTAGCACCCAATTTTGTGTGTTAAGTACTTATTAATTTAGGGAGTAAATGAGTATTTAAATGGTGTAGCTAAACTATGTGCTTTGGTCAGATTACTTTTCTGAGGTGCGAATGCAAACTCTCAAATAATATATCTATCCATTGAGTATCGTTTGATTGTGAGAAACCGTACCAATATTTAACTAAACTTCTATCTATATGTTCTATTTTATGTAAGTCCATTCAATATAAATGTTATACATATGGCTTTGCATTGAATGCCAAAAGCCTAGAAGCATATTAAACATTACAATAATGTCAAAAATCAAGAATTCAGAAAAATAATAATAATAATAATATGTGATTCATATTCATTTTAAATGTGGACCTCACCATATTAGAATTGAATTTAAAGCACACTATTTTTCTTGGGACTTTTTAGTGTCTGATAATGATAATGAAAAAAAAAAAAACATCTTTCAAAAGTTTTCTTTTGTCCACAAAAGTGATAATTAAAATTTTATAATACTCTCTCCATCTCATTTTATGTTTCCAACTCCCCATTTTTGAAAATTCATTTTATGTGTCTTAGTTTGAGAAGTTAAAAAATTTTAACCATTACTTCCTTATTTCAAACTATATTTAAATACAATTTCAATTACAATTGACATCCTTACAATTTTTGTTTTGTAGATGGCTATAATTTTTGTTTACAATGGAACTAATAAGTGTACTTTTTGTTTTGTAGATGGCTTTTGGCATTGACATGTGGATCTTCCATTTTTTTGTACAAAGGATAATTCACACTTTTGAACAGTTGGGAAGTCTTTAGTCGTCCTCTGCTTTTTGTGTGAAATTTGGATGAATCATACATAGATTTTTTGGCGGGGTACATAATACTTTTGACATGGAACTTGTTTTTATTGCCGCAGTATATATAAATTATCTTTTGTTGTGGTACATATTACCATGGTAATTTGTACCATGCCAAATGGTCATTCCAATGCATAGTATAGTAAAAATATTTTGTGTATGGAGAATATTGTTTTGATAATGTATTTGTTATGTATGACGTTATTATTTGTAATTGAAATATATATAGTTGGTTTGTATATAAGTTTACATTAAAAGGTATTCCTTTTTATTTGATGGTTGTAAGTAAAATATGCGTTATGGAATAGGTGATAATATATACATATTGTTTTGTTTGTATACCTATTACAGGTTGCGGTGGATACATACAGGTTGTGGAAAAATATATTAAAATGAAAACATAAAATGATGTTTTTGGTGACAAAACAATTGGTAGCCAAAAATGGAGTTAAATATTTTTAGTGACTAAAAAGTTAGTAGCGAAAAAAGAATTAAATCTTTTGGCGACTAAATATTTAGTAGCCAAAAAGAACTGAAAACAGTTTAGGCGACTAATTATTTAGTAGCTAAAAAGAAAAACACTTTTGGAGACAAAAAATTTAGTCGCCAAAAACATAATAATTATATCATAGGCGACAAAACCTTTGGTAGCTAAAAAAATTTAGACTTTCGCTAGCTAAACTGCGTAGTAGCTAAACAAGAAATCGGACTTTCCCCGACTACACATTAAATAGCTAAAACAACACTATCGGCGACTAAAACTTTGGTCGCCATAGATACTTGAAGTTTTGGCGACAAAAAATTTAGTAGCTGAAGATATTATTTAAATTAAATTTAGTATCCTTTGGGTGACTAATAGTTTAGTCGCCAATTTGCCTCATCAACGACTAAATCTATTTTGTCGCAAATACCTTTCAGTTGTCTACTAAAACGTTAGTCGCCATTTTGTAGGACTTTTGGCGACCAAATTTTTTTAGTCGCCAATACCTTCTCCGACAATCTTCCCACGACAAATCTAACAACCAAAATATTTAGTTGGGAAAATATTTCGGCAACTAAAAACCTTACTTTTGGCGACTAAAAATTTAGTCGTCAAAAGTGCAATTTCTTGTAGTGAACTCTAAACATTACCTTCACATCATGAGTATTATAAATATCTACAAACTAATACAAATACATTTTAAAACATATAAAAAGGTTGAACTAGAGAACAACAATTAACATAACAACATAACATGAATAGAATTTTTTGCTCACAACAACCTTACATTGAGAAAAAAAAACAATTAAGAGCATCTCCAGCCCTTACCCTTTACCCATATAAATTGAATTTCAGAATAAATACAATATTAACTCTAAAAAAGGCAGAACACCAATGTCAAACCAAACTTGGACTTAACATTTGCTATTTTACTGCTTGGGAGAAAAAAAATAAAAACCAAACATAAACAAAAGTACGAAACAAAAACCAAAAAAATACAATAAGGAACAAAAAACGAAAGTAATCAAAAGAAAGAACAAGAAAAAAAATTAAAAAATACAAAATAAATGGAAAAAACCAACAAAAATGAAGAAAATCCAACAACATTTTCCCCTTCAAAAGTAGAACAAAAAAGAAGAACTAAAAATCAGGAACAAAAACAGAAAAAAATAAACACCATTTTTAGTTTACTCAATAAACAAATAATAATAATAATAGAACAAAATGATATACTTTACCTAAAGATATAAAGATGAAGAAATCCTAATTTTATTAGGCAGGATCCCAAAACATCATATTATTTAGTTGGAATTATGATTTGAGGCCCAAACAAATAGGTAAAATTAGGGTTTGGTCCTTGCAATTTTTTTTTTACAACTCAAAAACTATTCCAAAAACACTATTTTCACAAGAAGAGAAAAACAATGGACAGGGAAGAAAAAAAAAATTAAAACAAAAGATATTGTATGTATGAAAACCCTAATTTCTAAAAAACAAACATGAACAATGGGAGAGGGGAGTATGAGAACTCTGGCAAGATGGAGAAGTGCAAGAGCTCATTTGCCGCACCGGTGACTAAGGCTGCAAACGAGCCGAGCTGGGCCGAGCTTTAGTATGTTTGGGCTTGTTTATTAAGATTTCAACGAGCTCGAGCTGAATAAAAATTTAACGAACTGAGCTCGAGCCGAGTTGGCTTAGACTCAACTCGAGCTTGAGCCTGTTCACAAGCCTTAACGAGCCAAAAAATTTATAAATTCATACTTGCATGTGAGACTAAAATTACAATTAAAACTTTGATTATACAATTATATATACAATATATATAAACATACTAAAAAAAGTTCATATTTTACTAAAATAATAATATTTACTATCACTATTATATAAATGTACTATCTATAGTTAACTATTATTTACATTTATATTTTTTAAATATATAAATAGCATATTTCTCTTATTTTTTATACATATTTTTATATTATTTAATATATAAATAATAAATATTAAACGAGCCAACTAACAAGCCGAGCTTACGAGCTGAGCTTTAGAATGTTTAGGCTTGTTTATTAAAAATTTAACGAGCTCAAGTTCGAGCTCGAACGCAAAAAAAAAAATTAACGAACCGAGTTCGAACGAGCTCTTACCGAGTCAAGCTCGAGCTTGTTCATGAACGGCTCTATTCATTTGCAGCCCTACCGATGACACAAGCGTGATTTTTGTTTTGTTGGTTTTGTTTTTAGGTTTTATTATAAACAAGGACCAAGGGGGCAAAACAAACAATTCAACACATGGGAGGTTACTGTTCAGCATAGGCAGAAAACACTGTTCACTATATATCGATGGTTTTTATATATTGTATAGAATAGATATAGAAGTTAGGGTACATTATAAATAAACTTTTTAAAATTTGTTTAAAATATTAATTGTCCATTATAGTTTTAAAAATTACATCTCATTCCTTAAAATTTTTAATCACATAACAAATAAAACTTTTTATTAATCAAATATTAAGTCAATTAATAGTTTTTAATAATGTAAACAATATATTTCAATTAAAAGTTTTCATAATTTTATGCAAGAGCCTTTCATTAATCAAATATTAAGTCAATTAACAATTTTTAATGATGTAATTTGTAAACAATATATTTCAATTAAAAGTTTTCATAATTTTATTCTTGCATAGGATAATAGTTAGAAATTTCATTTTTTTTTTTTTTTTTTTTGTCAATCTGGTAAGGATAAATTCTGACAAAAAATTATTTGTAATTTTCATAACCATAGGAGATCATTTGTGTTTTTAACAAATCTCAATGAGTATATTTATAATTTACCCTAAAATAAATGAAAATCCTCTTTTAAATTCAGTATGTAAAGGGACATTTTTGTCAATTCACAGAAATAAATTTGTCACCCTCTAGAAATTATGAGAAAAGGAAGAGAACACATTTCAGAAAAAGTTAGGGTGTACAAAACAGAGAGCAACAACATAAGCCAAACACACAAACAAAAAGAAAAGAAAAAAAAAAAAAAAATAGAAGAAGAAGAAACATTGAACATCAAATTGTAACAAAAACAATAAACTCTCCACCTTGCTTATCAAGAAGAAAGGGTCATTTAGGAATCTTCATTTTACAACAAATTGCCTTTAGAGATTCTCATATATATCCCTAGCAAAGATATGTATTACAAAATACAAAAAAACCCAAAGCATGCTCAACACTAGCTGTTGGGTTCACTAACATCAAATTGGTCTCACAGCTCTAGAATCCCTTTAACTTCCCATCATAGTTTTACATGCCATCGACCAAAAATTTTTACATTTGCAGAATCTTATCTTGCCACTGAGTTATGTATCCAAAAAGTCAGCCAAGTCTAACACAGTTTACAGCCTACCAAATGATTAGTGCTCTGAAAGATGCAACAAAAGCATATTTCTATACTGGGAGATACTTGTACAGGGTCAATATTTTCTTAGGCCATTGCCTCCCCAAAATGTCTCGTTCCTTTTTCAATTCTTCGTCTCAATTGCCGCCATTTTCTCCTCATAATTTAAAGTTTTGGCAGCAGTAAGAAGCATGTCCACGCCACCAGATTTATTAATCAATTCTTCGCTCTCTTTCTGTTCGTTTTCAGGATTCTCAAATGCTCCGCTTCCATCTTCACTGCTCTTTTTCAATTTATTTTGAACATTCTCATATGCCTTTTTCACCTTGCGTATTTGCCTAATCCCAGCATCACATTTTTTGCAAAACCATTTCCCTCTGGGAACCGAATTACGCGGAGGCTGCATACAATAGATGTGGTATGCATGATCACATACATCACATAGAACAATCTTTTCATCGTCTTGGTCAGTGAGGCAAGCTCGACACAGACAAGAAGGGCAGTACCAACGTGGACCATATGTGCCCAACTGCTTAGGTGTCAGACATTTCACATGGTAGTACTGGTGAGGGCAGTAGGGATGGCCACAAACCTTGAATTTTTCGCCATTGTCTACCACACACTGACAAAAGTTGCAGCGGTGTATATTTTTTCCTCCTTTTGATAGTTGGAGCCCATGTTCTACTAAACCATTTGAATTCTCGTCAAGTTCTGTGTCGTCATTTGTCAGATCATCATCTCCAACCCCATTGTTTGCAGGTCTAGAGGCATTTAGTTTCTCACACACCACACAATTGTCATGGGGCGATTCAATGCCATTGACGGTGCACTTGGCACAGTACCAACTTTTTAAGGGAATTTCTTCAATAGCAGGCTCAATGCAAGAAACATGGTACATCTCTTCGCATGAATCACACACCAGACATTCCCTTCCATCTGCCTTTTCTCCACAGCGCCAGCAAACAGAGACTTTGTACACACCACAGGCCTCTGTTAGGTCTAGTTTACTTTGCAAGTCCGATTCTTCAGTAAGAAACTGCTATTAATAACAAGAAGCAAATATATCTTGTTCAGCACCACATAACCAGATCTAAATCAAAATCTAATCACAAGGTTAAAACAACAATCCAAGAAATGATTTAGGACTTTTTTTTGTCAATACTCCCAAGGTCCAAAACATCAAATATCTAACAAGTTCAAACAGCAAACAATACTAACCAATAAAAAAAAAAATTTTAAAAAAAAAAAAAAAAACACTAGAGCAGGAAACAAAACGTTCAATAAAATGAATAGTTAGTTATCATAAAAAACTAAGGATAAGTGACCTTTTTGCAGTATAAAGCTTCCAAATAAAGCTTGCTTAGATGAACCAAATTCATTTTATCTTGTGAGTGTTTGGGAAGTGGGTTTTTATGTAGATTTTTTTAGTTGTAGAATATTATTGGATAAAAAAGTTTTTGTGTTTGGGAAGATAGTTGGGTTTTTTTGTGGTTGGATGTGATGTTTGTGAGAGAAAAAGTGAAATGATTATGGGGTTTGATGTAATATTTTGTTTGTATTTGTTTTTTTTGGTTTTGCAAAAACTTCATCTTTTAGTGGAAAAAATCAAAAAAAAAAAAATTTGGGAACCAAGTTCCCAAACCACCCTTATGAACTGCTTAATTGTGACAGCAGGAGAGACAGTGATGTGGCTCTGGGAGTTACAAGCAACATTTCCCAGAATCTACTGTCTACATATGCACATCCAACATTAAGTTCCAGCTATACACAAATACAGGAAAACTCCTGTACCTTCATTTACCTCATGAGGGGGAGCGAATGAAAAGATTTTTGATTGAGACAAACGTCTCGTGAACAAACCATCATACACGCAAAGCATAAATCCTCATAGAAATAAAGTCAAGCAGTTGCACAAAGTAAGAGCAGCATCAGCAAGTTAGTTCATATTTAGGGCTTTACCTGTTCGTGATAAGAAGTCCTAGACTTATCCGAAAGGCTCTTTGCAAGAGAAACCATATCAGCACCAACTTTTTGAAGCTTTGTCCACAACTGTAAAAATTATTCAGGTTCAAGACAGTAAGGCACAAGACAAAGGATTATGTTTTCATTAATGAGGCAACATAAGACAATAACCTCAATTGAATTTAGTAATGACACGCATTCCCATTTACATGGTTAGTTTGTATGTTCCCATTCTACGCAACAAACTCAGCTACAAACTTTATTTAGCAACTAAAACAGTTCTATCAACATAAAAGTATATGATTGGTAATGGTAGCTTGTCTTTCAGAAGTTTCACATGTCATGGACTATTTAGCTATGGTAAAGTAAAAGTACAAAACAAGTTTGCAATGCTTGGACTTCAAAAACACATCTAGATAAAGGTTGCAGGCTTGAAGCTTATACATCACCAAATTTGTTGAGATGTCAAAATAAGCCAACTGTATCACAATCAAAACCCTATTCATATTAAATACCTCACTACTTGCTACTGTTGTACTTCTCAAAGAATTATACATCAATATGCAATGCCACAAATCTGATATCCAAACTTCGACAAAAACAAGTCCACAAACACCATTTATCCCCACTCTCCGAAGTCACCCATCTAAATAGTGGAGGTAGATATCTCAATCAAAAGGTCAAAACTACAATAGTCAGGACAACATAATAACCATAGACCAATTAAGGAACATGACTAGCCTACCCAGGCGAGAGTACATCCCAGATCAAATGAGTCTCACATAAAATTAGGCATGACATATGAATTCAAAAGAGTCAATTTACAGATGTACAGAAAAACATATCAAGCTGCACAATCCCATTCATCATCACGAAATGAAAGTTTTTAAATTTTATTATCTTTCCATCAAAAGATTGAAAGTTGGAGCTAATCCTGTACAATTCTACAGTTCATAAATCACCGACCAAAATCTTCATCATATTAAAAAAAACTCCAAAACTTCTAACAATGGAACACGTTCTAATCTTCATAGCAAGCAATCCTCTCACTGTCTAATTCTATGTAAGACTTACTCTTAAACAACTATTTCTGAACTCTAAACTAAAGTCCACCTTGAACTCCACAGTAAAGACAAAGGCAACTGTTGCCGATTAACCCTTCGTCACCCTCCCTCCACTCCAACCATTTTATCTCTACCATTATAATTGACAGTGCAAGACAAACCCCTCACACCCTTTTAGCAGAATTTCATCCATCCTCACCTTTTTTTGATTAAATAGCTACTATCAGTTTCATAACATCATACTCAGCATTTGCAAGGAATTTCAAGAAATTTGATGAGGGTCACAGGAAACTAATGTTGTATGAAACCATTAGATTTCCAACATCTGAAATAAGAAATGGTGTTCCAGCAAGCAATCATATCAATTACTAGTATTGAAAGTTCTTCAAGTTAAATACACCTCATATGCTAAGTTGCATTTATAACAACTTTATGAAGAATCAGAAACTAACTTACACAGCAAATCTTGTTAACTGATTACCATTTATGCCACTATCTCTATGAACTAAATCAAGTCCTAGTTCAGAAGAAATAATATCCCATTAATTAAAAACCTTTTTGTATGATCTTATTACTAAATACCAAGTAATTACATAAGAAAGTGGAAACAGCTTTTAAAATTGCCAATAAATTTACGTCCAAGTTTGGATATTGTTTAAACATTATAAAGCATGGACAATTCAAAACTAGCAACCATCAATCATATGGGAATTCTATATCCAACATTTTCTGAAACCACTTTAGAATAGTGGCAAAACATGTATGCAATCTGAGAGGGCAATGTAGGTTAAAGATTCATAAACAATGAGACAGATAAAAAAGATATATAAAACATTTCTATTAAAGTTAATGACAATTGGCAAAAGTAGAATTAGGAAAAAAATTGCACACATACAGAAAATAGAAAGTCAGCATCATACAGTGTGTGTCAGTAAATATGTATTTTGTGCCCAATGTACTATGTTTATGCAATATCAAGGGTAAAATAAACCAAAATAAAATTATAATAAATTATAATTTTTTGCAAATTCTATCAATTTAACTTCAAAAATAAAATAAAATAAAATAACTTCATAAATTCTCTTGTATAAAAAATTACTAAATAAATATATTCACTGCCTGACGTCAGTTCTTAAATTCAGTTTAATACAGATGACAATGATAACAACAATTCCATACTTCCAGAAAACAAAATAGTGGCACATTCATCTATTGTGTTATTGCCATGAGATGAAAAATATCTCATTATGGAAACAAAAATCTAGAAGACAATAGAACAAGGCAAGGCCTGACACACTATTTAACGAGGTCCCTCCAGGCATTATCAAATGACATTTTAAATTTTGTAATTGTAATCAGCATCAGAATTCCAAGGTGCCCCAAAAAAATAGTAATCTTGTTTCACATTGTCATATACTTGTAACAATCTTCATAAGATATACAGGTACTAGAATGTTTAAAATTACTTTATATATGAGGGAAGAACAGCATAGATCTTTTGACTGACATACATGTAAACACAACCTAAGATTGTAGTATTGTCCCTTAAAAACCAAAATAGCAACAATTGACTAAGACACAAACTCAAGAAGTCTCGGGTAGAAATCATCCAGCACTTCCCCACACACGTGGATCGCAAGCAATGGCCTGCACCCATGGAAGTTAGTCTCAACTCCAAATGGGTCAGGGGCACTGAATGTTTTTAAACCCAAACTGTGGTTCAACTAGTAAAGCAGGGAACAAATCAAAAAAAAGGGATCAGGCAAACTCACAAAAAGTATTGCTACATGGAAACCTTTTCAATTTGTAAGAAGCACGAAGACCACCTCTTGAACCATCTATCTGCAAAAAGTTTTGCAGTTCACCACAAAAGCAATCGACTAACATAAATATAAGATTTTAGGGCATATCCAGTTCAGCCCCAACTCCAAACACTGCCCAAGCTCGAAGCCTCACATCACACCTCTCATGTACAGCAGCAATTGTGACTTCATGGGTTCTCTTGCAAAGGAAACACCTTCTAGACAGCGACTGAGAGGTCGGCTTCTTTCTGTCTCTCCCTCTATCTCTCATATTCTCATATGTTACTATGATTAAGATTAACAAAGTATTTACCAAATAATTTGTCACTAAATTAGACCAACATTTAACCTTCAAATATAACTTTTTCCCTTTATCGCACCATTTCTGTTAAATTTTAATTTTTCCCCTTAGCACTTTTTTGATGTTTTGATAAGCCCATGATCATCACGATCCAACTACACAAGTTAAAATTTTTCTAATTTTCCCCTTATGCTTTTCTAGTTTTGGCTAACCCATGATCTGATTAGATACACCTATGCATCTAACACAAAAAATTCAGCTTCATGAATCATGAATAACTCATATTATACCACATCAACAATGGCCTTGGTACAATACAAGAATAGAAAATAGAGTTCTTTGTGCATTAGACAATTAGTGCCTGTCAGTCAGTAGTGGTTGATAAGAGTTAACGTTATACTGCAGTCTGCATGTAATGTACTATAAATTTGTACATTGTGGTTTTTGCCATTATTCCACTGTCTCTACATTGTTGGCATACATGACAACATCGTATAGCCAGTTCTCAAGGATGGATCAATAGAGCAGTACAAAAACCCACTAAATGATATACAAAACTAAACCAAGGAACTGCAAATTAATGCTGAGCAATGTACAGAACATAAATAATTACACTAACAGAAACATTTTATGAAAATAAATGACAATTTGTTGCACAGTTCCACAGTTTTTCAAGAAGGCACAATAACATATCATTTCTATGCATAGTGTTCTGTGGAGCAAAGTTCATTAGATTTAAGTGTTTTATGGACTCCGCAACATACAAGAAATTCAATAAAGAATACATATATACTTCATGAAAGAGTTCAAAACAACTAATCAATGGAAAGCTGATAAAGAAATGAATAATCAATCTCTTTTAAAAAGATGAGAAAACATCACAATAAATACTACATTAAAATATCAGAAGCTCTCTTTCAACATTAAGGATCCCCAGAACCAACAAAGGAAAAACACTATTGGAAACTTGGATATATAATCCCTAATTGCTATTATATTTCCAAATCATGCTACTTCAACAAATCATAGAATCAACAACTAATCTAACACTTAATTGATACAAGCACAAAGAGAAACATGCATATTTCATTAACTGAATCATGGAAGGATAAAAAAAAATTACCTGTTGCATATCTGAATGAAAAGAATAGGTGACCTTTCATAAGCTCCTCTTTCATCCTTGAGTTTATAATACTAATGTCCAAAATGCTGTCAACTTTTATCCCTTGAAAATTTTCCAAGAGTAGGCTACATAGTTGAGCAAACTTTTCCGACATAACAATGTCAATGAAAGCACATCTACATAGATCAGCATTTGTACAGTTTGATTCACTTAGGGATCCATTGGACATTATGCCCACTTTTCCTCTAGAGCCATAATGGGTTCCATTAACCATCCGCCCTGTTTGTGAAGGGCATTTGTGGCTATCATCACAAGAATGAACAGGCTGCTGCAAACCAAACCACAGTAGAAGGAAAACCAAAACTTTTAAATGAAAATAAAATTAAAAAAGGAAAATTAATCATAAGCCTACTAAGATCATCTAAACCCATGACATTCTGGTGACATACCTTAGCTGCAGTTCTGCAACCACTTACTGGATGAAGCTTAAGTGCCTCTTGGATGCATCCCTGTAAACCACCTTCACTCTCACAAAAAGATTGATTCATTTGTTCTAAAACAATTTTCCTCCACCGGATCAGCTGGCAGTCATCTGAAGGAAGTGAGTCCATCCTAGGATGACTAACCTGCTCATAAGAACAATTGTGTAGCACCTTGTCCGTTGATGGTTCTACTGTCTGCAGGAAACCAAATAACATAAATATAGGTTACGAAAAGAACAAGGGGGAAAAGGGAGAAAAAGAATACTCAGAGAATGCATTGAATAGAGAAAATGTGAAAACATCTTTCATCAACTACTCATAATTTGAATACAATCTATAGACGCATCTCTCACATTTTTTAACTTTTATTTTCTCCTGATGTTCAATGCGATATTATTTACTAAATCAAATTAAATTTCTTCACTGCAAATATTTACAGATCTCTGCAAGAAGAATTAAGGAGAACATGACAAGACCAAACGACCTTCACCTCTCGATATTTCCTCTCACCAACTACATTTTGCCACACACCCATAAACAGTAGCCAGAGAAAAATTATTGCTGTGGCTTCTAAAATTTTCCTAATTTTTCTCAGTTAAATAAAAATAAATATCCAATAAAATAAAGCTTTGAAAATAATATTGCAAATGAACTTACATTTATCTACAAAAAGTTAAATTAAAACCAAGATTACTAGATTGACATGGATTAAGATAATTTATAATAAAAATTAAAATTAATAGAAGAAGAAGAAGAAGAAGCTAACCAGCCAACCAATGCAAAAAGAACGGAAGAGGTTGATGTTAACTTAAAATGGCTAACCTATCCATCTTATTAAACACCCATCTAAAGGTCATTCAACAGAAATTTTTTATTTCAACAAAATTGGTATCAAATAGCTAATTATTTTAGCCACAAAAATAGAGAAATCATTGTTGTCCAACCCCATAATTCTCCTAATTTTACAAAGGAATATGAACAAAATATTTTTTCAAATTAAGTTTTTGAAATTGCACGTGCAAATGAGCTTATATTATCACTTCTGCAGATAGGAACATCTAAGAAACCTCAATAACTAGATTAGGATGTATTCAGATAAGAAAGCCGAGCAACTAACAAACCAATGTAGAAAGCTTAGTTGCACGAAGCGGAAGCGGGAGCGGGAGCAGGAGCAGGAGCGGGAGCATGGAATCGTAGACATTTCAAGAATCGTTAGTTGAGAGTGTTTGTATATATTTTAAATAATATATAAAAATATATTGTAAAATTATATTTTTTATGGAACTATATATGTTATAAATAAATAAGAAGTATAAAAAATCATACGTTAAAATATTCTAATTATATACTTTTATTAGAATTTTTTTCATTTATTCTAAAATGTATTTATTACTTTTTTTCTATTTATTATAAAATATTTTTGTTAAAAATTATTTGTTTTATGTTATTTTCTTAAAAAATAGCATAATAACATTAATTCAATAAATATAATATAAATAAATACACATAAATTTATAAAGGCAATATATAATATATAAATTAAAACAGATATATATAATTTATAAAGGTTATATATAATATATAAATAAAAACATATATATACATATATAAGTATAATTTATAAAAACATAAATAAAAATATATATACACACATATTACATATATATCTATCTTTATATCTATATAATCTAAGAAGAGAAGTAAGATGAGAGAGAGACAGAGAGACAGAGAGACAGAGAGAGAGAGAGAGGAGTCGCAATGCCCAGCGAAGAGGGAGAGAGAAGTTGTGAACCACTTGCAAAGAGAGAGAGAGAGATGTCGCGAAGACCAACGAGAGAGAACTCGCGATGACCTGTGTGTGACTCGCGAAGACCAGCGAACAGGAAGGGAGAAGTCTGTGATGGCCTGCGAAGGTCTTGCAATGGCCCGCGATGTAGCTTTGACTGAGAAGAAGACAGATTTGTGATCAAATTCGCATTTCTCTCGCATCAAACTCGCGATTCTTCTACAAATCTGAATCAGAAGCACAGAATCATGCTTCTAAGGAAGAATCATGAGCAACATGAACGATTCCTGCTACTAAGGTACAAATAACAAAAGAAGACATTGATGACAAATAATACTAGCAAACCTATCCATTTTTTTCAACAACTACCCAAATGACCTTCAACGATATTTTTTTTCGACACAACAGGAACCAAATAATGTATGGACATCTAACAGATGTCTATCAAGCAATAACATATAGTATGTTCAGTGAACTTTGTCTCAAAAGACATTAACGGTGTGCAACATCCACTGTTTGCAAGTTGGTGCCAATTGATTACTGAAAGTTCGAGTTTTGTCCTACAAACAACACTATTTCAAACTAAAAGCTCAAGTAGAGAAAGAAACCCACACAAGGAAAGAGAGATAATAAGCATTCATGGATTGAGTTCAACTAGATAATCTATAAATAGCCTAATGAAATAGAATTTTTACTTGACAGAATGCTATGAACATCTATAAAGCAAAAACATCTACAAACATTGATTGTAGAAAACTGTCTTGAAGATTTTGTAAAAGATTATTGTGGGTGATGGGGATTAGAGGCGATCGGTTGTTGACCTCTAGGAAGATGGTAGGCACTTCAATGACTTAAGATCACCGGAGGTGGAGGAGTAGAAGATCAAGGCAAGCTTAGAGAGGGAAGAGGTGGCAGTGAGAGACCTTGAACACTTAATGTATGTTATGTGATTCTTGTTGCTCTTGCTGTGTGTTTGTGGCTGCACTTATGATGCCATTATATAGACTCCCGGAGTATTGCAGCCCAAGCAACCTCAAGACAGGTGGCAAGTTTTCCTCAACTCAACAGGAGGGTGATATCAGCCCTACTAGCTGTGTCCTATGATTTAGGTCCTCAGGGAGGTTGCATCATAGGAACTGTAGGGGTAGGTGTGATATCTTGAGAGGTGTATCATATGTGCATCAGATGTAAGTGTAAAGTCAACGTCTCTTTCTCTAAGCCAGGTCAAAGGGGGAGCTATCACTGCAGGGAGATAGCTACACAACCTTGACGATCCCGAGGTCTTAGCCTCCAATCCACAATCCTCCAATGATCCCAAGCGGAAGTGCCTAGATCCTGCTCCCGACCTAGGCAGCCAAGAAGGTGAATGCATGGGTAAGCCAAGGGCTCACCTTAGTAGCAAAGTAAACATAGGTGAACCGAGCATAGGTGAGCCAAGAGTCCGGCTATGTTGCCATGGAGTTGGGTGAGTGGGTAGAGAATACATTTCTTAAGTTATGAAGGGCCATGAAGAGCTCTAAGTGAGCCAGCTCCATGTGGCCTTGTTTCATTCTTAGTGGTGTGCATGCCCCTGCTTAGGCTAGGCATACAATCTCGACTCATCGTGGTGCCTCAGGGGTCTGCCACGTGGATGTGTAGTGGTGCTGATGTGACGCCCGTTAGGCTGGCCACGTGCCAAGTATAGTATAGTATAGTATAGATACCCACAATTATAAATCTATATCAACTCCAGACAAATGGATGCATAACTAGTGCATATAAATAGCAACTCATAAACCATCTTAAGTAAACCCAGAACTTGCCACCCAAATATAACAATACACGATATCAAGCACATTCAATAAAGATCCTCAACAGAATCTTCATGAGATTGAGTAATAAACATTAAACATGATCGGTTTTATTTTTAACAGAATAAACACTATCAGTATAAATAAAATAAGTTCACATTGAACAAGCAAAAAGCAAGAAATTTTAACTAAAGAACTTCTTAACATATTAACATTACGACATTTACAGGCAGCATGTTCTTAGACATGATCACTAAAAGCTTTGGTTGCTTGGGGTGCTCTAAAACAGCCAGCTTTTGGGCTAAATAAGTCCAAAAAAAAAAACCTAATTGTCATCAACTAAAAAAGCCAAAAAGCCACTCAACTTCCCTAACACGTCAGCTTTTTTAGATTCTATAAAAAAAAAATCAAAAGGCAAAAAGGCACTAAAAAAACCAACCCCAAACGGCTTACAAGTAGCATGTCATAGTCATGAACAATAAAAGCTTATGATGGTTTCTACATGATTCTTAGTAGTTTATCGAGGAATTCATTTTGATACTTAGACTTAGTTCAAGACATAATGGTTCTCATGCACTGGCTTAAAAAATTACTTTTAATATTAAAGAGGGCAAGCAATTTTCTTTTCATCCATGGCAGCAAAAAAAATCCAACCAATAACTATATTCAGCATTTAGAAGAAGTGTACAAAAGAAGACAGGCGAATAACAAGAGAAAGATAGAGAAGAAAAAGACATGAGAGCAGGCGTCAAGAAAAGTTCAAATAAATCAGTAGCAAAACTCTAAACTTTTTAAAAGTCTTAATGAGACAAAAATATAAGCAGCCTGTAACAAGATGGAGGCCAAAAGTTAAAAAGATGTTTTCAGAAACAATACAAAGTTGTTATCATACACATTGAAACACACACTATTGTTGATCTGTAGCCATTACTATATCCAGGTTCTCTAGATAAAGGCACCACAAGCATGGATAACAAAATGAAGTTACCCTCTTCTTCATCAAGTTTTACCATTTTACCACTTTATTCTAGCAGGCTTTTAGTTTACATACTTACTTTCCAAGTTTTTTGAGGTAAACACGTATGAAAATATATTAGATGAAATACTACTATCGCTATCTCACCATCTGAAAGGGTGTATTGTGTATAACGGACTTCTAATTCTGAGATAATGCTAATATTGACACCAAAGATAAACATTTAGTTCACCTCTCCCTATTGTAGAATAGATGGACATGTGTACCAGGCCTGATTGGACTTTTAGTGTGAACAAAAAAACGTACAATGACACCACTGATGAGTTGAGTTCTCTAATTTAGATGCCAACAGTCAACCCTAAGGCTAAGAAAAAGATTTGCTTGTCACAACTTCTCTCTAACTAAAGGATAAAAGTTTCCGACATAATTTCATTTTCACACCTTTTGTCACTTATAATTAATCCATTACCATGTAAACCAAAAAAAAAAATGGCTCAGAAACATGTTAGAACCTATATCTTCCTTTATTATATCAAAAAATAGTTCAATTTTGTAGCTAAATGGTGACAATTGCACAAAACAAGCCAAACATGAACTTTGTAATACTGTCACACACTTAGCCACATTTCAAACTAAATACCCAATGTTCAACTTTTCATCAAAAATCAAGAGAATTGTTCAGGGTTTTGGAATTTCAGTATGGTTTTAGTTTATTCATTTCAGTTTCCTACTCAATTGAAAGCAATTCACCATACTTTTGCTGCATTCCTAAATCTTAAAATTTACAATTACACAAAATTCTAAAACAGAATTAAGAAAGATATCAAAAAAGTAATAAAAATAATTAATCAAAGCATAAAGAATAACTCATTTACAAACACATCCATAAATTCATAGACATCAAGCATGGGAACAGAGGCTTGGATTTTTCGAAGAAGCAAACGAACCTTATCCGGGAGTTGATTGACTGAATCTGCAGCAACCTTCCCATATTCAACCAATTTGGTCTCTGAACTACCCATCTTAGCATGCCTTCGCCTCTTGTATGTCCGAAAACCATTACAAGACAACCCAGCAGAATTCCCATCACCAACAACCCCATTTTCAACTCCAGTAGCAAACCCATTCATTGCATCACCACTCCACTCCATAACCCCACCACCACACTCTTCCCTAACACCATTACTCTCTCTATCCTCCTCGACCATTCCTTAACCTCCCAATTTATAAATAAATAAATAAATCCCCACAATTCCCAAGCTTCTGAGCACCAAATTAGGGTTCCACAAAAGAAAACCAGCTTAAACCATCCAAAACCTCAATCTTTCTGTAGATACACAAATACCCATTTCACCACATCGACGGCACAACTAAAATCTAAAAGAATGAAGAAAAACTGAAAATAAAAAATCGAAACAATTACAGTAAATTTAAGTTGAAAAAAGGTTGAAAGATTACAACTTGCGAGCAAGTACACATATATGTAAGCAATATATATATACATCTATACGCAGAGAGAGGAAGGGGGGGCTTACCTGAGTTGGGGAAGACGAGAGAGGAGAGAGAAATTGGAACCCTAGAAGGCAATTCTGGACAGCTCTGCAACTGTGAGAGAGAGAGAGAGAGAGAGAGAGAGAGATGGTGGGGGCTTATCCGAGAATTTGGGTTCAAAATTTGAATGCGGAGGGGCTTTGGTTTGGACTTGGAGGTGTGCGTTCAGTTACATGTGACGACGTTTTTGTTTTTGTTTTTGACTGGGAACTGGGAGTTGACGGTACGTGACTCGGCTGCTGCTGTTTGGTTGGCGACTGACAGTTGACGGTTCTGCCGGTTCTGATGGAAAAAATTAATTTATTGATTTATTTAATTACATCATTTTTTTTTTTGTGATAATTTCTTTAAAAAATTAATAAACTAGACTTAAGTGGTCTACAGTACAGTAGTGTAGTGGGTTTGGTTACGTTGCTAGTTAAAAAGACCTGTTTGTGTAACTTTTAAAAGAAAAGTTTTTGGCAATAAATTTTTTTAGTTAAAAAAGTCATTACTAAAAAAAAGTTTTTTTAGTACTTTTTATTAAAAAATTAATTAAAATAATTAGTTGCCAAAATAATTCATTACAATTTTTTTTTTTTACTTTTTTTACTTTTCAATAATTAATTCTTTTAATTTATTTAAATTATTTTATCATTAAACATTAGATTTTCAATATATATAATTTCATAAGTTGCACTAAATAGCTTTAAAAAATAGTTTATTGACTAAAAAATTTATTTTACTTTAAAAAATAAGTTTGATTTATTTGACAAATTCATTTCTCTCTAAAAAAAATTCACTTTAACTATTTTAAAAACAATTAAAAAATTCAATAAGCTAACATTATCATTTTTATATATTTCTTTTTGGAAATGGTTCCCTTCCATATTACTATATGTCGTACTTTTTTATACTTGATTTTGCTAGTCCACTCTAGGTTTACAATAATAATAATTTGAACTGTTCATTTCCTAAATTTTGCAATGAAAACATTGTGCAAAAAATTAGGAAAGTTAGCCTGTTGATTAAAACCTTTTACACCTCATTAGAAAGTAAGGCCAAGTTTGGGAATCTGAAAAAAAGTTAAAAAGTCAAAAAATTACTTAAAAAGTTAAAAAATTAACATTATTCACCAAAAGTCAACAATTACGGCTGCACAACTCTCAATTTAAATTTTTTCCTACAAATCAATTTTTATAATTTTTTATTACATATTTTTCCATAAAAAGTCAAAAAGTTAACCCAAACATTCATCTTTTCAACCTCAATTTTTTAATTCAAAAAGATAAAAAGTACACTTATTTAAAATACCCCAAACAACCCCTAAGTAACTTGAATCTTTTTACAGGTATATGGATCTTATTCTATGTAAATTGATTGAATTTTATTCAATGGCGGAACTAGAAGCTTTATCCGAGTGGGGCCATCTTATATACATAAAAAATACAGAGTTAATTTTGATACATTACTAATTGAACATAATTTGTTATATAAGCGTTGTGAAATAAATATTTCACAAGACAATTAAATAAATGTTTTTTAGTTTTAAAAGTTTTGAACTATTATTCGTTTGGGAAGTGAGTTGCCTTTTTGATTTTTTGGTTTTTTTGACTATTTTAACATGTGGCTAAAAAGTCTCGTTTGGAAAAAAAACTTTTGATTTTTTTGGATTTTTTGACTTTTTTGTAAGTGAAATAATATAATGATTATGATTTGGATGTGATGTTTTGTCTTATTAGACTAAAAAGCCTATTTTATTTTATTTTTTTTGACTAAAATAGCCAAAAAAAAAAAAAGTCCCAAATTAGTATACAATTGGTTAAACCATTATTTTAAACTATTTTATTGATTAATATAATTTAGTAAATAAGAAGTAAAAATGTATAAAACCTCTAAAACATAACTCTTAAATTTACATTTAATGGCGTTGATACATGTCAGTTAATTGTTTAGAAATCTATCAACTAACACTCAATTCCTGCCACGGCATTGTGAATAAACTTAAGGGTAAAATTTCAAGTTCTTTACCATTATTCACAAAAAAAATATGCATACTAATTTATTTTCAAGTTATAAAAAGAAGTGATGTATATACTCTTGTATTAGTAGTAAAATTGACTCGATAAAATTGATGATATTATTTAAAATATAAAATAATTAGAGATTATTTTCATTGTATATTGTGAAGTATTAATGAAGTAGAAAGTTAATAAAATAATTTTTATAAAATTAAAAAATCATCTCATTGTGTAGTTTATAAATATTTACGGAAAGTTAATAAAATAATTTTTATAAAATTAAAAAATCATCTCATTATGTAGTTTATAAATATTTATAAATATAAATTTATAATAAATTATAATAAAAAAAAATCAGATGGGGTCGGAGCCCCTCCCGGCCCTACACAGTTCCGCCCATGATTTTATTATAATATCATGTATTAATAAATAAATGTTACATTGTGCATGATTCACAAAAATATTTTAAAATAATAATTGAAATGGAAAGGGTTACTATGATAGTGTAATTGAAATGGAAATGGAAAGGGTTACTATGATAGTGTAATTGAAATGGAAAGGGTTACTATGATAGAATAATTTTAAATAAAAAGGGAGCTGTGGTTCTTTCTTTTAGGGATGGTTTGGAGAGTAGGTTAGAAGTTAAAATAATTAAAGATAAAATAGATTAAAATAGATGATAAAATAAAATATTATATTAGATAATAAGATAAAATATTATATTTAAATTATAATTATTTTATTTTTTTCTCTTATAATTATCAAATCAATTAAAAAAAATAACTGACTTTCAAAATATAACTTTTTAGCCAAGCTAAAGTTAAAATATCAACTAAAATAACCAACATTCCAAATGAGACCTTAATATGGTAGGGTGGTTATCCTAAAATAATCAATTGTAATAATAGTTTGAATGTCAATTTTTTTAATCTAACCAACTATGAGAATTGGCTATGTTTGGCATAAGTTTTTCTGGTTATTTTAGCCACAAAAAAAAAACAAAATACACAAAAATGGCAAACTGACCAAATTTAAGATTATTTGAAAATTTGATTATTTTAGTTAATTTTTAAATTTTGTATAAAAAAATATGTACAAAAAAGTGAAGAACATCTATAAAAAAGTAAAGAAAATAGTTGATTTTTTTATATTAATTTTTTGACTAAAAAAAAATATGGTACCAAAAACAACTCACAAGTTATTTTGGGTATGACTTATAAATTATTTTTTTATTTATTACAAAAAGACATATAAAAAAATAAAAATGTAATGTGATCTAAACCTTCGTTTGGGATGTGAGTTGACTTTTTGACATTATAACTATTTTAGTTTGAAAAGTCTCGTTTGGAATGAATTTTTTGTATTTTTTGACTTTTGTAAGAGAAAAAATGAAATGATTATGATTTGGATGTAATACTTTGTCATATTAACTTTTTAATCTATTTTATCTTTTTATGACCAAAATAGTCACAAAATATAATAATAATAATTATGAGGACATAATTTTTGAATGATAACACGTAGCCGAGGTGTCACGTATTCTGGTCATGACACCGAAATGATCTCAGCTAGGCTGAGGTTATCTGTGAAGAAACCAGAATCCAGGATAAGCAGATAAGGGACAAGAGTCCTAGAATGAGAGAGGACTTCAGTTTGGGTAAAGATAAGACTCTTAGAGAGTTTATCACAATCCTACTGGGAATCCAAGATTAGCAGTAATCCTAAATCCATTGAAGCTAGGCTTCTATTAGGACTAGGTTTGTGTTGACTATAAAAGAGAGGCACCCTCATGGGTCTAAGATATGCTTTTATGCTCTGAATAGTGAGTTAATCATTTTTGCTATCTTTGAGAGATAACTGACTTGATCATCGGAGTGCCCCCGGGTGGACGAACTATCACCGGAATCTCTTATTTTTGTTGCAGGTCGTTCGGGCTTCATCTATTATGCTAGTGTTCTCCAGCTGAGTACTTAGTTGGTAGTGTGGTCAGAAATTCCGTCTGTGGGAAAGAAAGGAGAATAGATAGCCAACGACAGACAGAAATAAAAGGTTGGGGATGACAGCCCTACTGAGAGTGGGAAACATATTGACCTTGATATCGAAGAAGACAACTACAACGAAGATACTCGTGATAAGAATCACGGAGGAAAGGACGTCGGCCAAGAGGGCGGCTTACCGAAGAAATTGGACTGGAGCAGGTATTATAACGAGGATGACCTCCAAGTATGGAAAGATAGATGCCTGCGGAGGGACGACGAGATGAAAGGAATGACGAACAAATTGGCGAACCTACAAATAGTCGTCAATTTCATGATGCAGAACAACGTGATGCAGTCACTGTTCCCTTTACAAGATATGCCGATTCCAGCGGCCAAGAAAGATGCCCAAAAAGGGGGGTAGAACACAGTTCCTGCAGTCCCTCAACGAGACAGGGCAAAGGGGTCGTTCTTACCGGCCTTCACGGGAGGTCGGGCATGGAGAATCAAAGAGGGCTAGAGAATAATGCTTGGGAGTTGGAATTTACAAGCTAAGGTTGGTTTAATGCTTGTTGAAATTTAAATTTATAAGTTGAAGTTAAACCGAGGATATATGTAACACTTGTTGAAATTTTAAAATTTTACAAGTTGAAGTTAAACCGATGACATGTTTAACACTTGTTAAAATTTTAAGAAAAATTTATAAGTTGAAGTTAAACTGAGGTCATGTATAACACTTGTTGAAATTTTTAAGAAAAATTTACAAGTTGAAGTTAAACTGAGGTCATGTTTAATACTTGTTGAAATTTAAGAAAAATTTACAAGTTGAAGTTAAACCGAGGTCATGTTTAATACTTGTTGAAATTTTAAGAAAAATTTACAAGCTGAAGTTAAACCAGGGTCATGATTAAAGGAAGGAATGATATACGTTCCATCACCTCAGGATGCCAAGGTAATTGTAAGGCCCCTGAAATATGTATTTACTTCTCAGACCCTAATGATGAATTATTTTCTTAAAGCCATCGTTTACTTGAATTAATTTGAATCTTGTCAGTTAGCAATTGCTATTTTTATTTTTATCAAAACAGAAATTCCCTAACCTAATTTAATTCTACCTAGGTTACATGTATTTAACTTCAAGCCCTCATTTATATATATATATATATATATATTTTTTATTTCAAAACTTGCCCCCAAAATAGTAATTATATCTTGTACCATGGTATGCCATCAATCTTGCATATATATATATATATATATATATGTGTGTGTATATACACCTTGAGGGATGTGCCTAGGACCTAAATTAATAAAAAATTTACCCCATCACACTCCCCCAAGGCTAGCCCTCCTAGGGAAGGGAGAAAGGAGCCAATTTTCCAAGATGATGATTATGAAATCCTAGAGAAATACAACCTAGTGATCTACCTAGGATACAAAATCCAAGAATTGGTTTTATTACAACTAGATTTGGCCTTAACCAATGGAACAAGCCTCCTAAGACCCTTCTATTCCTTTAGAATTCAAGAAAAATCCTAACTTTCCATCCAATCCCAACTAAAGGGCTTTTATGTCCTTTTACCCCAAATTTGCCTATATATACCACACCCTCCCTAGCTTGCAAATATACACACAACACACTCACTCACACACATTTTGGTTAGAAAGAGAGAGGAGAGCAAGGAAGAGAAATCTAGAGGAGAAGAAGGAGGAAGAAAAGAGTTTCTTGTGCAAAGCTTGGAGGGTAAGCCACCAACACAACCCTCTCTTCATTTTCCTTTCTAATACATGTTTTTAAAGATCCTAAATAAAGTTTCAGATCTGTTATTATCAAGCTCCTATGTTAAAAATACTAAGATTTGAGTATTGTCTACATCTCTCTTGTATTCTACCCATTTTGGCACAAAACGATCTTCTTTTGTACAAATCTCTCAACTTTTCAAGGGTACTCTTTCAAACAAATTTTCTGAGTTAACCATGTGATAGTTAGCATATTTTCTTCACAAAAGAAATGAGACTTTCCCATGGTGGAACCCCCTTTTTATAATTTTTCTTGTTTTGGGCATTCTACCTTAAAACTTGTTTTTGCAGTCAACTTCCAAAAATTCCAGAAAAATGTACAAAAATATTCTGAACCTCTATTTTGTGTCAAAACCTTCCTTAATGAGTTATCTTTCAACTAAAATTGGTTTCATCGAAAAACATTGAGTGGTTTGCAAGAAAATCAAGTTTTCGTAACAGATCAACAGAACTGGGCAGATACGGGCAGATTCTCGGCAGATTCGGACAAGGCTGGACTATTTTCTAAATAACTTAAAATCGGGAAAATCAATCCCATTTCCGAAAAATGTTCTAGAAACTAGATCAAATTCTCTACGAACCATAGGAAAACCGAGTCCGGTGGATGATCCTAAGTAGTCCTTTCATATTAACCTTCATGTGATGTTAAATATGGAAATTTGTTATGTTGGATGTTTTATGCTCTTGTATTCATGAAAATGTTTAATGGCTTATTATCATATCTTGGCATGATGTTGTATGGGTATGTTATGTTATTTATCTTCTTATCTTGAGAAGGCATGCTTATGTGGATTTTATTTTATTGTTTAGTTGGACTAACCTTGACTTAAAACACTTAATTCAACGGGAAACCTAATTGGGTGGGTATTGGGTTTTCGAACACTTGAGTTATGAAAAGATGATAATATGCGATATGTGGTTGTTGGGATGCGTTCCCTATTCGTTAAAATCTTGCAAGTGGTTTTGGGACCCTTGAACGGAGCGGTTGTATTCGGACCCTAGGTGGTTTGGTGTAAGGAGGGATTCGGGCAAGGCCTTATTTTTACCGTCTCTTTTGAGGCCCTGCGGTTGGCACTACGCGGTATATAACCGTTGATAGGCATCCGAGGTTAGTTCTGCAACAAAGCAGCAAAAGAGGGGGCATACCGAATAATCCGCGTCCGATTCTTGTGGTCGGGAGGACGGAATCTCTTTGGGGGATTTCTAGTTACTAACATCTGACTCAACTCTTAATGTATTTATTTATTTATTGGAGTATCATGCTTTACTACTTGGTGCTATAAATGTGATTGTGTATTGGACTGGAAAAAGGGGTGGGATGTGTGTGTGTGTTTACTGGGCATTCAAAGCTCACGGCGTATCATGCCAGGTGTGAAAGCAGAACTTCGTAGCGGAAGGCAGCAATGGAAACCTTTGAAGACTTTTGGCTATCTTAGGAATACTAGAAGTTTCTTTTTGAATATTTTTGTAAGACTCATATGAAGCTTAAAACTTTCTTTTGGGATGTAATGTAATGGAACAATCTTTTTAATCAAGTATAATTGTGGTTGTTATGTATCTATATCCTATGTATAAACCTTATCGTTGCTTATGAGACCTTGTGCCAATGCCTTGTAAGATCTGTCAAAAAGGTATTGCGCTGCCTAAGAAAACTGGACTTAGAAGAGAGGCTATTTTGACTCCTCCGGCAATCTGGGATCTTACCTGGTTATTGACCATAGGACTCACTAGTGACTCTCCCTTGACTGCAACCTATAGTGTAGAATCAAGGCCACAACTTGGTATCGAGCCTAGGTTCAACCCTTAACCCTCGCAACCCTACCCGACTCTAGAAGCCCTTACCCCTTATCTTATTTATTTTATCACACTATTATAAGAAGATTAACTAATGAAACTCCTTTTCCACCTTAGGATGTCGTCAGGAGACTATCCAGGACGCGGCATCAATACCGACTCGTGGGGTGTTTTTCGTATACAAGGAAGAAGGGCCATGTCTGTCAGCCCTTACTTTAGCCGACGTATTTGTGAAATCACCGAGGAAATTATCAAACCGAGATACGCAAGGTGGAGCAGAATACCCCGCTATACTGAGGGCGAAGAGGTCTTTGATACGCCGCCTACAATTTCTGAGCCGGGCAGCAAGGAAGGCAGTTGGAATGGAGCAAGAGGAACAAAGGTGGGACTCCCTGATACAGGGAGCGTTAACCACCATGGCAGGCTTCGGTGAAAGCCACGAATCTTGTTACCACGGGCTAGGTAACAATCAACCGATAGATGTGGAGCGACCACGGAGGCGACAAGGCGAACCTAGCCCACCCTATAGAGATATCATCTGAACACAATCCCCCCTCACCAATGTACAACCCCCGCTCTCCAGGACAGGCCACCGACTCCGCTGATGAAAACCTGGACGAAGACTTTGATTGGTCGGGAAATGAAAACTAATTTGAGGGGTAATAAAACTAGACTTTTGTAAGATCCGCTGATGAGGATCCTTAAGAATAAGATAGTTTGAACTTGTATGCGTAGATGCTCTTGAATGTAACTCCGAGATGGGAGCCCCTTTTGTAATGATGCCTATTATTATATATAAAAATGATGTGTTGATCTATGTTATTGACTGTTACTTGCTTTAGTGCACCCTAAGGAAACTGAACCTTTATTTCAAATCTAAGTAGTAAGATTTTCTAAGACTGGAAACCAACTCACCTCGTGCCATGAACAGAATGGTAGTCACGCCGAGCCAATGGCTATACGAAACCAAAGAACAATGTACGAAACCGTCCCAGGCATCAACACGAACCCATCCTCGCAGGGGCCGACATCCCCAACAACTTAGGTCATCAGATTTTGGAGGAACTAGGGCAAATAAGGAACAATCGGCAGAATGAGAGGACTCGACTCTTTTCTGAGTTTCGGAAGCAGAGGCCCCCAAAGTTCACAGGCATACCGAACCCGAAAATAGCTGAGAGTTGGCTTCGGCAGATGGAGAAAATGCTAGACACTATGGGCATCACCGAGGCCGCTGATAGAATAGCTTTGGCAGTATTCGAGCTCGATGATGAGGCCGACCATTGGTGGGAGTTGATGAAGAACACTCGTGACGTAGCAAGCCTGTCATAGAACCAGTTCAGGGAACTATTCTTAAATAAATATTTCCCAAGTACTATCCGCCGGGAACGAGTCAAGGAATTTCAAAACCTGGAACAAGGAAATATGACCGTGACCCAGTATGTTGCAAAATTCGAAGAGCTAGCCCGCTATGCAACTAGGCTCGTGGCTAATGATGAAGAAAAAGCAAGGATGTTCGAGTGGGGACTAGACCTTACAATCAGGGGAAGAGTCCTTCCGCAACGACTCCCCTCATATGCCGAGGTGCTAGAGACGGCATTAGAATCTGAAAGGGAAGTGAACGACGCGAGAAGGGCTTGGAACAAGAGAAGAGGAAGTCAGGCGACTATTGGACCTCAAAGGAACCTGAAGAGAAGCATGACCTCGAAGCCCTACTCCAGACCACAACCACAACAGCAACGATAGCAACCGCAGCAACAGATTTAGAGAGGAGGCTATCAAAGGCCGGCGGGACAAATCCAGTGCTTTCATTGCCAACAGTTAGGGCACAAGAAGAGCGAATGCCCCCAACTCCCTCCATCTGGATACCAAGGAGGAGGTTCCGGAGCAAATGCCCAGGCATTAGGTGGGCAGAAGCCTTGGACAAACAAGACAAGACCTCTAGGCGTGACACCAAAGAATGAAGGAACTCGAACGCCAAGGCGGTGGCAACGGAAGGCAACCGTGAGTCTTTGCCTTGCAAGAGGAAGAAGCGGACCCGTCTATAATTGAGGGTAATTTAGTACTATACAACTCTTGGGTGCATGTTTTATTTGATACCGGTGCATCACATTCTTTTATATCCTCTGCTTGTGCTAAGTCATTAGAACTTGAATGTGAACCTTTAGAAACTGCCTTAAGTGTAATGTCACCTATGGGAGGATGCGTTCGGGTAGGATTGATATGTAAAGACTGTAAGATAGGAATGTCGGACCTACGTTTAACTTGCGACCTTCGTGTCATGGAAATGTCAGACTTCGATATCATCTTGGGTATGGACTGGTTGTCCGCCGACCGAGCAGTGATCGACTGTCGTCAGAAGAAAGTGGCAGCTCACACGCAAGATGGAACACGTTTCCAATTTAAGGGGGATAGACAAGACCCCATGGCTTCAACAAAACATCGAACGCGGTGGCGCGATCAACTTGCGGGTAGAATAGCAAGTCTAATTCTAAATTAGGAAGGCCGAGGAAAGATAGAGCTTCCGCGCGTAGTGTGCGATTATGCAGATGTATTTCCTATGGAATTGCCAGGATTGCCACCAACCCGAGAAGTAGACTTTGGCATCGAGCTACAACCTGGAACTACCCCGATATCCATGGCTCAGACGCATGGCACCAAAGCAGAATCGAGAGAATTGAAGACACAACCGCAGAATTGCTCGAGAAAGGATTCGTTAGGCCAAGCACGCCGCCACGGGGAGCACCCGTGTTGTTTGCTAAAAAGAAAGATGGGTCGTTGAGACTATGCATCGACATCACAACTCAATCGAAGTCACGATTAAGAACCGATACCCACTCCCGAGGATTGATGATCTTTTGACCAACTTAGGGCTCAAGGTGCTATTCAAAGATCGACCTCGTGTCGCTACCATCAACTACGAGTCAAGGAGGAGGATATACCAAAGACTGCCTTTCGTACTAGATACGGCCACTATGAGTTTGTAGTAATGCCCTTCGGACTAACTAATGCACCGGCAGTATTCATGAGTTTGATGAATAAGATCTTTAGACCATACCTTAACCAGTTTGTAGTAGTGTTCATTGATGACATCTTGGTATATTCAAGGTCTGAAGAAGAGCATGAGCAACATTTAAGGATTGTCCTCCAAGTTCTTAGGGAAAATCGGTTATATGCCAAGGCAAGTAAATGTGAGTTCTAGTTGAATGAAGTAAAATTCCTAGGGCACGTGGTATCAGAAAATGGGATTGCGGTGGATCCAACCAAAGTGGAGGCAGTATTAGATTGGAGACAACCAAAAACCGTGTCAAAAATCCGCAGCTTCTTAGGATTGGCCGGTTATTACCGGAGGTTCATCCAAGATTTCTCCAAACTAGCGAAACCAATGACTCGTCTGACGCAAAAGGGAGTAAAGTATGAGTGGGACGAAGCTTGCGAAAAATCCTTCCAGGAGTTGAAGAAGAGGTTAACTAGTGCGCCAATTTTGACCATCCCAGAACGAGAAGAGGGGTACACTGTGTATTGCGATGCGTCTAAAGAAGGGTTAGGTTGCCTCCTCATGCAAAATGGAACAGTAGTTGCATATGGATCCAGGCAATTGAACCCTCATGAGCGCAATTACCCCACACATGACTTGGAGTTAGCAGCCGTGGTTTTTGCCCTAAAGCAATGGCGACATTACCTGTACGAGGAACAATTTGAGATTTTCACAGATCACAAGAGCTTGAAGTATCTATTCACCCAGAAGTACCTTAACTTGAGACGAGGCGATGGATGGAGTACCTTGAGGACTTCCAGTTCACTCTCTCATATCACCCCGGTAAGGCCAACGTAGTAGCAGATGCTCTAAGTCGTAAGAGCGGAGGGATGATGGCTAAGATCTCCGTCAAGGAATGGGATATGGTTAAGACACTTGGTGAGTTCAGAATCCAAGTAGAATCTCGAGATACAAAGGCATGTCTTAGTGCGCAGAAGGTGATGCCTAAGTTGATGAATGAGGTCATGGAGGCCCAGAAGCACGATCAAGAGGTAGCTTACATCAAGGACGCTCGAGTCGAGAACCCATGTCTGGTTGGATAAATCACCCCGAGGGGAGTTTAAGATACCAGGGTAGTTTGTTTGTACCATGTGACGAGTTACTTAGAGAAAAGATACTGAAGGAATGTCACCATTCTGCATTTGCGGTCCATCCAGGAGGGACTAAAATGTACCAAGATTTGAAGAGGCAGTATTGGTGGAATGGGATGAAGAAGAAAGTGGCTAAATTTGTAGCGAAATGTCTGACATGCCAACAAGTGAAAGCGGAACATCAGAAACCAGGAGGAATGTTGCAACCTCTACCAATAGCCGAATGGAAGTGGGAGTATGTGACGATGGATTTTGTGACAGGATTGCCTAAGTCACCTAGAGGACGCGACGCTATATGGGTAATAGTGGACCGTCTTACCAAGTCAGCACATTTCTTACCCTATAAGATGACCGACACCTTAGAGTCTATGTGCAGACTCTACATTGGGGAAATCATTCGACTACATGGAATTCCGATATCTATTGTGTCAGATCGTGATCCACGATTCACCTCTCGATTTTGGGGAAGCCTGCAGGAAGCTCTTGGTATGGAGTTATGTTTTAGCACCGCCTTTCACCCGAACAGATGGACAATCTGACGCACTATCCAGACGCCGTGGATATCTTTGAGAGCTTGCGTAATGGATTTTCAAGGAAGTTGGGAACGACACCTACCCCTAATTGAATTCGCCTACAACAACAGCTTTCAAGCTAGCATCGGTATGGCACCCTTCGAAGCATTATACGGACGACCTTGTAGATCGCCAATTTGTTGGACGGAAGTGGGAGACGCAAATCTGGTAGGACCCGAACTTGTCCTAGAAACTACTGAGAAGGTCAAATTGATCCGACAACGGTTGAAGACTGCTCAGGATCGTCAGAAGAATTATGCAGACAGGAGGAGGAGACCATTGATGTTTGAAGTAGGCAGCCACGTGTTCCTAAAAGTGCAACCCAGGCGTGGAGTCGTACGTTTTGGGAGAAAGGGGAAGCTGTCACCACGATATATTGGACCTTTCGAGATATTGGAAAGAGTGGGCGAAGTAGCATATAGACTAGCTCTACCCCCGCAGTTAGCAGGAATCCACAACGTCTTCCATGTGTCTATGTTGAGAAAATACATCGCTGACCCATCACACGTCCTCAAATGGGAAGATATCAGCCTTGACAAGGATGTTACATTTAAAGAAGGACCAGTAGCAATACAAGACAGTCGAGAGAAGAACCTCAGAGGCAAGATGGTTCACTTGGTGAAAGTACTATGGCGTCACCGGGGAATTGAGGAATCTACTTGGGAGCGCCAGGATTGGGTGAAGGCAAATTACCCTGAGCTTTTCGAAGACAGTATGTAGCTGAATTTCGGGGACGAAATTGTTTTAAGGGGGATAGGTTGTAAGGCCCCTGAAATATGTATTTACTTCTCAGACCCTAATGATGAATTACTTTCTTAAAGCCATCGTTTACTTGAATTAATTTGAATCTTGTCAGTTAGCAATTGCTATTTTTATTTTTATCAAAAGTAAATTCCTAACCTAATTTAATTCTACCTAGGTTACATGTATTTAACTTCAAGCACTCATTTATATATCTATATATATATTTTATTTCAAAACTTGCCCCCAAAATAGTAATTATATCTTGTACCATGGTATGCCATCAATCTTGCATATATATATATATATATATGTGTGTGTATATACACCTTGAGGGATGTGCCTAGGACCTAAATTAATAAAAAATTTACCCCATCACACTCCCCCAAGGCTAGCCCTCCTAGGGAAGGGAGAAAGGAGCCAATTTTCCAAGATGATGATTATGAAATCCTAGAGAAATACAACCTAGTGATCTACCTAGGATACAAAATCCAAGAATTGGTTTTATTACAACTAGATTTGGCCTTAACCAATGGAACAAGCCTCCTAAGACCCTTCTATTCCTTTAGAATTCAAGAAAAATCCTAACTTTCCATCCAATCCCAACTAAAGGGCTTTTATGTCCCTTTACCCCAAATTGCCTATATATACCACACCCTCCTAGCTTGCAAATATACACACAACACACTCACTCACACACATTTTGGTTAGAAAGAGAGAGGAGAGCAAGGAAGAGAAATCTAGAGGAGAAGAAGGAGGAAGAAAAGAGTTTCTTGTGCAAAGCTTGGAGGGTAAGCCACCAACACAACCCTCTCTTCATTTTCCTTTCTAATACATGTTTTAAAGATCCTAAATAAAGTTTCAGATCTGTTATTATCAAGCTCCTATGTTAAAAAATACTAAGATTTGAGTATTGTCTACATCTCTCTTGTATTCTACCCATTTTGGCACAAAAGCGATCTTCTTTTGTACAAATCTCTCAACTTTTCAAGGGTACTCTTTCAAACAAATTTTCTGAGTTAACCATGTGATAGTTAGCATATTTTCTTCACAAAAGAAATGAGACTTTCCCATGGTGGAACCCCCTTTTTATAATTTTTCTTGTTTTGGGCATTCTACCTTAAAACTTGTTTTTGCAGTCAACTTCCAAAAATTCCAGAAAAATGTACAAAAATATTCTGAACCTCTATTTTGTGTCAAAACCTTCCTTAATGAGTTATCTTTCAACTAAAATTGGTTTCATCGAAAAACATTGAGTGGTTTGCAAGAAAATCAAGTTTTCGTAACAGTCAACAGAACTGGGCAGATTCTGGGCAGATTCTGGACAGCTCTGGGTGCTGGACTATTTTCTAAATAACTTAAAATCGGGAAAAATCAATCCCATTTCCGAAAAATGTTCTAGAAACTAGATCAAATTCTCTCTGAACCATAGGAAAACCGAGTCCGGTGGATGATCCTAAGTAGTCCTTTCATATTAACCTTCATGTGATGTTAAATATGGAAATTTGTTATGTTGGATGTTTTATGCTCTTGTATTCATGAAAATGTTTAATGGCTTATTATCATATCTTGGCATGATGTTGTATGGGTATGTTATGTTATTTATCTTTCTTATCTTGAGGATGCATGTTTATGTGGATATTATTATATTGTTTAGTTGGACTAACCCTGACTTAAAACACTTAATTCAACGGAAACCTAATTGGGTGGGTATTGGGTTTTAACACTTGAGTTATGAAAAGATGATAATATGCGATATGTGGTTGTTGGGATGCGTTCCTATTCGAAGTTAAAATCTTGCTAAGTGGTTTTCGGACCCTTGAACGGAGCGGTTGTATTCGGACCCTAGGTGGTTTGGTGTAAGGAGGGATTCGGGCAAGGCCTTATTTTTACCGTCTCTTTTGAGGCCCTGCGGTGGGCACTACGCGGTATATAACCGTTGATAGGCATCCGAGGTTAGTTCTGCAACAAAGCAGCAAAAAAAGGGGCATACCGAATAATCTGTCCCTGATTCTTGTGGTCGGGAGGACGGAATCTCTTTGGGGGATTTCTAGTTACTAACATCTGACTCAACTCTTAATGTATTTATTTATTTATTGGAGTATCATGCTTTACTACTTGGTGCTATAAATGTGATTGTGTATTGGACTGGAAAAAGGTGGGATGTGTGTTTATCGGCATTCAAAGCTCACTACAGATCATGCCAGTGACGCAAGTAACTCAGAGCGAAGACGCATTTGAGCCGAAACCTTTGAAGACTTTTGGCTATCTTAGGAATACTAGAAGTTTCTTTTTGAATATTTTTGTAAGACTCATATGAAGCTTAAAACTTTCTTTTGGGATGTAATGTAATGGAACAATCTTTTTAATCAAGTATAATTGTGGTTGTTATGTATCTATATCCTATGTATAAACCTTATCGTTGCTTATGAGACCTTGTGCCAATGCCTTGTAAGATCTGTCAAAAAGGTATTGCGCTGCCTAAGAAAACTGGACTTAGAAGAGAGGCTATTTTGACTCCTCCGGCAATCTGGGATCTTACCTGGTTATTGACCATAGGACTCACTAGTGACTCTCCCTTGACTGCAACCTATAGTGTAGAATCGGGGCGTCACAACTTGGTATCAGAGCCTAGGTTCAACCCTTAACCCTCGCAACCCTACCCGCGACTCTAGAAGCCCTTACCCCTTATCTTATTTATTTTATCACACTATTATAAGAAGATTAACTAATGAAACTCCTTTTCCACCTTAGGATGTCGTCAGGAGACTATCCAGGACGCGGCATCAATACCGACTCGTGGGGTGTTTTTCGTATACAAGGAAGAAGGGCCATGTCTGTCAGCCCTTACTTTAGCCGCCGACGCTGTGAAATCACCGCCGAGGAAATTATCAAAACTGAGATACGCAAGGTGGAGACAGAATACCCCCGCTATACGAGGGCGCAGAAGAGGTCTTTGATACGGCGCCGCCTACAATTTCTGAGCCGGGCAGCAAGGAAGGCAGTTCGAATGGAGCAAGATGAACAAAGGATGGACTCCCTGATACACCGAGCGTTAACCACCATGGCACCGACTCAGGCTGAAAGCCACGAATCTTGTTACCACGGGCTAGGTAACAATCAACCGATAGATGTGGAGCAGCCACCAGAGCAGCAAGGAGCGAACCTAGCCCACCCTATAGAGATATCATCTGAACACAATCCCCCCTCACCAATGTACAATCCCGCTCTCAGACAAAGCCACCGACTACCGATGAAAACCTGGACGAAGACTTTGATTGGTCGGGAAATGAAAACTAATTTGAGGGGTAATAAAACTAGACTTTTGTAAGATCCGCTGATGAGGATCCTTAAGAATAAGATAGTTTGAACTTGTATGCGTAGATGCTCTTGAATGTAACTCCGAGATGGGAGCCCCTTTTGTAATGATGCCTATTATTATATATAAAAATGATGTGTTGATCTATGTTATTGACTGTTACTTGCTTTAGTGCACCCTAAGGAAACTGAACCTTTATTTCAAATCTAAGTAGTAAGATTTTCTAAGACTGGAAACCAACTCACCTCGTGCCATGAACAGAATGGTAGACACGCGAGCCAATGGCTATACCGAAACCAGCAACAATGTACGAAACCGTCCCAGGCATCAACACGAACCCATCCTCGCAGGGGCCGACATCCCCAACAACTTAGGTCATCAGATTTTGGAGGAACTAGGGCAAATAAGGAACAATCGGCAGAATGAGAGGACTCGACTTTTTCTCGAAGTTTTAAGCAGAGGCCCCCAAGGTTCACAGCCTTACCGACCCCGAAAATAGCTGAGAGTTGGCTTCGGCAGATGGAGAAAATGCTAGACACTATGGGCATCACCGAGGCCGCTGATAGAATAGCTTTGGCAGTATTCGAGCTCGATGATGAGGCCGACCATTGGTGGGAGTTGATGAAGAACACTCGTGACGTAGCAAGCCTGTCATAGAACCGCCAGGGAACTATTCTTAATAAAATATTTCCCAAGTACTATCCGCGGGGAACGAGTCAAGGAATTTCAAAACCTGGAACAAGGAAATATGACCGTGACCCAGTATGCTGCAAAATTCGAAGAGCTAGCCCGCTATGCAACTAGGCTCGTGGCTAATGATGAAGAAAAAGCAAGGATGTTCGAGTGGGGACTAGACTCACAATCGGGGAAGAGTCCTTCCAAGAACGATCCTCATATGCCGAGGTGCTAGAGACGATTAGAATCAAAGGGAAGTGAACGACGCGAGAAGGGCTTGGAACAAGAGAAGAGGAAGTCAGCGACTATTGGACCTCAAAGGAACCCAAGAGAAGCATGACCTCGAAGCCCTACCTGCACCACAACCACAACAAAGAACGATAGCAACCGCAAAGAACAGATTTAGAGAGGAGGCTATCAAAGGTCAAGGACAAATCCAGTGCTTTCATTGCCAACAGTTAGGGCACAAGAAGAGCGAATGCCCCCAACTCCCTCCATCTGGATACCAAGGAGGAGGTTCCGGAGCAAATGCCCAGGCATTAGGTGGGCAGAAGCCTTGGACAAACAAGACAAGACCTACCGGGCAGCAGCACCAAAAGAATGAAGGAACTCAGAACGCCAAGGCCAGTGGCAACCAGAAGGCAACCGGCAGAGTCTTTGCCTTGCAAGAGGAAGAAGCGGACCCGTCTATAATTGAGGGTAATTTAGTACTATACAACTCTTGGGTGCATGTTTTATTTGATACCGTGCATCACATTCTTTATATCCTCTCGCTTGTGCTAAGTCATTAGAACTTGAATGTGAACCTTTAGAAACCCGCTTAAGTGTAATGTCACCTATGGGAGGATGCGTCGTAGGATTGATATGTAAAGACAGAAGATAGGAATGTCGGACCCACGCTTAACTTGCGACCTTCGTGTCATGGAAATGTCGACTTCGATATCATCTTGGGTATGGACTGGTTGTCCGCCGACCGAAAAGGATCGATCGATCGTCGCCGAAGAAAGTGGCAGCTCACACGCAAGATGGAACACGTTTCCAATTTAAGGGGGATAGACAAGACCCCATGGCTTCAACAAAACATCGAACGCGGTGGCGCGATCAACTTGCGGGTAGAATAGCAAGTCTAATTCTAAATTAGGAAGGCCGAGGAAAGATAGAGCTTCCGCGCGTAGTGTGCGATTATGCAGATGTATTTCCTATGGAATTGCCAGGATTGCCACCAACCCGAGAAGTAGACTTTGGCATCGAGCTACAACCTGGAACTACCCCGATATCCATGGCTCCGTATCGCATGGCACCAGCAGAACTGAGAGAATTGAAGACACAACTGCAGGAATTGCTCGAGAAAGGATTCGTTAGGCCAAGTACGTCGCCATGGGGAGCACCCGTGTTGTTTGCTAAAAAGAAAGATGGGTCGTTGAGACTATGCATCGACATCAACTCGAGTCACGATTAAGAACCGATACCCACTCCCGAGGATTGATGATCTTTTTGACCAACTTAGGGGCTCAAGGTGCTATTCAAAGATCGACCTCAGGTCAGGCTACCATCAACTACGAGTCAAGGAGGAGGATATACCAAAGACTGCCTTCGCACTAGATCGGCCACTATGAGTTTGTAGTAATGCCCTTCTGACTAACTAATGCACCCGGATTCATGAGTTTGATGAATAAGATCTTTAGACCATACCTTAACCAGCTTTGTAGTAGTGTTCATTGATGACATCTTGGTAAATCCAAGGTCTGAAAAAGAGCATGAGCAACATTTAAGGATTGTCCTCCAAGTTCTTAGGGAAAATCGGTTATATGCCAAGGCAAGTAAATGTGAGTTCTGGTTGAATGAAGTAAAATTCCTAGGGCACGTGGTATCAGAAAATGGGATTGCGGTGGATCCAACCAAAGTGGAGGCAGTATTAGATTGGAGACAACCAAAACCGTGTCAAAATCCGCCTTCTTAGGATTGGCTGGTTATTACCGGAGGTTCATCCAAGATTTCTCCAAACTAGCGAAACCAATGACTCGTCTGACGCAAAAGGGAGTAAAGTATGAGTGGGACGAAGCTTGCGAAAAATCCTTCCAGGAGTTGAAGAAGAGGTTAACTAGTGCGCCAATTTTGACCATCCCAGAACGAGAAGAGGGGTACACTGTGTATTGCGATGCGTCTAAAGAAGGGTTAGGTTGCGTGCTCATGCAAAATGGAAAAGTAGTTGCATATGGATCTAGGCAATTGAAACCTCATGAGCGCAATTACCCCACACATGACTTGGAGTTAGCAGCCGTGGTTTTTGCCCTAAAGCAATGGCGACATTACATGCGAGAACAATTTGAGATTTTCACAGATCACAAGAGCTTGAAGTATCTATTCACGAAGGACCTTAACTTGAGACAGAGACGATGGATGGAGTACCTTGAGGACTTCCAGTTCACTCTCTCATATCACCCCGGTAAGGCCAACGTAGTAGCAGATGCTCTAAGTCGTAAGAGCGGAGGGATGATAGCTAAGATCTCCGTCAAGGAATGGGATATGGTTAAGACACTTGGTGAGTTCAGAATCCAAGTAGAATCTCGAGATACAAAGGCATGTCTTAGTGCGCAGAAGGTGATGCCTAAGTTGATGAATGAGGTCATGGAGGCCCAGAAGCACGATCAAGAGGTAGCTTACATCAAGGGACGTCTGGAGTCAGGAGAACCCATGTCCGGTTGGGTAAATCACCCCGACGGGAGTTTAAGATACCAGGGTAGATTGTTTGTACCAAGTGACGAGTTACTTAGAGAAAAGATACTGAAGGAATGTCACCATTCTGCATTTGCGGTACATCTAGGAGGGACTAAAATGTACCAAGATTTGAAGAGGCAGTATTGGTGGAATGGGATGAAGAAGAAAGTGGCTAAATTTGTAGCGAAATGTCTGACATGCCAACAAGTGAAAGCGGAACATCAGAAACCAGGAGGAATGTTGCAACCTCTACCAATAGCCGAATGGAAGTGGGAGTATGTGACGATGGATTTTGTGACAGGATTGCCTAAGTCACCTAGAGGACGCGACGCTATATGGGTAATAGTGGACCGTCTTACCAAGTCAGCACATTTCTTACCCTATAAGATGACCGACACCTTAGAGTCTATGTGCAGACTCTACATTGGGGAAATCATTCGACTACATGGAATTCCGATATCTATTGTGTCAGATCGTGATCCACGATTCACCTCTCGATTTTGGGGAAGCCTGCAGGAAGCTCTTGGTATGGAGTTATGTTTTAGCACCGCCTTTCACCCGCAGACAGATGGACAATCTGAACGCACTATCCAGACGCTCGTGGATATGCTGAGAGCTTGCGTAATGGATTTTCAAGGAAGTTGGGAACGACACCTACCCCTAATTGAATTCGCCTACAACAACAGCTTTCAAGCTAGCATCGGTATGGCACCCTTCGAAGCATTATACGGACGACCTTGTAGATCGCCAATTTGTTGGACGGAAGTGGGAGACGCAAATCTGGTAGGACCCGAACTTGTCCTAGAAACTACTGAGAAGGTCAAATTGATCCGACAACGGTTGAAGACCGCCAGATCGTCGAAGAATTATGCATGCGAGGAGGAGACCATTGATGTTTGAAGTAGGCGACCACGTGTTCCTAAAGTGCAACCCAGCGTGGAGTCGTTTTGGGAGAAAGGAAAATTGTCACCACGATATATTGGACCTTTCGAGATATTGGAAAGAGTGAAGAAGTAGCATATAGACTAGCTCTACCCCAGCTTAGCAGTGAATCCACAACGCCTTCCATGTGTCTATGTTGAGAAAATACATCATTTGACCCATCACACGTCCTCAAATGGGAAGATATCAGCCTTGACAAGGATGTTACATTTAAAGAAGGACCAGTAGCAATACAAGACAGTCGAGAGAAGAACCTCAGAGGCAAGATGGTTCACTTGGTGAAAGTACTATGGCGTCATAGAATTGAGGAATCTACTTGGGAGCGCCAGGATTGGGTGAAGGCAAATTACCCTGAGCTTTTCGAAGACAGTATGTAGCTGAATTTCGGGGACGAAATTGTTTTAAGGGGGATAGGTTGTAAGGCCCCTGAAATATGTATTTACTTCTCAGACCCTAATGATGAATTACTTTCTTAAAGCCATCGTTTACTTGAATTAATTTGAATCTTGTCAGTTAGCAATTGCTATTTTTATTTTTATCAAAACAGAAATTCCCTAACCTAATTTAATTCTACCTAGGTTACATGTATTTAACTTCAAGCCCTCATTTATATATATATATATATATTTTATTTCAAAACTTGCCCCCAAAATAGTAATTATATCTTGTACCATGGTATGCCATCAATCTTGCATATATATATATATATATATGTGTGTGTATATACACCTTGAGGGATGTGCCTAGGACCTAAATTAATAAAAAATTTACCCCATCACACTCCCCCAAGGCTAGCCCTCCTAGGGAAGGGAGAAAGGAGCCAATTTTCCAAGATGATGATTATGAAATCCTAGAGAAATACAACCTAGTGATCTACCTAGGATACAAAATCCAAGAATTGGTTTTATTACAACTAGATTTGGCCTTAACCAATGGAACAAGCCTCCTAAGACCCTTCTATTCCTTTAGAATTCAAGAAAAATCCTAACTTTCCATCCAATCCCAACTAAAGGGCTTTTATGTCCTTTTACCCCAAATTTGCCTATATATACCACACCCTCCCTAGCTTGCAAATATACACACAACACACTCACTCACACACATTTTGGTTAGAAAGAGAGAGAGGAGCAAGGAAGAGAAATCTAGAGGAGAAGAAGGAGGAAGAATAGAGTTTCTTGTGCAAAGCTTGGAGAGTAAGCCACCAACACAACCCACTCTTCATTTTCCTTTCTAATACATGTTTTTAAAGATCCTAAATAAAGTTTCAGATCTGTTATTATCAAGCTCCTATGTTAAAAAATACTAAGATTTGAGTATTGTCTACATCTCTCTTGTATTCTACCCATTTTGGCACAAAACGATCTTCTTTTGTACAAATCTCTCAACTTTTCAAGGGTACTCTTTCAAACAAATTTTCTAAGTTAACCATGTGATAGTTAGCATATTTTCTTCACAAAAGAAATGAGACTTTCCCATGGTGGAACCCCCTTTTTATAATTTTTCTTGTTTTGGGCATTCTACCTTAAAACTTGTTTTTGCAGTCAACTTCCAAAAATTCCAGAAAAATGTACAAAAATATTCTGAACCTCTATTTTGTGTCAAAACCTTCCTTAATGAGTTATCTTTCAACTAAAATTGGTTTCATCGAAAAACATTGAGTGGTTTGCAAGAAAATCAAGTTTTCGTAACAGTCAACAGAACTGGGCAGATTCTGGGCAGATTCTGGACAGCTCTGGACAGTGCTGGACTATTTTCTAAATAACTTAAAATCGGGAAAAGCAATCCCATTTCCGAAAAATGTTCTAGAAACTAGATCAAATTCTCTACGAACCATAGGAAAACCGAGTCCGGTGGATGATCCTAAGTAGTCCTTTCATATTAACCTTCATGTGATGTTAAATATGGAAATTTGTTATGTTGGATGTTTTATGCTCTTGTATTCATGAAAATGTTTAATGGCTTATTATCATATCTTGGCATGATGTTGTATGGGTATGTTATGTTATTTATCTTCTTATCTTGAGAAGGCATGCTTATGTGGATTTTATTTTATTGTTTAGTTGGACTAACCTTGACTTAAAACACTTAATTCAATGGGAAACCTAATTGGGTGGGTATTGGGTTTTCGAACACTTGAGTTATGAAAAGATGATAATATGCGATATGTGGTTGTTGGGATGTGTTCCTATTCGGTTAAAATCTTGCGCAAGTGGTTTTCGGGACCCTTGAACGAGCGGTTGTATTCGGACCCTAGGTGGTTTGGTGTAAGGAGGATTCGGGCAAGGCCCTATTTTTACCGTCTCTTTTGAGGCCTGCGGTTGGCACTACGCGGTATATAACCGCTGGTAGGCATCCGAGGTTAGTTCGCAACAAAGCAAAGAAAAGAGGGCATACTGAATAATCCGCGTCCGATTCTTGTGGTCGGGAGGACGGAATCTCTTTGGGGGATTTCTAGTTACTAACATCTGACTCAACTCTTAATGTATTTATTTGTTTATTGGAGTATCATGCTTTACTACTTGGTGCTATAAATGTGATTGTGTATTGGACTGGAAAAAGGGGTGGGATGTGTGTGTGTGTTTACTGGGCATTCAAAGCTCACGGCGTATCATGCCAGGTGACGAAGCAGAACTCGTAGCGGAAGACGACGAGCCGGAAACCTTTGAAGACTTTTGGCTATCTTAGGAATACTAGAAGTTTCTTTTTGAATATTTTTGTAAGACTCATATGAAGCTTAAAACTTTCTTTTGGGATGTAATGTAATGGAACAATCTTTTTAATCAAGTATAATTGTGGTTGTTATGTATCTATATCCTATGTATAAACCTTATCGTTGCTTATGAGACCTTGTGCCAATGCCTTGTAAGATCTGTCAAAAAGGTAGTGCGCTGCCTAAGAAAGCTGGACTTAGAAGGGAGGCTATTTTGACTCCTCTGGCGATCTGGGATCTTACCTGGTTATTGACCATAGGACTCACTAGTGACTCTCCCTTGACTGCAACCTATAGTGTAGAATCAGGGCGTCACAGTAATAGAACCTAGGGGACAGTTGTGGGGACATAATTTTTGAATGACAACACGTGGCCAAGGTATCACCGAAGTGCCAGCCGAGGTGCCACGTGTCCTGGTCATAACATCGAGATGATCTCGACTAGGCCAAGGTTATCTGTGAAGAAATCAAAATCCGGGATAAGCAGATAAAGGACAAAAGTCCTAGAATGAGAGAGGATTTCAGTTTGAGTAAAGATAAGACTCTTAGAGAGTTTATCCCAATCCTACTGGAAGTCCAAAATTAGCAGTAATTCTAAGTCCATTGAAGCTAGGCTTCTATTGGGACTAGGTTTGTGTTGGCTATAAAAGAGAGGCACCCTCATGGGTCTACGGTATACTTTTATGCTTTGAATAGTGAGTTAAGCACTTTTGCTATCTTTGAGAGATAACTGACTTGATCGTTGGAGTGCCCCCGAGTGGACGAATCACCGACGGAATCTCTTCTTTCTGTTGCAGGTCGTTTAGGCTTAATCTATTTTGCCGGTGTTCTCCAGCTAAGTACTTGGTTGGCAGTGTGGTCAGAAATTGACATACACAATAATAATCCATGTCAGACATAACCTAAATAATAAATTGATTTTTTTTGTGTGCCCAAAAGAGGCGATGTGTCCACCAAAGCAATAATAGTAACATTTAGGATAAGCTAATTTAACATTATTTTTTGATTTTTTTTTTTTAGCTATTTTAATTTGACCCAAAAAATTGTGTTTTATATAAATTTTAATTTTTTTTATAGTTGATTTAATGGTTATGAAAAAAATACGAAATAATTATAATTTGAATATGATATTTTATTTATTGATTAAATTAATATATTTTATCTTTATTGACTAATTTAACTAAAACGGCTCATACCAAACGAAGCCCATGTAGTAAGATAAAATTACATTGGGTCTTACATTTTCCAAGCAAGTTTACATTTAAATTTAAGAGTTATGTTTGGGCTTGTAGAGCCTACCAAGAGTCTCATTTCAATAATTTAAACAGATAATTTGGTACGACTTTTTATGTATATTATTTATATATATTAAATAAAAAAGATTGATCAAATAATTTTATATATTCATTTTATTGTATTTGTTTTAAAAGAAAATAAATAATAAACATATGTTTGAAAATAAATCATCAATTTTTTTGGAGACGCACAACACAATAAAATAAAAAGAAGTTATGATTATTAAATTAATTTAATTTTTTTTTATGAATAATACACAGAAGAGAATCGTACAAAAATAAATTATTTGAATCATCAAAATATAAAGAGTAAAGTATTCGATGTGACACAATAAGGGGCAAAGTGAAATTATTCGAATCAACCTACCAGGATTAAAAGTTTAACTTACCCTACTTTTTATTTTACACTTAAGGGGTTGTTTGATAATGACTTTTTAACTAAAAAAAGTACAAAAGATAAAATAAGTTAAATAAATTAATAAGATAAAATGTCACATCTAAATCGTAATCATTTCATTTTTTCTCTCACAAAAAAATCAAAAAATCAAACCAAACAAATTTTTTGTCTCAAACTAAAATAATTAAAAAATCAAAAAGTCAATTAAAAATGTCAATTGTCAAACGGCAAAGGATGCTTGTTAACATGTGCCTTTAGAAACATGATTAAAAAAAAAAAAATGAGATTTATTATAAAATTATTTTTCAAGTGTTTGTATCCCAATTAGTCCATAAGATATTATTATATTCCAATAAGTCCTATTATTTAGACATTTGATCCATCAAATCATAATTCTCATATTTAAAGTATTTTACGGACATTTCTACACTTGCAAATATTTTTTGAACGGTTAGCAATTTGGTGATGTAAATATTTATATTTTACAATATGAATATTCACATTGACGTGTGAATGCTCACATTGACGTGATAACATTCACATCACGAAATATTCACACTGTAAATGTGAATATTGTTAGAATAAATTACACTAACGATCCCTATAATTTGAGGCTTGTATCATTATGGCCCCTTACTTTTTAATTGTGACACATTTGATCCTAAATTTTGAATCTTATTCCAAACAAGGACAGTTGAAGATATCATTGAATTTTTCAAGGGCAAAATCGTCAATTTGATAAAATATAAACTAATTTGACAAAAATAAATGTCAAAAAAATATTTTTAAATTTTAAAAAATTATTTCTATCCACTAAAGATAAAATTATGTAAAATTGATAAATCTTTTACACATTTATTTATTTTTTTACCAAATTAATTTTTATTATATGTTTGGATGATAATCATGTAATAGGTGATTGTTTTTGTTTTCATTAAATTAGTTTATAGTTTTTCAAAATTCAAATACGACAACAACTTTGATATCATTATTAAATCAATCCATAAAATCAAAAAAATCCAAAACTAAAAATATTTAATATATTAAATATATCGATTACACATTAAAAACTTAATAACTACCCATTACATGATTATCATCCAAATATATAATACAAATTAATTTGGTAAAATAAATAAATAAATAAATAAATGTCTAAAAGATTTATCAATTTTATATAATCTTATCTTTGATGGATAGAAATAATTTTTTAAAATTTAAAAATATTTTTTTGACATTTATTTTTGTCAAATTAGTTTATATTTTATCAGATTGACGATTTTACCCTTGAAATTAAGTAATAGAACAGGGTCAAATGTGTCACAATTGAAAAGTTAGGGACCAAAGTGACACAAAACTCAAACTATAGGGCCTATTAGTGTAATTCGTCTATATTATTATTAGTGGTATTTTGGTAACTATGTCACTTATAAGACTTATTAGAACATAAGAAAATAATGTAAACTAAATAGAACATAAGTAGGTGAAAATGATTTTTTGAAAAAGTGTCCCATAAAAAAAAATTAAAAGAAAAATGATCTATAGCTCGAAATTAAGAGTTCAAATGGCCCGAATAAAAAGCAAAGTGTTTTCTCTCTCCTTATACTCTAAAACCATCTATTTGTACTCACTCTCTCACTTTCTCTTAAGACTCCAAAATACTCTCCTTAGACTCCAAAATACTCTCTCTAGTCACTCCAAAAGCATTCGAGCCCTTAACTTAATTTCTTTTCAAAATCCTCTCATTCAATCCTCTCATCCTTCATCCCTCTGTGAAACATCCGACTCCGTGAACGCGTAAAGACAAATCTTGAGCTACAGGTGTCAAATCGCAGACGGAAAGTCGTTTACCTAGCAGAACAAAAGGTAAACTCGAAATTGCAAAAAACATAGGGCTTATGTGTTGGGTTTATGTGTTCACTTCAATTTAAGAACAAATTCGTCGCACCAGACTGTTTGTGTTATGATTCTGCTTGCAATTTGTGTTAGAGTTTTGGTTTTGAGTTGAATTTTTAGAACATGTTTTTCAGTCTTATGAATGAATGATTGTTAGGGTTCATAAAAACCCAGGTTTGGGCATTATGGCTTTTGCCTTGAATTTTTTTTGTTATGTTGATTTTGATTGTAAACCAATATTCTAACTTCTGAATGTAGTTAACTTAATTTTTCTAACTTAATGTTCAAATGTGAATGAACATCTCTGACTCAATTTTTGTAACTTAATTTGTGACATTCTAAATATTTAATTAATACTACAACTAATCACGATTAATAATAATAATAATCTATAATAGTAAAATTAAATAATTAATTTATGATGATAGGCGATAACATGTAATTTAATTTACATTAGAAGCAATGTAGAATGAAACAGATAATGGTTGAAGATAAATAAATAAATAATTAAATAATTAATAGTAAAATTAAATAATTAATTTATGATGATAGGCGATAACATGTAATTTAATTTACATTAGAAGCAATGTAGAATGAAACAGATAATGGTTGAAGATAAATAAATAAATAAATAAATAAATAATAATAATAATAATAATAATAATAATAATAATAAATCTAATTTGGCATTGGGTTATCAAATATGTAATTAATTATTTGGAGGCAAATTAACACAATTATGGAACAATACTATTAGTTGGACCACATTAAAATTAATGATTATATAAACAAATAAAGACAAATCTAATGCATAGATTTACTGAGGGAGATAAGTAGCAATTAATTGGAGAGATTTGCAAATTACTTGGAGAGAATGAGGATGGGCCATTTGCGCCATCTAAGCCATTAGGGAAGGTTAGTCATCAACCTTGGGGTCATCATGATGGGGTGAGTCAACACCCAAGAATGTGTATGGAAGAAGGAGAGGGGGCTGTGAAATTAGTGAGAAAACGAACAAAAAAAAAGAAAAAGAGAGAGAGAGAGAGAGAGAGGGAGGGAAAAGGGTAGCGAAGGAATAGCTGTGAGAAGGTAGCAAAAATAAGAAAAAAATAGCAAGGGTCAATATTAAGGTGAATTATATTATATCTTGAGTCACCATAATATATTTTACGTATGTTTTGACTTATCATAAATTATTTTACGCAATCTATGTTTTATAAATTATATTAATATTTTGATTACGTTAATTATTTTCTAAACTCTATTTGCTTAAATTGAAACCCGTGGATATGTTTGTTTAACTTTTAGAAATTATTTGACAATAGTTTTATAAACAAATATGTTTTGTAAGTACTATCACAAGAGGCCCATGCCTTAGGAGACTTAAATAACTATTGGCCTCTGTTTGGCCACTTTGTGGTCCTCTGTTTGTCATGGATCCATTGACCTCTGTTCTGATTGTCACTCCTGTGACCCCTGTCCTATTATGTTCTGTACCGTGGTTGCAGTTATTTATTTACATAATTTCTGCATTTCAGTTTTTGCCACTTTGAATAATTTATTTATTCAAATTAAGTCATGTAAATGTTTTAGCTTAACTAACAATCCGTGATTATTTCGTGTTCCCTATACTCTTAGCATAACATTTCTCACTCTGTTGTGTGCTTATAGCTGTTACCCTTTCAGGTGACGAGATGTAAGGAAGACCCGTAACCTCATGTAGTGGAATTCGAACAAGAATTGATGCTAATTCGTTATTTTGTTTTTTTCCTTTTCGTCCTTTTATTTATTTATTTTACTGAGGACCGATCACTGAATAAAAATAAATAAATAAAAGCCCTATAGATGTACTTTCTTTTATCAAAATAGTCGGATGACGTAAATTTTTTGTTTAACTATTTTCTTACTTCCATTTTGCCTTCGCCTCTACCATCTAATTTATTAAGAGTAGAATTAATTAGTAAGTTGCGATTCCAGCCCTAAGCCCCTGGGGTTGGGTCGTGACAAATGTGGTATCAAAGCAACGGTTAGACATATTAATAAAATAAACTAAGAAATAAATATTTACCTGCAACGTTAGTCTTTTTCTGAAAAATCTCACGTTTGTTCTGGTGATGTAGGAATGCCCGAGATTAACTTTGATGAGGCATTTTGGGAGGAGCTCGGTACCATTAATTTGGAGGATATTTTAGCAGAGCACCCCGCCTCCGCCTCACCTGAAAGATGGGAGACTCGGATGATATAATTAAGAGACTGCATCTAAGCCTTACCCAATTGATGGGTCGGCCAATATATATACAGACCGATCCTAGAGGCAAATCCGTGCCTACACGCGTAGACGCTTTCTTAGACCCACCCATGTCCTCGGCCTTGCCCCAGGATATAATCGTCTGCATTACATCATTGGTCCTTTGCCTCCAGATTTTGTTGCCAAAAGGGAAATGTGTACCCTGAGGACTACATCTTCACCAATGTCCCTAACTTGTTGGAAATTATTAATATTCAAAATGTTGATTTTAGTAATGACCTATCATACATTGAGCAACCGGAATAGATAGTTGATCAAGCATTTGGGGGCTACATACAGCCCATCCCCGTTCACACAGTCCAGGCCGCATGGGTTTGTTTTGGTGTGGTACAGTTGGGATGGGAATTTGAGCTTTTTATGCAACACTACTTCCCCATGGTTGTTTGACTTGTTTGACCCACCACTCTAGATTTGATAGAAGAAAACTTCTTTTGTACGCTAACCATGATGCGTTCTAATCTTTTTTTTTTTTTGTTATACCACAGGGATAAAACACTAACATATTTTAACTTTTGAACAAAGATGTAATATTAATTGTAAAACTAGTAAATTTGGTATTTTATATATATTGCGCTATATATGCTTATATATATGTTGCATTATGGATGTAATGCCTCATTTATTACTTTGTAGAATGGCCAATAATGGTAATGGAAGCGAGTCATCAATCAGTGGCACTGAATCGATAGAAAGAATCATGGAAAAAGCGGTTACTAGCTTTTTGCAAGCCTTGCAGACTAACATCAACAATGGGATATCGGAACGGTGAGAAGAGCCGGTTACCATAAAATAGTTCCAGGATTTGAAACCCACCACATTTACCGGCGATCCAGACCTAATGATAGTAGACGCTTGGGTTAAAGACATGGAAAAGATTTTTCACGCCCTATCCTGCACCGAAAGACAGAAGGTGACTTTTGCCACTTTCACTTTTAAAGATAATGTGTAGGAATGATGGCTTCTCACCCTAGAAAAAGAAAAAATTGTGACTTGAGCAAGATTCTTGGAAGTATTTTATGCAAAACACTTCCCAGATTCATTGCGGGAACAAAAAGCATCAGAATTTATACATCTAAAATAAGAAACCATGATGGTGGCCAAATACGAGAGCAAGTTCACACAACTCGCTCGGTTTGCAACATATGTCATCCCCCACCGAAGCTCGAAAAGTAAAAAAAATCGAAGCAGGATTGAATGTTGAAATCAAAGATAGACTTGAGGTTTTGAAACTACCAACCTATGCAGAAGTGGTAGACCTAGCATACATTACAAAAAAAGAAATTAAAGCCTTCTGTTCTAGGGAATCAAGCTAAAAGAAGCGATTCTGGGAAAGAGACAACAGAAGATCTGGTGCTGTACCTCCCAAGAGGGTGAATATGGGCACAACTAGCTCAGGCAATCAAAGTTCTACTAACCCCAGAGGTGGCACCATTCCAACTTGCCCTACGTGTGAAAGGGCTCATTGGGGGCAATGCCATCGAGATACGGGAGCATGATTTAAATGTGGTCAAGTTGGCCACTTGGTGAGGGATTGTCCAAAGCTTATCAATCCTACAGCTAGCCCCTCTGGCCCAGTCAGAAAACCTACAGAACCTGGAGGAGAGAGGAAGGACCAAAAATGCCAAGGAAGGGCTTTTACCTTAGTACTTGGAAAACCAGAAGTTACCAAAAACATTGTGTCAGGTATACTTTCTGTCTATGGTCATTCAGCTCATGTCCTCATTGACTCTGGGTCAATTCATTCTTTTGTTGCACTACACTTTGCTGCTAAGTTGGCATCAACACTCGAACCCTTAGGATATATATTGTCTGTGTCTTTTCCTTTTGGTAATTCTATCTATAGTACTGATGTGTACAGATCATGTACTGTATCCTTAAAAGGCAAAACCTTATACGTAAACTTGATTCCCCTCCGCATTGGGAACTTTGATGTGATTTTGGGAATGGATTGGCTGGCTGCCAACCACGCCTCTATTGATTGTAATGCCAAAAAGGTCTCCCTCAAGTTACCAAACCAACCTGAGCTTGTCTTTGATGGGAGTGGAGTTTCCAACCCTCCTTGTATTATATCCTTCATGACAACCCAACGACTTCTAAGAAAAGGTTGTTGTAGTTATATTTGTTATGTGATCGATACATAAAAAGAGGTCCCCACCGTTGATGCAATCCCTGTGGTTCGAAAATTTCTAGATGTCTTTCCTGAAGATCTACCCGGTACCCTGGTTGACCGAGAAATCGAATTCACCATTGAAACTCAACCTGGTACCCAACCAGTATCAAAAGCCCCTTACCGCATGTCAATGACGGAATTGAAAGAATTGAAGACTCAACTCCTGGAACTCTTGGACAAAGGTTTCATTCGACCTATTACCTCACCCTGGGGAGCTCCAGTACTATTCGTAAAGAAAAATGATGGCACGATGAGGTTATGCATTGATTACCAGGAGCTAAACAAGGTCACCATCAAGAATCAGTACCCTCTGCTATGAATCGATGACTTGTTCAATCAACTTCAAGGCGCCCAAGTATTCTAAAAAATCGACTTGCGTTCTGGCTATCACCAACTAAAAGTCAAAACGGAAACATCAAAAAAACTGCCTTCAGAACCCGTTACGGGCACTATGAGTTTCTCATCATGCCATTTGGCGTCACCAATGCTCTAGTGGCCTTCATGGACCACATGAACCGAGTGTTTAAACCCTATCTCGACGAGTTCGTTATAGTCTTCATTGATGACATTCTCATATACTCCAAGTCACCGAAAGACCATGAGCAGCACTTGCGAACGGTTCTACAAACACTACGTGATCACAAACTTTATGACAAGTTGAAGAAATGCAAATTTTGGATCACTAGTGTACACTTTCTTGATCACGTCATTAACAAAGATGGCATCTCGGTTGACCCCCAAAAAGTTGAAGCAATCGTGGACTGGCCACGACCTACTAATGTGTTAGAAATTCAAAGTTTCTTGGGTCTACCTGGCTATTACTGACGTTTTGTGCAAGATTTCTCGAAAATAGCATCACCTTTGACCCAACTAACTCAGAAGAACACACCTTTTGAATGGACTGACAAATAGGAGCGTTGCTTCCAAGAATTAAAAAGTCGACTTGTGTCAGCTCTTATACTAGCACTCTCTACAGGAGCAGATAGGTTCGTAATTTATAGTGATGATTCATACAATGGTTTAGGTTGTGTTCTTATGCAAAATGGAAAAGTCATTGCTTATACCTTACGCTAACTAAAGACTTGTCACGACCCAAACTCGCCCCTATAGGTTTAGTGTCATAATTAGCCAGTAATCTGCGACTACTGAAGGCCTGATTGAACCAAGCAAATAAATGTGGCTAGCGGAAGTTATCATATAAGAAGACTAAACGTCCCATGAGCTGTGAATTCACATGAGACCAAAAGACATTACTATATATATATACATACATGCACAAGTACATCAAGCTATCACAAATTTGTCAAAGACAATTACATGAGAAGAGCCACTCCCACCGAAAACAAAAATAATGCCAGTGACAACTGATTAAAGTACATGAGCGACTTACAAAAGGGTACACACTGGCCACCTCAAAACTCTGTTAGATAGGAACCTTGCGGTGAGGCATAGAAGTTAGCTTGACAAAATCAAAGCGAGGCTGATGCCACTATGTCCTTTCCTGAGCTGGATCACCTACATGATATATCAAAATATAAGTTAGAGCCTAGTGAATAACGGTTGAATAAAGAGATTCTGAACGATAGTTATAATGTAAAATAAAAGCCACACTGAGTAGATTCATTTGACATTTGAGAAGCTTAATACATCACGTAGTATATCCAAAAGTAACAAATACAGGCAGCCTAGAGGACCGAATAGGCGGTCATGAAGACCGAAGATCAGATATGATAGTCAACACCATAATAACCAAGAGTTCCATGAAACGGAACTAACGAATCTGCAATCATACAAATGGTGCTAGGGCTGCTACAGTAAACAATGAAAATAGTAATAGATTTATTATTCATTAACATAAGAAACTTCCGGAATAATGCGTAAGTTCAAAACAAAGAAAAGATAATTTAAATTCAACATCCGTTTACAGCAGTGTTACTCACAGTGGGTTTTATGATGCAGGTGACTGGAACTTGGTATTTGACCTACATAGACAAATATAAGCATAGAACACTTAATTTTCCATACAACTAATTAATTAGTTCCAATTCTTAGGTATTGGTCGGTCTGAAAGTCGTTTACCCCTGTTAAATGCTTATGCAATGCAAATAGACATTAATTACGGATGTAAATTATGTTATCGGAGGCCTAGGTGTGGGGTAAATAACACAGAAAAGTGAAACCGAGGTTGCAAAACAGTCGCACGTGCGGAGGTCCTGGGCCGCACATGCGGGACCCTCTCCTCATGTGCGCCCCTAAGTGCCTTTATTTTAGAATTGTACCTTACTCTCCCCTGTTTTCCGTACATGCGGGTCCACCCGCCGCACGTGCGTTGGTGCTCTTCCACACGTGCGGTTCTAGGTGTTCCAGAACCAAATTTCTGCTCTGTTTTTTGGGTTCCAAATTCCACAAAAATCAACCCAAAGTCAATCAAATTAAAGGCCAAAACTTAACAAACATCATGTACAAGCAATTTTCAAGTTCAACTCAAGAATAGGGCTTCAAATTCAAACTCAAGTTCTACAATCTCATCAACAACTTCAAAATTAGATGGAAACTCTATGTTTCAACAAAATTATGGACATCTAACTTAAAGTCAAGCAAGATCAAATAGATGAGCTTTATTTATATCAAGATTTGAAGAATTCCTCTTATTAGGGTTTGTAACACAATTTATTCTACCTAAGCCTTCCATTTCTCCTTACATTCTATGAATTCAAGGTGGAAATTAGTTCTTATGCAAAAGATTAGAAAGAATTTGTACCTCCAGGAGTTAGTTTAGTCAAGTTGCCTCAAGATCTCCGTTATCTCCTTCACTTCTCTTCTTGTTCCCTAGAACTCTCTCTCACACTCTCTTTTCTCTCCCTCTTTGAGTTCAACATAAATATATATATATATAGAAAAGGTATAAGCATCTATATCTAATTTACTTAATTAATTTAATTAAATTAGAAATACACCCATCAAATGTTAATTGAACCTTTCCTTTTCTAATTATGGTGAATTAGGCTCTAATCACCTAGTCCACTAGTTAGTACATAACCTTGCGATTTAACGAATCAGACAGGTCTTTTTCATAAAAGAGCATATCTACTAACAAACATGACGCACATAAATAAGGATATAAAGCACAGATAAAGACATAATTAAAATTAACCATAAAAGTAACAAGTAGGTGAGAGGCAGGTATTACAAAACTCATGAGAGAAACTACCCAACTCATGATCTAGAATTAACTGCGGTGATCTTTGCTCTCAAGATCTGGCATCATTATCTCTACGGTGCAACTTGCGAAATTTACACTGATTACAAGAGTCTTAAATATCTATTTACATAGGAAGAACTGAATATGAGCCAACGACAGTGGCTAGAATTTATGAAAGACTACGATGTAGAAATCCATCACCATCCAGGCAAAGCTAACGTGGTGGCAGATGCATTGAGCCAGAAGACAACTAGAAGTTTGGCATGTACTCTCGTTTCCCGCAAAATCAATGGACTGCTTGCCAATATAACTGTGGAACCTATCTTAATTGAAGAAATTAGAGCACGCCAATGTAAAGATAAACTTTTGAAGAAAAAATATGAGAAACAAAGGAGTACGCCTGACCTTGATTTCACTATAAACAATGGGATACTGAAATTTTGAAATCGAATTTTTGTACTCGACATTCCGGAACTCAAGAAAAAGATATTGGTGGAAGATCATAGCTCAAAACTTACAATCCACCCTAGCTACACAAAGATGTACCAGGATTTGATGGAACACTACTGGTGGACAGGAATGAAAAGAGACGTAGCAAGCCATGTCTTCAAATATCTGCATTGTCAGCGTGTTAAAGCAGAACATCAGAGACCTGCAGGAATGCTGTAACCACTCCTTATTCCTAAATGGAAATGGGAGCACATTACTATGGACTTCGTGGTCGGGCTACCACAGTCATTTTCAAAGAATGATGCAATATGGATTATAGTAGATTGATTGACGAAGTTGGCACATTTTTTGCCAATCAAAATCATGTACTCCCTCAATAAGTTTGCCACTTTATACATCAAGGAAATTATTCGTTTGCATGGCACCCTAGTTTTAATCGTGTTTGACCGAGACCCCCGCTTCATGTCTCACTTCTGGAACAATTGCAGGATGCTTTGGGGACTACCCTAAAGTTTAGCACTACTTATCACCCGCAAACTGATGGGCAATCTGAAAGAACAATCCAGACTTTGGAAGACATGTTATATATATGCGTGTTGGGCCTCAAAGGTAATTGGGATGAGTACCTACCTTTAATGGAATTCGTCTATAACAACAGCAACCAAGTAAGCATTGGAATGGCACCGTACGAAGCTCTGTATGGAAGGAGATGTCGATCACCTCTGTGTTGGGCGGAAGTCGAATACAGGAAACTGTTAGGCCCTGAGATCATGCAAATTACAAGTGATTACAACTTATCCAACAACGAATTCACACTGCTCAAAGTCGCCAGAAAAGCTATGTAGATACACGAAGACGGGAATTGGAATTTCAAGTAGGAGATCATGTTTTCCTAAAGATCTCACAAACAAGAGAGGTTATCCGATTTGGAAAGCGAGAAAAGTTAAACCCACGTTATATTGGGCCCTTCAAGATACTGGAAAGGATTGGTCCTGTAGCCTATCACCTTGCACTGCCACCTGAACTGTCCAATGTCCACAATGTATTTCACATTTCAATGCTTCAGCGGTATCTTCGAGATCCAGAACATCTTGTCAATTATGAGAACCTAGAAGTGCAAGAAGATCTCTCTTACAAAGAACAACCAATGTAGAGTCTCGATCGTCGTGATCAGGTTCTCAGAAACAAGACGATACCCCTTGTAAAAGTCTTATGGCGAAATCATCATATCAAAGAAGCTACGTGGGAAACAGAAAATCAAATACAAGTCAAATACCCACACCTCTTCGAAAGTTAAGGTACGTCAAGTTTGGGGACAAACTTCTATTTAGGAGGAGAGAAATGTGACATCCTAAATATATAATTAATACCACAACTAACCACGATTATTAATAAGAATAATAATAATAATCTGTAATAGTAAAATTAAATAATTAATTTATGATGATAGGCGATAACATGTAATTTAATTTACATTAGAAGCAATGTAGAATGAAGCAGATGATGGTTGAAGATAAACCTCAGTATGGTAAACTCCAATAATAATAATAATAATAATAATAATAAAGAATAATAAATCTAATTTGGCATTAGGTTATCAAATATGTAATTAATTATTTGGGGCCAAATTAACGCAATTATGGAACAATACTATTAGTTGGGCCACATTAGAATTAATGATTATATAAACAAATAAAGACAAATCTAATGTATAGATTTACTGAGAGAGATAAGTAACAATTAATTGGAGAGATTTGCAAATTACCTGGAGATAAGAAAGGTGGGTCATTTGTGCCATCTAAGCCATTAGGGAAGGTGAGTCATCAACCTTGGGGTCATCATGATGGGGTGAGTCAACACCCAAGAATGTGTATATAAGAGGGGAGGGGGATGTGAAATTAGTGAGGAAATGAACAAAATAGAAACAAAAAAAAAAAAAAAAAAGTGTAGCGAAGGAACAATCGTGAGAAGGTAGCAAAAATAAGAAGAAAATACCAAGGGTCAATATTAAGGTGAGTTATATTATACCTTGAGTTACCATAATATATTTTACGTATGTTTTGGGTTATCATAAATTATTTTACGCAATCTATATTTTATAAATTATATTAATATTTTGATTACGTTAATTATTTATGAACTCTATTTGCTTAAATTGAAATCCATGGATATGTTTGTTTAATTTTTAGAAATTATTTGACAATTGCTTTATAAACAAATATGTTTTGTAAGTACCACATGAGAGTCCCATGCCTTGAGAGACTTAAATAACCATTGGCCTTTGTTTGGCCACTTTGTGGTCCTCTGTTTGTCATAGATCCATTGACCTCTATTCTGATTGTCACTCATGTGACCTCTGTGACCTCTATTCTGATTGTCACTCATGTGACCTCTATTCTGATTGTCACTCATGTGACCTTTCAGGTGATGAGATGTAAAGAAGACTCGTAACCTCATGTAGTGGAACCCGAACAAGAATTGATGCTGATCCATTATTTTGTTTTTTTTCCTTTTCTTCCTTTTATTTTTTTATTTTTATTGAGGGTCGGTCACTGAATAAAAATAATAAATAAAAGCCCTATAGATGTACTTTCTTTTATCAAAATAGTTAGATGAAGTAAATTTTCTATTTAACTATTTTCTTACTTCTATTTTGCCTCCACTTGCGCCATATAATTTATTAAGAGTAGAATTAATTAGTAAGTTGTGATTCCAGCTCTAAGCCCCTGGGGTTGGGTTGTGACATAATTTGCTTCACAAGGTTCAATTAGAAAAGCATGGACAACACAATGCTTAAAACTGTGCATTTGAAAGTTTATTATCTGTTGATGAAATCTGTTATTTACCCAAAATAAGGATTACTCTTGGATAGTTGTCTATGGAATATGGATTACTCTTGGATATCTATGTAAGACGGTATTATCCCAGATAGGTAACCCAAGAGGGGGGGTGAATTAGGTTATTAAAATTTTCACAATATTAAAATTAACACAATATTCAGAATTTTAATAAAAAAAACAAAATAATAATTATCAATATAAAAGTAAGAGAGATAGGGAGAGAAAATCAAACACTGCGATTTACAGTGGTTCGGCATGCCAGGCCTACGTCCACTCCCCAAGGAACCTCCTTGAGAATTTCTTTACTATCAATTGAATAAATACATCACCAAACTTGTGGATTTGGCACAGGACTTACTCTTATCTATTGAATCTCATTCAACAATAAAAGCCTTACCCTTACAAAATCTCTCACAAAAATAAGGAATAAGAATAAGTGCTACTTAAACCTACTTTTACAATAATTCTCTCGCAAAGAGTAGATATGAAAGTGTAAGAACAAAGGCTACACTTAGCTTTGAAAGTGAAAGAGCAGAATACAATTTGGAGCTCACAGAAAATTTTCTCTTCAAGTTCTTGATTTTTCTCCACACACAACACTTCTATTTATACACAAAAATATACCCGTTGGACGCTCCTTGCTGACATCATAGATGACATCTATTTGTTTCAACTTGTCATCATGAGGCATCCTTTGTTTCAACTTGTCATCATGAGGCATCTTTTCTTTTTAACAAACAAAGTGGCCGAATTTGAACAAAACTCACAAACATGTGGGTTTTGACTAATATATATATATATATATAATCCTACAAAGTCCACATTATAAAGATGTAACTTTAACATTCAAATACAAACTTCAACATGTGAATTAAAATTCAATATGTTGCAATTTTGCAACCATTTCTTTGTGTATTATATCATGTATGATTTTTTTCACATGCTAGTAATTAATGTTTCCACACACTAATATATATGATTGCTTCCGTGATGTATGCTATTATATGCATTTATATGTTCTGATCAAATATTTGCATACACAGAAAAATCTCTTTAAATAATATTTATGATGGATCTGAAAATATATGCCCTCTTTAAAATATTATATATGTTGTAGAGATTTTAAACTAAATATATTCTACCACTCCATATTAATTTTGTCAAAACAAGACAACCCATCAATATCAAATTTGTCAAAATAATACAATCAATCAATTATTTTTGTCAAAATAATATACTTAATCAATTTTTAATTTGGTCAAAAAGTGAATAGTGATCATCCTCAATTTTCAAAAAAGTAAATAGTAAAGTTTTCAAAAAAATATTTTTATTTAACTAATATTTAACAAATATATATATTTTTTAAAAAAGATAATATTTTGGGTCAAATACATATATATATTAAAAAAATTCAAATTGTTACAAATAATATTTTAGACATCATCAAAATTAAATAATATGATTAACAATTTTCCCCTTTTTGATGATGGCAATATTTGTATGGATTTGACACAACATAAAATTGACAAAATATTTGATAACCCTGCAACATATAATTTTCAAAATTATATTTTTTCTCTCCCTTTGACATCATCAAAATAAAGATGAAGATAAAAAACAAATACATTCGATACAATAATCTGAGCGGCCAAAAAATAAAATAATGGGCCGTCTGTTTTGTCAGAATCATTGTGGGGATTTTGGAGCATCTTGAGCGCAAGAAATATTGACAAACAAAATATTTGAGCAGATATAGCAGATATGCATCGAGTAATGGATCAATGGAGTGTCTAAAAAGAGCCACAGATCAAAGGCAAAGATACGAAATCATCAAGTGTTTGAGAGAAAAATTTGTTTTAGCTTCTTTTGTAATCATGTCATTCCTTACCTTGTCTATCAATGAGTCGAATCTGCATGAGGTGCCTGTAATGCATGCAAATGAGAGAGTACCAGTGTGAGCACATGCTATGCTCAGAATGAGAGTTCTAGTGTTATTAGTAATCGAAATGATTTCGATGCTATTAATAACACTATGGCTCTTAGTACACAGACCATGACTGCAATTTTCAATATGGCGAGACGATTACAAGCAAGAGTACAAGAAAATCAGTAATGGAGAGATGAGGTGTGCTTGTTAAAACAATAAGTAGTTAATATGTGTAAAGAGAAGAAAGAGTTAAAAAGGAAAAATGCACAGTTGGAGAATGCAGTGCATTATTATGCAACAGTGATAATGCCAAGACTCACAGAAATCGAAAATAGAGAGAGGCATGTAAAAGAGGCTCATGAAAAATTATTGAGAGAAGTAAAAAAGAAAAAATATGCGAAACTTTTTGAAAATTTACATGTAATCAAGTAATATTTTCTTTTTCTGAAATAAAATTTCAAGCATTTCTTCATTATTTAAATTTTTTTTTTAATTTTTTTTTTAATTCTGTCTTTGCACAAAAAAAAATTTGTTTGTTGGTGCAGATAAGGAGAAAAAAATATATATATGTATATATACTCCCCCTAAAATTATGTAGAGAATATACACACACCCCCTTTTTTTTTATATATATATATACATATATATATTTTTATAATGATTGTTAATCTAAAAATATATGAGTCTCCCCCTGAATTAATGCACTAAAAATCACATAATTTTGAAGAAACAAATTACCAATCTATAATACCAAGGGCCATTAAGATCCGACCATAAACAATTACACCAAGTGCACTAGCATAAAGGAGAAAATAAAAACAAAAACAATTTCTTCAGACAAAGTAGAAGTAACCATTATTAAATCCAAGAGAATTTGAAGCACATACAACAAGTAAAAAAATATAACACAGTGCAACAAGAATTTTAACACGTTGATCGGTGATGACCTTGATGATTGAAAGAAATAGAGAAGATTGGGTAGATCGATGACGAATTTGTGTAGATCGGCAATGGATCTTGATGGATCAGTCACGGATCTTGATGGATCGGTAAAGATGGTGATGTAGATTTTGGGTAGAGAAGTGATGGAGTTTGGAAGATTGGTGAGGGATTTGGGTGGATAGTGATAGTGATGAAACTGATGGATGCTTTTGTGGATGGTGGATGGTGGATGGTGGAGTTGGTTGTAGGCTATGGTGAGGGTGGAGATGGAGTCGGCTGAGGGAATGAGGAAGAAAGGGAGAGCGAGATAGCAAGAGAAAGAGAAAAAGAGAGAGTAAAGGAGAGAGCGGGTGAGAGATAGAGATGGAGCGGTGAGAGAGAGAAAATATATGTATATAATTTTATTATTTTTAGCAATATCTTATTTAATTATTTATTATTATTATTATTATTTTTATAATTTTTTTTTTAATATAAACACTATATTGGAGTATTCATCATACCAAGTTCAGTTCTAATATAACAAAATTGTTCTTCATTTAGAGGCTTGGTAAATATGTCAGCTAATTGACGATTTGTAGGCATAAATTCGAGTTCAATGTCACCTTTAAGTACATGATCTCTTAGAAAATGATGCCTTATTTCAATGTGTTTAGTGCGTGAGTGTTGAATAGGATATTTTGAAAGGTTAATGGGACTTGTGTTGTCACATTTTATAGGAATATGATCATAGTGAAGTCCAAAATCTTGAAGTTATTGTTTCATCCAAAGCAATTGTGCACAACACCCAGCGGTGGCAATATATTCTGCTTTAGCAGTTGACAGAGCCACTAAGTTTTGTTTTTTGCAAAACCAAGAAGTGAGTGAGTGTCCAAGAAAATAACAAGTATCACTAGTGCTTTTTCGGTCAAGTCTACATCCCGCAAAGTCGACATCTAAGTAACCAAAAAGTTCAAAGGTGGTTCCCTTAGGATACCATAATCCCAAATTCGGAGTGCCGACAAGATATCTAAAAATGCGTTTGACTGCGGTGATGTGTGACTCTTTTGGTGTGGATTGAAAACGTGCACACATACAAACACTAAACATTATGTCGGGCCTACTTGCAGTAAGATAGAGTAAAGAACCAATCATACCTCGATATTTCTTTTCATCTACAGGTTTACCTTGCTCATCTTTGTCTATTTTTATCGATGTGCTCATTGGAGTTGCTGCAGGCTTTGATGATTCCATTTCAAATCTTTTGAGTAGATCTTTGATATATTTCGTTTGATTTAAATGGATTCCATCATTAGTTTGTTTAATTTGTAGACCAAGGAAGTAATTTAATTCCCCCATCATACTCATTTCAAACTCACCCTGCATGTCTTTAGCAAACTCTTTGCACAAATTTTCATTAGTAGCACCAAAAATGATATCATCAACATAAATTTGAACAATTAGCATATCTTTTTTTTTTATTTTTATAAAAAGTGTTGTATCAATTTTTCCTCTACAAAAGCCTTTGTCAAGTAGAAAATTACTCAATCTTTCATACCATGCTCCAGGAGCTTGTTTCAAGCCATATAAAGCTTTTGAAAGTTTGAAAACATGATCCGGGTATTTATGATTTTCAAAACCGGGAGATTGTTCAACATAGACTTCCTCCGAAATATACCCATTTAAAAAAGCACTTTTAAAATCCATTTGATATAATTTAAAATCTTTAAAACACGCAAAAGCAAGTAACATTCTAATAGCTTCAAGTCTCGCAACTGGTGCAAAAGTTTCATCAAAATCTATTCCCTCTTCTTGATTATAGCCTTGAGCTACTAATCTAGCTTTATTTCTAGTAACAACTCCAGATTCGTCCATTTTATTTCGAAAAACCCATTTTGTACCAATAACGGGATGATCCTTAGGTCGAGGGGTTAAAAACCAAACTTTATTTCTTTCAAATTGATTTAATTCTTCTTGCATTGCTAAAATCCAGTTTTCATCATTTTCAGCTTTTAAAAATGATTTTGGTTCAATTTGTGAAACAAACGCTAAGTTACCACAAATATTTCTAACAGAGGAACGAGTTTTTATACCTTCCGCCGCATCACCTATGATGAGGTCTTTGGGGGTGGCCATGAGCATACTTCCATTCTTTTGGTAGATTTGCGTCATTTTCTAGAAGAACATATATTTCTTGAAGTTTTTCCATTGTCATTTCTTCTTCATGTTCACTTAATGGATTTTCTTTATTTTCCTTTATGTAGATGCTCGCCATGCTTGGTTGATTTTCTACAATATCATTACTTACAAGTTTCTTGGAAATAATGTCGTTAGATTCATCAAAAACAACATGCACAGATTCTTCAACAAGTAGAGTTATTTTATTGAATATTCTATAAGCTTTACTGGACATAGAATAACCAAGAAATATAGCTTCATCCGACTTAGCATCAAATTTTCCTAAGTTATCTTTATTGTTATTTAATACAAAGCATTTACAACTAAAAGCACGCAAGTGACTAATATTAAGTTTTCTACCTTTCCAAAGTTCATAAGGGGTTTTCTTAAGAATAGGTCTAATCATGGCACGGTTTATAACATAGCATGCAGTGTTAACAGCTTCCGCCCAAAAATATTTAGGTAAATTATTTTCACAAAGCATAGTATGGGCCATTTCTTCAAGAGTTCTATTTTTTCTTTCAACTACTCCATTTTGTTAAGGAGTCCTAGGGGCTGAGAAATTATAATCTATTCCTAAGTCATCACAAAACATAATAAAATCATTATTTTCAAATTCTCTACCATGGCCACTTCTAATACTACAAATATTAAGCTTTTTCTCATTTTGAATTCTTTTACAAAGTTTTGAGAAATTATAAAAAGCTTCATTTTTGTGTACTAAAAATAATACCCATATATTTCTAGTATAATCATCAACACAAGCAAGAGCATAAGATTTCCCTCCTAAACTTAATATCCTAGATGGTCCAAATAGATCAATATGCAAGAGTTGAAGTGGTCTAGTAGTTGAAACGATATTTTTTGATTTAAAAGAAATTCTAGTTTGTTTTCCAAATTGACATGCATCACAAAGTTTATCTTTTTCAAAAACAATTTTTGGTAAACCAATGACTAACTCATTTTTTGAAAGTTTGGAAATTAAATCAAAATGTGCATGTCCTAATCTTCTATGCCAAAGCCAACTATTATCATTTATAGCAGATAAACATTTAATATTAGAATAAGAAGACAAATCATGCAAATCAAAGACATATACATTCTCATGTCTATAACTTACAAATAAAGTTTTGTTTTCAAGGGTGTTTTCAATAGTGCAATGAGTTTTCTCAAAAATAACTCTATAACCTTTATCACATAATTGACTAATGCTAAGCAAGTTATGTTTTAAACCTTCAACAAATAAAATATTCTCAATAATAGGAGAGGGATTTTTACCAATACTTCCTATACCAATGATTTTACCCTTACTATTGTCGCCAAAAGTCACATATCCGCCATCCTTTAGTTGAAGTGTGGCGAACATAGCTTTATTTCCAGTCATATGCCTCGAGCATGCACTGTCGAGATACCATCTATCGTTACTGGATTTTGTCTTGAAACATACCTGCAAAAATTTGATTTTTCTATTGGTACCCATTTTTTCTTGGGTCCATAAAAGTTAGAATTTGATAATCTTGAAATGTCCTTAGGGACCCACATCTTTTTTATTTTAGCAAAAGGATTTCTTTTAACAGGACATGAAGGTGAAATATGACCTTTTGTACCACAAAAATGACATGTGAGATGAGAGTGATTAGAAGATGCATACACAAAGCTATTTTTGACAGTTTTTACTTTTGAAAAAGGTTTATATCCAATTCCGGCTCTATCAAAAGTATGGTTTTGATTTTCAAGAATTTTATCTAAAGTCTCTCTACCTTGAGTGAATTTTGAAATAGTAGTTTTCAAGTCTTCAATATTTTCTTTCAAAATAATTTGCTCCTTTTTTAAAGACTCGTTTTCTTTTTGCAATACGACTAAATATTTTTCAGAAATTGAAGACTCTTTTCGAGTTAAATTCTCATTTTCCTTTTTCATGGCTTCATTTTCTAAAACATTTATCTTGGAAGTCAATGATTCATTTTCTTTTGATAAACTTGAAATTACTTTCTTTTGACAATTATTTTTCAAACTAAGTTTCTTAAATTCAGCATGTAATTCATCAAAAGCTAATTGTAGTTCATCAAATGTAAATGATTCTTCATTTACCTCATTTTCGTTTCCAAGTGCCATTAAGCATAGGTTAGCAACCTTATTTTTGTAAATTTCGGTTTCTGTGTCGTTTTCATCACTATCTTCTCCCCATGCTGCAACCATAGCTTTCTTCTTGTCCTTCTTGAATTTTTTCTTAAGTTCTGGACATTCTGATTTGTAGTGTCCAGGTTTGTTGCATTTGTAGCAGGTTACTTCAGATTTTTTGTGATTTTCTCCTCTTTGAAAATCCCAGTTGTTAAAGTCTTTTCTGAAAAAATTTCGTACACCTTGTTTCTTTTTCACAAACCTTTGGAACTTTCTAGTGATGAATGTCATTTCCTCATCCTCATCTGAATCATCTTCCTTATCCTCTTGATGTTTCGAGGTGGATTTAAAGGCTATTCCTTTCTTCTTGTTGTTGTCCTCCTCTTCCTTTCCTTTTTGCATTATGAGCTCATGAGTTAAGAGAGATCTTATTAACTCATCTAGACTTAGCTTTGATAAATCCTTGGCTTCGGTAATAGCAATGACTTTTGTCTCCCAACTTTTTGGTAATGACCTAAGCATTTTTCTTACAATTTCAACATTAGTATATATTTTTCCAAGAGAAATTAAACCATTAATAATATCAGTAAAACGAGTAAGCATTTGAGGAATAGTTTCATCAGGTTTTATTTTAAAGAGTTCATAATTATGGACTAGCAAACTGACTCTAGATTCTTTAACTTGTTCGATTCTCTCATGAGTTACTATAAGCTTGTCCCAAATTTCTTTTGCGGTTTTACATGTGGAAATTCTGTTAAACTCATTGGCATCTAAGGCGCAGTACAACATGTTTGTAGCTTTGACATTAATTTGAGCAATTCTAGTATCTGATTCATCCCACTCATCTTCAGGTTTTGGTACCCTAAGTCCATCTACAGTTTTGGTAAGAATTTTTGGACCATTGCAAATAATTTTCCAACATTCATAATCATTAGATTGAATATGTATGGTCATCCTAGTTTTTCAATAGCTAAAATTTGTGTCGCTAAATAGAGGTGGCCTATTAGATGCTTGTCCCTCGGGTAAGGAATAACTAGGAGTTGCCATGATCTACTCTAAGACAGTTAAGTCACAGAAACTAGAGTCTAGGCTCTGATACCAATTGTTATCTTAGATAGGCAACCCAAGAGGGGAGGTGAATTGGGTTATTAAAATTTTCACAATATTAAAATTAACACAATATTCAGAATTTTAATAAAAAAAACAGAATAATAATTATCAATATAAAAGTAAGAGAGATAGGGAGAGAAAATCAAACATTGCGATTTAGAGTGGTTCGGCACGCCAGGCCTACGTCCACTCCCCAAGGAACCTCCTTGAGAATTTCTTTATTATCAATTGAATAAATACACCACCAAGCTTGTGGATTTGGCACAGGACTTACTCTTATCTATTGAATCTCACTCAACAATAAAAGCCTTACCCTTACAAAATCTCTCACAAAAATAAGGAATAAGAATAAGTGGTACTTAAACCCATTTTTACAATAATTCTCTCACAAACAGTAGATATGAAAGTGTAAGAATAAAGGTTAGACTTAGATCTGAAAGTGAAAGAGCAGAATACAATTTGGAGCTCACAGAAAATTTTCTCTTCACGTTCTTAATTTTTTTCCACACACAACACTTCTATTTATACACAAAAATATACCCGTTGGACGCTCCTTGCTGACGTCATGGATAACATCTATTTGTTTCAACTTGTCATCATGAGGCATCCTTTGTTTCAACTTGTCATCATGAGGCATCTTTTCTTTTTGACAAACAAAGTGGCCGAATTTGAACAAAACTCACAAATATGTGGGTTTTGACTAATATATATATATATATAATCCTACAAAGTCCACATTATAAAGATGTAATTTAACATTCAAATACAAACTTCAACATGTGAATTAAAATTCAATATGTTGCAATTTTGCAACCATTTCTTTGTGTATTATATCGTGTATGATTTTTTTCACATGCTAGTAATTAATGTTTCCACATACTAATCTATATGATTGCTTCCGTGATGTATGCTATTATATGCATTTATATGTTCTAATCAAATATTTGCATACACAGAAAAATCTCTTTAAATAATATTTATGATGGATCTGAAAATATATGCCCTCTTTAAAATATTGTATATGTTGTAGAGATTTTAAACTAAATATATTCTACCACTCCATATTAATTTTGTCAAAACAAGACAACCCATCAATATTAAATTTGTCAAAATAATACAACCAATCAATCATTTTTGTCAAAATAATATACTTAATCAATTTTTAATTTGGTCAAAAAGTGAATAGTGATCATCCTCAATTTTCAAAAAAGTAAATAGTAAAGTTTTCAAAAAAATATTTTTATTTAACTAATATTTAACAAATATATATATTTTTAAAAAGATAATATTTTAGGTCAAATACATATATATATTAAAAAAATCCAAATTGTTACAAATAATATTTTAGACATCATCAAAATTAAATAATATGATTAACAGAAGGGTATGAAATCTGTTTATGGAATATGGATTACTCTAGGATATCTGTCTAAGAAGGGTATGAAATCTGTCTGTGTTGGATATCTGTTTTCTCAAAATAAGGATTACTACTTGCACCTATCATATCAGGTCTCCCACATATGATCACTATGCAATCCTACCTAAGCAAGAAAACTACATATGTTCATACCTTTCTTAGCTATTATGCACTAAAAAACATTAATCCTAAATCTGTATGAAATTTTCTCCTTGAAAGGTTTAAGTTCCTTTGTTAAGGTACTGACACCAAGTTTCGAGCAAGAAAATGAGTACTGGATAGGAATTATTATGCAAAAACATATCATTTTCCATAACATGATAAGTGACTCTAAATGAAATTTGCCACTGCTTGCTCTATGTATCATGTCTGTTTTGTATGTTGTATGCAGATTAAAAAATGGCTTGTTCCTTTACTAACAATAGCAACATAAGATTAAAACCAAGAATGTGTGATTATGGAAGAATAGCTGCCATGTGCATTGTCCAAACCAATGAGAATGGAAATCAAGGGTATTTATTCTTTATTTGCCCATTAAAATATGTAAGGAAATTTGTTTGTAAATTTGTTTGGAAATTGATTAGCCTGATTTGATTAACTGATTGTCATGCATTGTAGAGTAATAAGGAACACTGCAATTACTTCAAGTTCGCAGACAATGATGATGATGACAAGATCTCCACAATCCGTTCTAATGCTGCACCTCGTAAAGCTATAAGAAACGAAGAATTTAACGATCTAAGAACAAGGGTTTCGGAGATGGATAATGAAATTGATGAGTATGGTAGAAGGCTTCGAAGAATGAAGAAGAATTTCAAGGCGATGCTTTATGTTATTGTATTTTGTATTGTTTTCTATTTTATAATGTAAATTATTCAGTTGTTAGTTTTTTTGGAATTTGATGGATGTACTTATGAATTGAATGGACTTGATGGATTATGGGTATGTGTTGTGATGATTTGAATGTGGAAATGAAAAACCTATTCTGTTTTCAATTGTTGGTGATTTACATGTTCTTGAATGTGAGAAATAAATTAATAAGGCCAAAATACATGTTCTAAACCTTATCTGCTTGTTGATTTACATGTTCTTTTTTTTTTCTTTTTTTTCTTTTTTGATTCAAAAATGTTCTTGAATGTGAGCAACAAATTAATAAGGCCAAAATACATGTTCTAAACCTTATCTACTTGTTGATTTACATGTTCTTTTTTTTTGTGAGCAACAAATTAATAAGGCCAAAATACATGTTCTAAACTTGATCTGTTTTGTCCATGAACCAAAACTTGATCTGTCCATGCTTTTACCTGATCTGTCCATGAACCAAAACCTGATCTGTCCATGCTTTTACCTGCTCTGTCCATAAACCAAAACCTGCTCTATTTGTGATCAATATGTTGTTACAAAACCTGTTCTGTTTTCACCGACAACAAAAACCTATTCTATTTTCACCCACAAATTAATCAGAACTCTGGTTCAGCAAAAACTGCTATGTCCATGAGAAACCTGCTCTGTCCATGAAGAAACTGTTGTATTTGGATTGAATAGAATATAACAAAAATGGAATTAAAAGAAAACGTAGTAATGAAAATAAAAGAGAACAAAATAAAGCAAAATTATAGATGAAACAAGATGACACACTAATATAGAGCTCAGCATGCAACAAAAGCTCATTCATGATAACACCAACAGAAAAACTCTTATTTCTTAAAATTTTCCATAGAAGACAAACCAACACAATTTCAAAAGTATGTCAAGTGTCGGGGTGAGCAGCGGATATACCGATCTGCCAAAAACGACTGAACCGAACCGATTCGCCGCATTTTGGACGGATGTGTGATGACGAGCGGACGGTTATGGATTGATTTTCTCCAATCCTCCAATCTAGCAGACGGATAGCGGATTTGAGATTCCTTTGGCCGCAACCGAACCGCCAAACCGCAAGCACCCCTATAATTTATAACACTTTGTGTTTTCAGTTTGTTTAATATTCTGTTTGTGTTTTTAATTAAAAAAGAGTTTAAATATTCTGTTAAAAAAAAAGTTTTCAACTTAAATATCTTTTTTGAATTGAAAAAAATAAATGTATTATTTATCTATATTTTTTGGTTTTTAAATCTATCTCTAAAAATAATAAATAGAAAATATGATATATGCTTGTTGGTTTTTGTTTTAAAAAATAGATATAAATGTAACAATACAGAGACATACAATCTCTACTACTGCTCTGTTCATGGTTTTGGTGGTTTGAATTGTTTTTATATTTTAAGAACCACAGATTGTAATACTTTATATGGATGAGGCATGTTGTCATTGTAGTATGTGGATGAGGCATGTAGTGATTTTCTAAAGTTTCAAACTTTCTTGCTTTAGATGAGCTATGCAGTGATTGTAATATTTTTTTAAGTCATTGACTGTAATATATTTTTTTTTTTTTTTTTTGAGGAAGTGCACAAGTTGAATTATGTTGAAAATTTATAAAATTTTAAACCGCCAAATCGATTCGCATCCATCCGTCAAACTGCCAATCTGCTCAATCCACATCCACCGAATTGGCGAACGGATGCAGATTGATTTTCTTCAATCCGCCAATCTGGCGAACGGATGGCGAATTGGAGGTTCCATGCCATAACTGTCCCGCGCCCACCCCTAGTCAAGTGAAGGCTCCCAGTTTCATACACAACCCACAAATTCAACTTTCACTCATAATTAACCAAAACTTGCTTCATTTACAAATGAAGCAAAACAAAATCTACAAATTGTAGCCAACGTAAAGGAAACCAAACTATCCAAACTTTCATTTGGTTACAAATAATTGTCATCAAATCATTGATTCGACACTAAAAATGAAATGGGGCATTTGGATCCGCATCTATATTAAAGTCAATAAATTTTGAAGCTAGTGTTGAAGTTTGACTGCTTATATTCATTCCTGCTTGACTATAAGATGTACTTCCAATATTGTTCACCATTTGCATTGGGGTAACCCCTGCCTATAAAAACAAATTACGTATTACAAATATTGTCCAGAGACATTGACTAATATGAAATTTAATGGATGTAAAAAAGATTTGTACTCATATATTCAACACATACCAGTACATATATACTCTCTTGCATGCCATCCATGGAAGGAAAGTAGTAAAATTGAGATTGTGGCACCTTATGACGAAATAGTGCCAACATGCGATTAACAATTTGATAGATTAAAATAAAAACAAACAAAATCAATATAATTATGAGAATACATACCGGATGGTACATAGTGTCTTGCATGCCTTCCGTAGAATCAAAGTTTAAGTTACAAGGTTCACCTTGGCCCACCTTATGACCCTATAGTAACAGACATTGGTTAATAATTTAGGTTAAAAAAAAATTAGAAATTTACATATCAAATGAAATTTACATATCAAACTTTACCTGTGCATTCATAGCTTTCTTATTCTTTCCCTTCTCAACCAATTCACGATTTCATCGACTTTGCTAACCTTCCGTTTAGTACATGGACAGCCTCTTCGGCGAGCAACCAAAGGACTAACAACCCTGCGAGTCATGCTTGCATTTGCAATGCTGGAACCAGGCGGACTTTTTGGAGAAGTATTAGGAGGTGGTCCACTACTATTATGTGGCACATAACTCGCACAACCCGATGTTTCTTTTTTCACTCTATCTTTGATTTCCTTCAACCCAAGTTGACTCACTTCGTGCTTACCATCATAATTGGTAGCAAGTTCTAGAATTTCATCCAACGTCTTGTGATACGCATCATGCAACTTTGCATTGACAGCATCCCCGGAGTTAGTATATGTGGTTGGAATGCATTTGTACCCTTATTCTAAATCTTTTCTCCATCTCTCCACAATGTATTTATTTGGAACTTCATAGATGCACCTCTCAATGAGCACACTAAATGGATGGGCACACATAATGCCCCTAAACTCAAACCACTAACACAAACATTGGATCTCACATTCAGTTGAATTGCAGTAGACAACAAATTCCACATTCTTTATCTTTTCACCGATTAGAACAGCCTTCTTCACATGATAGGTAAAAATTGATCCCTTCTCTTTCACAAGAGTTGCATGACAGTATAGTAGACGCTTTAATTATGCTTGAACCTCTTTAAATTTTGCATTTGTGTAGGCTTCACGAAATTGCTTCTCAAAACGATACACCGTTAAGCAATCATACAATTTGTTACGAGATTTGAAGTCTGCTTTGGTTTCCTTCTCCACCTTACTTCTCAAGGCATTGTTATATTGCTCAACAAATTGCTTTAAAGTAGTCTTCGAGTTCACATATCCATCAAAAAATGCATTCATGCTCTCGCTTTGTTGTGTTGTTGATATGCTAGTTCAAAAAATGTCTTTCACATAAGCAGGAATCCACCTATGTCGCTAATCATATAATACCCCCAACTATTCATTATCATAAAGACTGAACTTTATAAGCATTGTTTGTCATTCTTTATCAAATTCAGTTTTTGTGAAACTATCATAAACTGCACTTTGCAAAGCGAACCTGATAGATTCATATTGGGAATATCCTCTTAATTTCTCCAGAATTTTCTTCATTATATGCCATAAGCACCATCGATGTCGAGGCTGTGGGAATACAATTTTTATGGTATTTTGCATCACTCTACACTGGTCAATTGTTATGGCTTTTGGGTGAGCATCTGACATGCAACTTAACCATTCTCTAAATAGCTAAACAAATGTCTCTGTGTTCTCATTACATAATAGCCCACAACCAAACAAAATTGATTGTCTATGGTGATTAACTCCTACAAACGAAGCAAACGACATATCATATTTGTTTGTCAGATAGGTTGTGTCAAATAAGACAATATCCTCAAATGCTTTGTAGGCCGCCCTATGCCTTGCATCCGCCCAAAACAAGTTTTGCATGTGACCATCTTCATCTAAGTCAATTGCAGAATAGAAGTTCGAATTTTGTTGTTGCATGTTATGAAAATAAAGTGTAAGAGAATCAGCATCTCCTACCCCAAGTCTCAATTTCCTAGCATTCTCAATGTGATTCCTTGTATCTCGTTCATCAAATGTTAATGCCTCATATCCCCCAGCTTCAACAACTATAAAATGAAAATTCCTAGCCACCTCTATCCCTGCTGCATCATTTATTTCTAGCCTTCTCTTCACAGGAGAACGAATCCTCTTATTCATTGAAAAATGCCATGAGTCATCAGGAATCAAGTCATGAGTATGCTCAAGCACAACTGTGGTTAACTTATATTTTCCATCCTTTTGTAGACTGGCTCTTACCCTTGCATTACATTTAATCTTTAATGACAAAGATGGTTCCAAGGGATTTACTTCTGATCTTTTTGTTCTCTTCCGCCCCTGAGTACATTCTGTGGGTGTTGATTCTTGACCACACAACCAAACGAGAAACTCAGTTGGAGAGCACCGATAGAATAGATTAAGCCCGAACAACTTATCATAGAAAGATAAGAATCCGGCAGTGGTTCATCCACCCGAGGGTACTCCGACGCTCAAGTCAGTAATCTAATATTTCTCAAAGATAGCAAATTGTGCTTAACTCACAAAAAAGAATTTACTGCTCACAGTATATCACAAATAAAAGCCTACCTTAGGCCCACGGGGGTGCCCTGCTTTTATAGCTAGCATTAACTTGATTCCTGTAGAAGCATCACTTCAGTGGATTCAAGCTCAATGCTTATCCCGGACTCTCAGCTAGGTAGGGATAAACTCCCTAAGTGCTTTATTTTTATCTAGACTAAGATCCTTCCCTATTCTAGGACTCTTGTCCCTTATCCGCTTATCTCGGATTCCGGTATCTCCACAGATAACATCGGCCTAGCCAAGATCACCTCAATGCATGACCAGGCCACGTGGCACCTCGGCTAACACTTTGGCGTCACCTTGGCCACGTGTTGTTATTCACAAAATATGTCCCCACAACTGCCCTCTAGGTTCTATTACCTCGGCAATTTGAGGTGATGGAACTTACATTGCTTGTTCATATACTATGTCAGCTAAAATTCATTCATTCTCCACGACCGAGATCATTACTCGTCGGCTTTAAGTACCTAAGACTCAACTATCCACTTTCATTAAGGACTCAAAATGAAGAACCTTGTTCGTTAAGCATCTCAATCAAGATTGCTCCGGTAGTCGAGGTCCTCACTTCATTACTTCAAGAACTCCAAGAGTTTTATCTACACACAAGCTGTCACGCACGATTTTTTCAACTGTTTCATCCACGCGTCCTCTCTTCTTTGGTTCGTACCTGACATGCGCTTTCAGTTCGCATCGCTTCTGCGCACACTGCCTGACAGACACATCATCCAAGGCGTATTCATTTCCTTTTGCCGTCTTTTCAGTTTTTAACAAAAAACTCTCTTTCTCTCTCTTCGTTTTCTCATTTCGTATTCTCTTGTTCTTTCTCTACACTCAGACTTTCTCTCTCTAAAAAACCTCCATTTTCAAACTTTCAAAGCTCTGCAACTGTCCGTCTTTGGTGAATCTTCTGCCACTCCATTTCGATCAAAGACATTGTCTGACTCCGGCGCACCTTACTCCTGCGTTTTTGTTTTCGGCCTTATTAAGTAAGTTCATAACTTCTTTCTTTTTAATTTCAGTCTTTCATTTTTGATTTGTTTCAAATCTTCCATCTGTGCATATTGTCTATTATTATTCTGCATCTGTTTTGGTTATTGTACTCTGTTCCTATCGTCATGCTTTGGTCATCATGAATCATTTCTGGTTTCTTTGAATTTTTATTGTGCTTCAAGTTGCATTACTAAAATGTCAATCGTGTTTGCCTGTTATGTTTCCTGTACAATGTTCTGCACACACTCACTCAATGTGTTATGATTTTCCTCACTCTTGAGTCTCTGTTACTTTCTTTATTTTGAATCGTGCCTTTTTTCCTGCTTTTCTTGCTTTGTTTCCAGATTCTTGCTTCGATTTTCATTTCTATAGTTCTAGTTTTAGGATTTACCGTAGAACCCATATACCTAGGAAAAATTGAAACAAATATCATATCTTTAAAATCCTCGCCCCAGTGCCTCTTTAGGATCTAGCCAAGGTTCTAAAACCCCTGCCAGTGTTCTTTCCCCGAAGTCCTTTGCAAAGCACCTCTAGCTGAGATCATGGGTATGTTTAGGTGGAGAGTAGACACCCTAACCAAATTAGAATATTTTAGGTAGGATTTCTTCATCCCGGCCAATGTCCACCTGAAGTTGGCTGAGAAAAACGACTTAATTATGCCTGGTCAGGATTACATGTCATTTCTAGTCGTCTCTGTTGTTGAAGGAGGAGTTAGGTTTCCCTAGATATCCTCTTTAGGGAAGTCTCCACTATTATAAATTTAATCCCATGCAGTTGGTCGTTAACTCTTTTAGGATCATTAATGGCATTGCCGAACTAGCACGTCGGCAGAATGCCAAAATCACCTTATCTGATATCCAATGTTGCTACACCATGTGTAGCTTAAAAACCACCAAAGGCTACACCTACTACCTCAACTTGAGATCTACTCAATACAAGCTGATAGCCGATATCCCAAATTCTAATAAAGGCGTAGCAGACGACAACCTAATTGTCTCGGGCAATTGGGAGTTCGTGCCAGATGATGAACTCCACCTCTTCCCCCTGCGCCGTGAAGTTTTTAGAGATGACAAGGGTAAGGACCTAGTCCCCTCCCAAAGTCCCTTTCTCTGTAACCTTACTTAACTATCTTTTTGTTTCTAATGTTCTCTCTGTGTCTTTGTAGCCCTTCCTCAGCCCGAAAAGGATTTTCACCAATACTACGTGCCAAGCAAGGATCTGGTGCGTTTTCTTAGCTTGCCTATTGAAGTGCACAAGGCTCCAATCCTCCTCAACTTCATCCCTACGTATAGAAGCCCTCTGCCCGACGTCCCTAGACACAACAAAACTTCACCTTTTGTCTCAACTCTTCCAACTACTTCATCTCCTAGGCCAGATCAAGCCTCCTTATTCGATCCTACAGATCAGCCATCCACCTTGGCCCCTCAGTTAATCCCTCCAGCCCAGTGCCAACGCCGACACCGAGCTCCTGCCAACGTTTCCCCCCAGCAGAACTCACAGTTGCAAGTGCCGAGACTTTGACTCTTCAGCGCACGATCTAGCATACCCACTCATTACCCTACCAGCAATCCATTTTGGCACAAAAGTCACCGTTACTGCTACAGCCGACGAAATGGGTCGTGCAAAAATTGTTCCCGACGACCTTCTTGCTAACATCCCGGGCATGGTAACAGTTCACTCTTCTTTTCTTTCTCAGTCCCAGCCAAAGCCTAGAGTAAAAAGGGTAAAAAAGGCTAAGACAAAGGCCACTATTACAGAAATTGAGTCTGAAGATACCGTGTCAATCTCAGAGTTAGCCGAGATCGAGAAACAATCATCTGCCGCTGAGAAAAAGCTAGCCAAGGTTGATCCACCTGACAAACCGCAATCCAAGAAGCCAAGGTCCGAACCTAGCATTTTTTATGCCGACAAACCCTAGACCCCGACATTCACAGTCAGAGACCGACCTCTGTTGGCCGGGGACAGTGCTCTAGATGACATGGAAATTGGTGCTGCCATCTCCACCGCCGTTCTTTTGCCGACCGACATCAATCGAATGGCTGAGTTAACAGAGTATGAAAACTATGCTCTGATGATGCAACACTGTGTTTTGGTAAGCTTTATGTACTTTGTTTCTTATCGCATAATTTCAATTATGAGTTTTTGCTTACACTTAACCAAAATTTCTAATTTCTTCTTGCAAGCCATCCAACAAGGTCACTCATTTACGGTAAAGACCGAGGCATTCAAGAAGAAGTTGACCGAAAAAAACAAAGGAGGCAGCCAAGCTCATTTCTTCACTAAACCAAGCCGAGGCTCGTATCCAAAGCTTGCTAGCAGAAAATATTGTCGAGGTCGCACTAGTCGAAGCAAAAAAAGCAAAGGAAAATGAAATTTGAGGCTCGGTGACTTCGAGCAGCTACGCCATAAAAAAGGCCGAGCTCAAAGCTGTTGATGAAAAGCATATGCTGAAGGGGCAGCTGATGTCCAGGACGCCTGTAAGAAGCAAGTCAACCAGGCATGCAACAAGGGATATACCCTTGGATGGATAGTTGTGTTGAAGGAGTTGGCTGTTCCCGACGACTCGCCTTTTCACGATGCCAGCCGACTTCTTTTACTATTCCCTCCCTCTCCAAGCCAATCTAACGACGAGGCTGAGACAGAGGAGGATGTCAAAGCCGACAAGTCTGAAGAAGTTGCAGTTGCTGGGGCCAAGTCCCTAACTCTGAATAAGCAAGTCCTCGACTTGATTCAAGATGATGAGGACGAGGTTACCAAGAGTGCCTCCTTGAAGAAAACAACTTCTGAAGCCGAAGTCAATGCCGCCGAGAAAAGCCTGGACTAAACTTTGCTCAAGATAGACGCCGAGGTCGCGGCGGAGAATGAAGCACAACTGCCAATCGAGGCCAACCTACAGCCAATGGCCAAGGTTGAGCAATCCGAGGCAGTTGCCGATGTTTCTAATACTTAGGATGTCTTTACTTTGTACTTTTTGCTTTGAACATTTGTAACTCTTTAGTAGTTTGAACAATCAGTTTTTATTTTGGCCGATGTGTCTCATTTTGTATCTGAACAAGTAACTTTTTGCTGATTGTGAGTTCTCATTTTCACTAAGTGTTGAATACTTCTGTTCATGTATGCTTACACTGTTTTTCTTTTATGCCTCGTATGCTTCCATACTTCCATACTAAGTACAAGTTTCTTGTGTGATCACCTCATGTTAAAATACCCTGACCAAGCACCATCTTAGACCGAGTCTTCTCAGGTGCAACCTTAATTGGTCACCTCGGTCCAAATAACCTTGGACTTCTTGTTTTACCATGATCTCGATCAAACCACACTTAAGAATGTTTTATTCAAAGTATTTTTACAAGTGTTCTTCCTGCATTTATACTTGTTGTCTTCTAGCAAGACTTCACCCTTCCAACCCTTCCAAACTTGACAACCTGGTTGGTAATCTTGGGTAAGATGTACCTCGAATACATCTTTCACTATTACCTCGGCTAAATGCGCAGAGCTTGTAAACTTTTCTAAAAATTTCAACAAGTCCCAAGCTCTCGAGTTTATTTATCATTCCTGCTCTTTGCCCCCTAATGTGAACCTAAGTTCCACTTAGGCTCACATTATGCATTTTTTCGCCGAAGTCATATTCAAACAAAGGCTAGCCGAGGTGTTCAACCTTGGTTTCTCTGTTAGCTGAAGCGAGCTTAGTTTCATTCTGAGTTTACTTCTGCCGATATAGTGAGTGTAGGTTGATTCAACTTAGTTCAACTCTATTATATGTAAGTATAATTCAACTCTTCCATATAATAAGTTTAAGTTATTCGTCATGTTTAATTCAGAAACATCGCCAACTTAGTTCAACTCTATTATATGCAAGTATAATTCAACTCTGTCCTATAATAAGTCTAAGTTATTCGTCATGTTTCATTCAGAAATATCGCCAACTTAGTTTAACTCTATTATATGCAAGTATAATTCAACTCTGTCATATAATAAGTCTAAGTTATTTGTCATGTTTCATTTAGAAACATCGCCAACTTAGTTCAACTCTATTATATGCAAGTATAATTCAACTTTGCCATATAATAAGTCTAAGTTATTCGTCATGTTTCATTTAGAAACATCGTCATAGGACTGGTTAGTCTTATCGCACAAATTTCAAATTCACAAAGATCAAACTAGCATTTTATTATTACTTTAGCTAATAAAATTATGACATAAACTTAATAAATAAATAAAAACTAATGATAAAAATATTTCAGATTGCAAGTATTCCAGGGTCTCGGTAACTCTTTGCCATCAGTGTCTTTTAGCCGATATGCCCCAACTGCTGGCAACCGAGATGATTCTATGAGGCCCTTCCCAGTTTAGGCCAAGCTTACCCTCCCTAGGATCTTTCTTGTTACCGACAACTTTCCTTAAAACAAGTTTCCCAACTTTGAACTCTCTTAGCTTGACCTTCTTGTTATAAGCCCTAGCAAGCTATTGCTGGTATGCCCCCAGCCGAATTGCTGATCTCTCCATTCTTTCTTCTAATAGATTCAGATCTCGGGTTAAGAATGCCTCATTGGTCCCATCTTCCACTCCCTGGGCTCTGATTCCAAGGATCCTAACTTCCAGTGGGATAACTGCTTCAGTGCCATAAGCCATGGCAAAAAGAGACTCCCAAGTTGATCTTCTCGGCGTAGTCCGATATGCCTAAAGTACATTGGGCAACTCTTCCACCCACTTCTCTTTTTTTATTTCTAGCCTCTTCTTGATCCCAAGATAGTCTTATTGGATGCTTCTGCCTGACCATTGCTATGAGAAAAACTTGGAGTGGAGTAGTAGTTCTTGATTTTGTACTTTGCACAGAAGCTTTTAATTAGCTTACTGTCAAATTATGTACCATTGTTTACTATTATTACCCTTGGGATCCCAAACCTAGTGATGATATTCTTCCATATGAAGTTCTTCACATCAATATCTAGAATCTTCACAAGGGGTTCAGTCTCTACCTACTTCGTGAAGTAGTCAGTTGCTACTAACAGAAACTTTATTTGCCCAGTTGCTTGGGGCAGTTGTCTAACAAGATCCATGCCCCACTGGGCAAACAGCCAAGGGCTGGACACTAAGTTCAATCTACTGCTGGTTAATGTATCAAAGGTGAAAACCTTTGACACTTCTCGCACTTTTTGACGTAGGCTTCCGCATCCTTCTGTATGTAGGGCCACCAGTACCCCTAAGTGATGGCCCCATAAGCAAGTGATCTACCCCCGGCATGGCTTCCACAGACTTCTTCATGAATCTCATATAGAAAATCCTCAACCTGGAAGGGATGTACATATCTTAATAGGGGTCCAGTGAAAAATCTTCTGTAGAGATAGTCATCTGCTATTAGGCTGAACCTAGTCGACTTTAATCTGGTCTTGTGTGCCTTTTTTCGGTCGTCTGGCAGCTTGCCATCCCTGAGGAACATTACTATTGCATCCATCCAGCTTGGTCTCATCTCCACACAAATTGCTTCGTATTCTGTGATCTGGGGCTCCACACTTGGGCCTGACAAATAATCAACCATTATGGTCCTTGCCTCACATGATTTCATTGCACTAGCCAGGTTTGCCAAGGCGTCGGCGTGACTGTTGTCATCTCGGCTAACTTGTTGTAACCAGCAATCTTGGAACAATACTAACAGTTTGACAACCTCTTTGATATAGGCTATCATTCGTTCATCTCGGGCTGTATACTCGCATGTTGCCTGATTCACAATAAGTTGGGAGTCACAAAAGACTACCACCTCATCAGCCTCCATTGTTGCTGCCAACTTCAACCCTGCAATCAGTGCCTCATACTCTACTTCATTGTTTGAGGTCCTGAATCCCAAACGAATAGATTGCTCTAACATTTGCCTATCTAGCGACACTAACACCACTATTGCCCCCGTTCCTTGACGGTTTGAGCTTCCATCAACAAACAGGCGGAAGGAATCGCCGATGTAAATGTCGTAAGCCTTTGGTTTCTCTTCTTTCTTCTGTTTTGCTATAGTTGGGTTCTTGGGCCCCAGTTAGGCTTCTTCCTGCTCCTCTGGGCACCCTAAGCCGTGGCTCACTAGAGTCCGACGCAGGATGGCACCCTAGGTGAACTCAGCCACAAAGTCGGCCAGAACCTGGCCCTTAATTGTTGTTTTAGGCCTAAACTCCAAGTCATATTGACCCAACACTACTGCCCATCTGGCTACCCTGTCTGTCAAATCTCCTTGCTGCAACAGGGACTTCAAAGGATGCTCAGTTAGTACCACAATCTTGCGGGCTTGGAAATAGTGATTCAGTTTTTTTGAAGCCATCACCGAGGCTAGTGTCAATTTTTCTAGGGATAAGTACCCGGTCTCTGCACTGGTTAGGGTTTTACTCACATAGTATACTGTCTTTTGTTCTCCTTTCTCTTCTCTGATTACCACTACAGTCACTGCGTGCTCTGAAACTACCAAGTATAGGAATAATTCTTCTCTACGTATTGGATTTAACAAAACTGGAGTCGTTGTCAAGTGCTTTTTCAAGTCGGCCAAGGTGATTTCGCACTCATCTGTACACAAAAAATCGGTGGCCTTCTTCAACAAACTAAAAAATTATTTACACTTATCAGAACTTCAACTGATAAACCTGTTTAGGGCTGCCACCTTGCCGGTTAAAATCTAGACCTGTTTGGTTGACACCAGGCTCTTTAAGTCAAGAATGGCCTTGATTTGATCTAGGCTTGCCTCAATGCCCCTTATGGTAACCAAGTATCCCAAGAACTTACCAGACCCGACTCCAAATGCGCATTTCGAAGCATTGAGTCAGAGCTGATATGTTCTCAGGATATCAAAAATTGTCTTCAAATCGGACAGATGATTCCCAGGTTCACAACCATGTCATCAATGTACACTTCAACTGTCTTCCCAATCAGATGTTCAAACATCTTGGTCACTAACCTCTGATAGGTTGCTCCTACATTCTTTAACCAAAAAGACATCACTCTGTAGTAGTACATCCCTTTTGTAGTGATGAAAGTAGACTTCTCTTCATCTGGGGGATACATCACTATTTGATGGTATCTCTTATAAGCATCCAGGAAGCTTATCTTTCCATGCCCTGAAGTGGTATCCACCAACTGCTCAATCTTAGGTAAAAGGAAGTTATCTTTGGGGCAAACCTTATTCAGATTGGTGAAGTCTACAAAGACCCTCCACTTGCCATTCTTCTTTTTCACTACCACAGTGTTGGATAGCCAAGTAGGGTAATTCACCTTGCGAATGGCTTTGGCTTCCAACAGTCTGTCCACTTCCTCCTCAACTGCCTCAACATGTATTAATGTCGGCCTCATTGCTCGCCAGATGACAGGTTTAGCCGACCTGTCTACATTGAGCATATGGCATGTGACTTCAGGGTCAATGCTTGGCATCTCATATGGCGTCCAGGAAAATACTTTTATGTTGGCCCGTAAGAAAGCCTCTAACTCCCTTTCCTCATCCTCAGACAAACTTGAGCCGAGAAGGAAGAAACGCTCTTCATCCCCTTCTTGGACCAGAATTTTCTTCAAGGCTTCCTCACTCTTCTCGGCCGGTTCTTTGCCGACATCATCTAGGACTTCTATGTCCTTGTCCTTGATTTCTACTTTTTCTGCCTCTCGCACATTGCAGTTGGATTTCATTGCTGCCATGGAGCAATTCTTTGCTTGCACTTGATCCCCTCTAACTTCATCAATCCCCTGTTCAGTTGGAATTCGCAATAGTTGGTGCAATGTTGAGGAAACAGCCCTCGTTACGTGCAACTATGGCCTTCTTAAGATAACATTGTAAGGAAAGAGGGTGTTAATTACTGTAAACTCTGTGCTTACTTTCCTGGTACTTGCCTGCCCCTCCAAATTTATTGTTTCCAAGGGCCACATTGAAGTTCCGTTGAACCCGACCATTTGGCTGTTGGATTGCTCCAAATTATCTCAGTGAAGGCCAAGCTCCTTGTAACATCTGACATACATGATGTCACAAGAGCTGCCTTGGTCGATCAGAATGCACCTTACTTGGTATTCTCTAACCTTGAGGGTTATTACCAGATCATCGTTATGTGGATGTTGTACCATGTCTAGGTCTGCGTCAGTAAAGGACACCATCGGTCCCTAGTACTCATTTGCCCTAGGCCTCTTTTGCTGGACCTGATACACATACTGTAAGTGACTCACCTTTTGGGTCTCTCCTCGCATATCATTCTCATTAACCTTTGAGTGAATCACATTGATCACCCGAGGTTCTGCTTGTTGTGGTTGTTGAGGTGGTGGTGATGCTGCCAGTGCTGGGGAAAGGCTTGTGGAGACACCCCATTTTTGACCGTCCTCAAGACTTGGATGTTCTTACAGGTACATCTAGTGATGAGTTTGATTGCTCGTCGAGCGCTTGAGCTTCGCGGTGGAGCGCCCCAAGTTTGATCTTTCCAAACCCTACATCAGTTCTATCTCATTTTTGGACCATGTTTTGGTCCTTTTGGCATGTTGCTTTTGGAGCACTGCCCGCCATAGACTCTGGCCTGCCGGCCATTGATGTGCCCTACCGGCCATCAATGAGGCCCTATCCACCAATTTTTCAGTAGATATTTTGTGATATTTTTTGACAACTGTTTGCACAGAATGGAGCATCTGCTTGCACGTGGATGATTGGATCTTTGCAAGATGATTTTGTATCTTCTATATATAGGGGCCTTCCTCTTGCATGCAAAGGATTACAAAATTTTTGTGAGCAAAATTTTTATCTCTCTCTCTAGAATCCTCTATCTCTTCCTCTTTTGTGCTTGAAAATGGGATTTCTCTACACATTTGCACACAACCCCTTAGCCAAACACCTTCACCTTGGCGCTGAGGTTCTTGGAAGCTTTGTTTGAGTTCTTGAGGTTGGTTTTAGCTCAGAGTTGGGGCTATTTCGTTGTTGTGCTTCAAAGGTAAAAGCTTACCTCTTTTAAGCTTTGTTTTATTTGATTGCTTGGCCATCTTTTTACACTGCTTTAACTTGGTTTTTCAATCATAAAAAACTCTATTTTTAAGGTTTTAGAATTGAGGTTCAAGCCTTGTTGAGTTGGGGGGGTGTCTTCTCTTTTGCTCTTTGGCTTGTAAAGCCTTTTGTACCTCTTTTCAAGCTTTTAAAACAACTTGTTTTTGGCCTTTTAACCACTGAATTTTAGGGAAATTTCAGTGGTGAAAAGTATGTTTTGGAGTCCAAAATAGGAGGGGGTGGCCTCCCCTTCTTGTGTCTTGTTTGCATGTGTAGATGGCCTAGCATGTGAGCATGTTTTTCTACTCTTTTGTGACTTGGTCTCAGCATATTTTTGCCACTAATTTAACTTGCTTTAGCTCTGTTTTGAGTGCTCTTGGTCATATGAGCCTTGTCTTGCATGGTTATAGTGCAAATGACCTTTACTAGCTTTGTGTTTCAAGGCCTCCAACATGTTTTGCATAAGATGTTTGCATGTTATAGCATCATTTAGCACATAATTTCAGTGTTTATAGCTCTGCCACACTCTCACTTCTATCACTCTTTTATGGCTTTTGAGAGTTGTGCTTTGGGCCATATTTGTAGCTTAACATGTGAGCATGTGTTTCTATCATTTTGTGCTACCATCTCAGTATGTTTTGGCCTATGTTTTGACAGGTTTAAGCTCTGTCCAGAGCTGGTTTGGTCTTTTGAGCTTGATATTGCATGCCTCTAGTGTAGTGCTCTTCACTAGCTTTAGTGTTTTTGGTTCTTAACATGTTGTACATGAGTTGTTTGCATGTTGTAGTATTATTTTGCATCCCATTTCAGCACTAAAATTCTGCAACCTCCCTAATTTCTTCATTTTTCCATTTGTTTTGGGGGTTGGTTAATCCTATGATTATTTTTAAGCTTGATAGAGCTTGTGCTCAATGGCTTTAACCCTCTTATGAGAGTTCCTCATAGCCAAAGGCATGATCTCTCTCATGTCTTAAACCATTCTTTGGTTGACCCCTCTCTCATTAGAGGACACTCACCTTGGACAAATTAACTAAAGAATGGCTTGGCAATGCTAAAATGTGTAAACAAGAATTGGATAAGTAAAACATGACTAAGATAAGCATGTTGTGTTTGCATTGCATTGGGTTCAATCGGACGTTATATTGAACACAAGGAAAATTGGTTCATTTCATACTTGAAATGATGAAATGAGCCAATCTTCTTTTGTCTCCATTGCCTTTTATCATCCATGATAAGGAGTGGTCAAGAGTCTTGTTTTGTGCATTTATTGAAGGTGTACAACTTGGATCTTTGGCCATCATGTATTAAAAATGCTTGATTGGTGGTTTTGGATCCAAGAATGCCACTCCTTTGATGTTTTGAGATGATAAAGAGGGGCATGGTATTGCATGCTCTTCCCTCGTTCTGGCCTCATCTATTGGATCCCTTAAGTGACCTTGTCTGACCAGGTCTTCCAAGTGCGTCTTCAGGGCTCTGCACCCCTGAGTCAAGTTCCCATCCTTATTGTAGTAAACACAATGCTTTCTAAGGCTCTTTCCTATGAACTCGCTAAGGACCTTCTATGGAGCTCTATAATACGGCTCGTTCCTGATCCTTTCTAGAACTTTGTAAACTGGGATTCAGAACATAGTGGTGACTGTCTAGGCAGCCCTTAACCCTGTTTCCTGCCTGTTAAAACTAGTATTACCTCGACCTCGCTTTGGCAAGCCGTTCCTCTTCTCCTGTTTGGGTGTCTTATTTCTCGGTGTAACCTCTTCTGCTCTAGCATATTTCTCAATCCGTGCCATGAGCTCCTCCATACTCTTTGGTAGAGTTTTTGCCAGCGACTTTCAAAACGGGCATTCATCCTCCAGGCCGTTCTTAAAGGACATGATCGCCAATTCCTGGTTGCATCCCAGCATTAGGTTGAACACCTCATAATACCTCTTGGCATTAGTCCTGAGGCCATTACCCTCGCTAATTTTCAAAGCCATCAAGGAGTCTACCCTTAGTGGCTGCAACTTGTTTGTAACAAACCTGGCCACAAATATCTCGACCAAGCCATCCCAACTCTTCACAGTTCCTTTCGGCAACTTATGAAACCAATCTGATACAATTTCCCCTAAACATAACAACGGTTTGTTCTCGGTATACAAAGCCATTAAATTCAGATATAAACCGATGTAAAAGTTCGGATCGGACTTACCATTATAAATTTGGAATCTTGGCATGTGGAACCTTTTTGGGGCCTCAAATTTATCCAACTCTACGGAGAACGGCGTTCTCGGCTTGACGGGAGATGTGACCTCGGCATTTTGTCGCTTCCTCTAAAGGTAGTCCCTCAAATCCTTCTTAGTCCGACCAGGAGCCCGGCTGTCAATAGATTTTAATCTTTTTGGTGCGCTACTCCCAGTGTCATTATGTGTCCTCTTGAACTTCTCTTCATTCACCGTGTCAAAACACAAGCCCTTCCCTTGGATATTCCGAGGCTCTTTGACATACATCTCCTTGGTACGAGGTGTCCTCTACGAGTCACCTTTAACCGATTCTCCTCGCTTGACATCCCTTGAAGGCTGATGTGAGGGCTCCTTTTCCCTACCATGCTATGGGACTGCTGGGATTATTTTTTGCCCCCCTTTCTGGGCGTTAGTTTTGGTCTCTGGCATCAGCGTGTCTTGCAAAGAAAATGGTAATTGCATGACGTTGTTCTGCATCATGAAGTTGACAACCAATTATAAATCTGCCAACTTGTTGGCTATTCTCTTCATTTCGCCGTCCCTCCTCAGGCAATTATCTTTCCATACCTAGAGGTCACTTTCGTTGTAATACTCATCTTGGCCTGATTTCTTCGGGGTGTCTCCGTCCTTGCTGACGTCTTTATCCCTGGGATTCTGATCTCGTGCTCTTTCATTATGATTTTCTTCCTCGATGTTAGGATTGGCATGTTTACTACTCCCACATAGGATGTCGTCTCTGATCTTTTCTTTCTGTCTGTCGTTGGCCATCTATACTCCTTACATTCCCACAGACGGCGCCAAATTGTGGGTGTTGATTCCTGACCACACAACTAAACAGGGAACTCAGCTAGAGAGCACTAGCAGAATAGATTAAGCCCGAACAACCTGTCACAGAAAGATAAGAATCTGACGGTAGTTCGTCCACCCAGGGGTACTCCGACGCTCAAGTTAGTAATCAAATATCCCTCAAAGATAGCAAATTGTGCTTAACTCACAAGAAAGAACTTATTGCTCATAGTATATCACAAATAAAAGCCTACCTTAGACCTACAGGAGTGCCTTACTTTTATAGCCAACACTGACTTGATCCCTGTAGAAGCCTCACTTCAATGGACTCAGGCTCAATGCTTATCTTGGACTCTCAGCTAGATAGGGATAAACTCCCTAAGAGTTTTATCTTTATCCAAATTAAGATCTTCCCCTGTTCTAGGACTCTTGTCCCTTATCTACTCATCTCAGATTCTGGTATCTCCGCAGATAACCTCAGCCTAGCCGAGATCACCTCGGCACATGACCAAGCCACGTAGCACCTCGGCTGACACTTCGACGTCACCTTCGCCACGTGTTGTTACTCAAAAAATATGTCCCCACACATTCAATTCCAAAGTATTTTACCTCCCTATCATCTCCAATATTCTGTGTTCTATAAGCTATTACAAATCCTAGGTGTTTTGCATATTTCGCATAAAATTCGTACACTTCTTGCTTTAAGCTAAAGTGCATACCCTTCTTTGGTTCTTTAACTTCACTATTCTTATTTAATGAAAGATTGTTCTCTTGTTCTTCAACTTCCTCAATCCCATCGAATGAATTATTGTTTGAATCTATGTCCATTGTACCTTAAAACTGAAATATAGATTCACAATGAGAAAGAGTATACAATCCTAAATAATTCCAAAGCTTTACATACTCAAGTAGCAGCTTAAAACTTAAAATAACATTCCTTGTCTAAAAGCCCAATAAAGAACAAAATTTCCTTGTCCACACATAATGATTTAAAAATTTAAAAAGCAAAAAGAAAAACTCTCCTTGTCCAAAAACTTGTAATAGTAAAGGCTATGAATAGCCCCAAAATTTAATTATTAGAATAAAAGAAAACATGTATTATTTAGCCCCAAAATTATCAGAATAAAACATTGCTATGAATAGCCCCAAAATAATCAGAATAAAACATGTATTATTTAATTAGAATAAAACATTGCTATAAAACATATATTATATTAAATTATCAGAATAAATGGTTAAGAAGGCCTCTTATTAAGATTTTTCCTTAAGCCCCATTGAGGGTTGGGCCATCCTTACATACATTATACTTGTATCTGCAACCTTACATGCATTCTACTTGTATCTATTGAATAGTTTTTCACAACTATTATTAGGAAAATTTTCTAAAAACAAACTACCTTATAGGAAAACACAAACAAACAAAGCAAAATATATTCAAGAAGGCCTCAAATATTTTCCAACATTTAATATGAGGTTCTGATATTAAACTCCACATGATTTGTTTCACACTCTAAATTTGTTTCAAGATTTCTCCCACAAAATCTCTTTTTGTTTCAAGATTTCTCCCACAAATTTCAGATCATTAATCAATATGTTTGTAAACCTTAACTATCCTAGATAATTACTCCATTTCAACATAAGCAAATCATCGAACACCTTGAGAGTAGAAAATCCAGGTACCCGTGAGTTGTAGATTACACAAGCAAATCATTCCAACATTTCATAGGCATACATATATATATATATATACAGATTACACAAGAGAGACCGAAGGAATTGAAGTTGAAGACACACGTACCTGTGAGTTGCAGTCACTAACAGTCGAAATGTGATTCACGAACAGGTCGATGCCGCTGGCGGCAAAAGGATAATTTTGGTAGTCGTCGGTGGTCACCCAGGTTGATTGTGAGCAACACCAACCAGGCCGGTGATCAGCAGTGGCACACAAGTCGGCCAGTAGGTCACGAGCTACAGTTTCGTCCTCCTCTCTCTCTACTCCCGCTTCGTCTTTGTTTTCATCTCTATTCTCGCTTCATCTCTGTTTTTGGAAATCAAACGTTTGCTTGCACGAAGGTGTGCGACTAGGCGAAGGAGAAGACAACCCCTTGCCAACTCATTCGAGCTGAGTGAAATTCAAGCTACGCAGCGGCACCGAACTTAAAAGTATTATACTTTTTTTTATTACACTCACTTCCATGTACAATATATAATTTTTTAAATTCTTAGCATGTGCATTCATTATACATATTAACAAAATTCATTATATATAAGTCTATTATGATATCATCTCATTTGCTAATTCCTCAATGAGATTGACAAAATTAAAACAGTGCAAAATATCACTCAATTCACTAAAATCACTTAATTCATATCGATCTACTTGCTAACTGTAGGTTAGTTTGATCCATGGATTAAAATTTATAATTTGTCTTTGAAATCACCCTACCCTGCTATAGTTAATACATTTATATTTTTGTTACTATCAATGAAATATTAAAATAAAAATCAGCGTGAGAAAGATCTGAAATATAAAATTTTGTGTACATTAGCATTGTACATATATAAAAAATATTATGTAAAATCAATTAATATCTTATATATAATATTATATAAATTAATTTTATATATTATAAAAATATTTAATGATTATTTAAAATTATTATATAATTAACTAATAAGTTAAAACTGCCTAAACATCCAAATTACAATTTGATTCTGAATAATAAATTTGTCAATCTGCCATCTAGGTTTTCATTTTAATTTTATTTTCAAATCATACCAAATACACCAGTAGATAGCATCACATAAATGATATTCATCTGACTTTTTGTCTTATTTAAAAATAAAAGTTGTAATTTTTCTAAATTTTATATTCATCAAAAACCTAAACACTACGGTATGTTTGGTTTGATTTTGGGAGAATAATTTTTAAAAATTATTTTAGAGAGAGAGTTTAGAAATTTTTTTGGTTTGTTTGAATGTATATTTTGAAAGTAGTTTTGAAGTTTAGGAGTTTGAAATGATTTGATATTTTGTTAGACCATCTCCAACCCTGAATCAAACCTTTCACCAAATTTAAAATTTGGTGAAAAAAACACTGTTTCATGTTCCAACCCTTTCACCAAATCGATATCAAATCGAAATTTCATCAAACATTTCACCAAATTTGATACAGTTCGCTGTTTTCACAAAAAAACTTGGATGATGTGGAAAAAAAAGATGAGGCTGCTGAAGCCGGTCGACCAGCTAAAGGTTCAAAAAGTTCAAAAAAAAAGTTCAAAACGTTGAAAAAAAAAAAAAAAAAATTTTTTGGCTAACCGGTCGACCACTAAAAGGTTCAAAAAGTTCAAAAAAAATTAAAAATAAAAATAAAAATAATAAAAATAAAATTTTTTTTGGCTTAACCGGTTGACCACCCGGTTGTCCCGAATGAAAATTTGATGAAAATCAATGGTTGGAGCACTGAGTATCAGATTTGGTGAAAAGTCATTTTTTCGACTCAGATTTGGTTAAAAAAGAAGTGAAGCGTTGGAGATGCTCTTATAATTGAGTAGATGTGTGTGAGAAGAAAAGTGATTGAGAATGAGAGAGGAGAGAGAAAAAATGATTGATTAATAGGTAAGAGAGATAAAGTGATTTTGGAAATAGTTTTGAAAAATTTACAAACCAAACAAATTTTTTAGAAAATTTTTCTTAAAATTACTCTACAAATCCAAACCAAACATACCCAAATCTGCCACCCAAAAAAAAAAATTTATTTGAAAAATAGAAAAGAGAATTACATACCATTGGCGTAAGGAAAAATATTTATAAAAAATTAAAATTAGAGCACTATTATTCAAATTTAAAAATTAGACCCATTTTTTAAATTTAATGATATATCAATCAATTAAAATATTTAAGATAATTTTCTTTTTATATTTTTTTAATTATTAACCAATAATTTCTCTTCCACATTATGAAATCTAAAAAAAATAAATATAAAAAATAAAGTTATATCTCATTTTTTTTCACTGATATGTGTAATTTGAGAAATTATTCAATATTTGAGTACTATGTGTTTGTTCTTTTCAACCAATTATTATTTAATATGTTTTATTATATTTTTTAATTATTTAATACAATATTTAACCTATTCACTTTTTTTTATCAATCATAATATTATAAAATAACCCACATTAATAATTCGAAATTACTCAATAATTGCAGCGTAATTTCCCTCAAGAAAAACAACCATGCTAGAGACTTCTAAAAAGGGACTTCTAAACCCATCTCTAATGAGATGAAAAAAAAAAAAAAAAAATCAAAACACATGATTGGTTGTGACAGTGGAAGACCCACTGCCACATCACTAATGATACCTCTAAATTAGAGGTCCCAAGCATTTTTCCAAGAAAAAACACCGAGGGGAATAATCGAATCACGTGAAGGAATCCAAATCGGATCCAAACCCTCTTATTTGTCTCCATAAAAAATCCAATCGCATCCCACCGCCACTCTCTCTCTCTCTCTCTTCTAATCATCAAATCAAACCCCCCGTAATCATCATGCGACGCCACCGCCGGCGACCGTCGTCGGAGTTCGGATCGGACTCAGAGGCCGACGAGGCGGCGGGGACGATGAAGTGCGTGTCTTGCCGAGACGAGTACGAGCCACGTGACGCCGGCACTTGCAGGGAGTGCTATGAGGAAGCCAGCGAGACCGAGGAAGAGCTGAAGCGCGAGATCGAAGATCTCAAATCCAAAGTCTCCTTCCTCAAATTCTGGACTCCCTTCGATCACTATCACCATCGCTCTACGCCTTGCTTCTCCGACATCGTTTTAGTCGCTTCCGATGACGATTCCGGTAAACCCGCGTCTAACCCTGTTCCCGTCTCTGCCCATAAGGCCGTTCTAGTGAGTACCCATTTCGATTTTTAACTTTCTTTGTGTGTTTTTGTTGTGTATTGAATGTGTTTGATATGTGGATTGTGTGGACAAACTCTGAAATGGGTAGTGATGATAAACTCTGAATTTGGATCATTGGTTTTGGTGATTGTCTGATTGATGTACTTTTATATCCAATTCAACATTAGTTGAAGACTCCTGAACTAATAGAATGAACTGGGTCAATTCTAGTTGACATGCATCAATAAAGTTGAATTCTTTAACCATCTTTCTGTCCCTTTACCCTATTTTCTAATGTCTGTTTTGGATTTGGATTTGGATTTGGATTTGGCTTTGGCTTTGGCTTATTAAGTGGTTTGGAATTTTTGGTGGGAAACGAGTTCAAGTTCTAGAATCTTTGAGGAGCCATAATATGATGTAATGAAGATCCGGGCAAAATTTCTGTTTGATATTGAATTCAAAATGTTTGTTTTGATTTTCGTTTATCATGTTCTGGAAACAATAACAATGACAAGTTTGGAAAAGTTCGGAAACACCATCATTTTAATCTAAAATTATATCCTAAAAAATGGGTATTTTAAGGAAATTGTTTTTGGAAACAGTCAGCAAACAATTTTTCTTTATCAATTTTAATTTATCATTTTTACCGAGAAAGAACAATATTTGAAAATGAAACCAAATGCATTAATATTGGCTTTTGTTTAGGCTTTTATTGCTAATGAATTTGAAGGTGTGCCATTATCACTAACTATGAGCAATTGGCTAGTGAGTTCTCATGATTGTAATTTATTCCTCAAATACCTCCACTCTAGGATACTAAAGCTTTGATGGCTACACCCTTGGTAATATAGGACAGTAAGGCTTGAAGGTTTCATCTTCAACTAGAAAGGAGAGGAGAGCGCATTCCAGCAGCTCCACCAGATGTGATAATTCTTTGTTTTTACTGATTATAGCAGAGAAGATTTTGGGAGATAAACTGATTTTTGGGTGTAGAATTGGATTCAAGGGGCAATCCTGATAGGATTATTTTTACCTACAAAATAATAAACCATTTTTTCTCTGTTGATATTCTCTAAATAGTGGGTGTCGTGTTGGTTTGACATCAGTACTGGCTACTGAGACCCCTCTATTATAGCTGCAAAAGAACATTGTGCATGGCATTAAGACCATCTCCAATGGTTACTCAAACCTGTCATCAAATTTTAATTTGATGAAAAATGGCTCATTTTCCCGTTCCAACGATTTCATCAAATAGATATCAAATTCAGAATTTCATTTTTCTTTCATCAAATTGAGGACCAATATGCCTTTCATCAAATCACTGTTTATTGCCGTTGGATTTTCACCACCGGATGTCCCTCTGGATGACCATCTCAAGACAAAAATTAGTGAAAAATTTACACTGGCCGGTCGACCGTCCGAACATCCGCCCAATCGACCTCCTGTATGATCATCTCAAGGCAAAAATTTGTGAAAAATTTACACTGTCGGTCATCCATCTGGTCAACCGGTGTTTTGATGAAACTTCACAAACTTCCGTTGGAGCACTTGATATCAAATTGACCTTTTACTCAAATTTGAGGAAAATTTTGATACACCATTGGAGATGCTCTAAGACATGGCACTGTATTTTTCATATTCTTGATCTTGCAAAAAGTCTTGCACAATTTTGTGGCTCATTGGATTATATATGGTTGATCTATAGCAGTATTATATTTGATCTGATTAAGTCTTGTTTTTCTGATATAACATAGTAGGATCACTGCCATATGCTGCACCATTTGTTTTTGCCAAAAGTTCGCGGTGCTCTGTAGCACCCTCTTTTTTCAACTCCCTTTCTTTAGTGAAGGTAATATGATCTTAGATCTTGTAAGTTGTATTTATGAAAACAACTATAAAGATTTTCCCAGAATAGGACACAAATATGAGACAAGGTTGTGAAAATCTTCTGTGCACTTAGGCTTTCTCTTCTAATTAAGGGTCATGCTAACAGGAGGCTTGCCAAAATAGTTAGAATCCCAATGCACTTTTTAAATATTCCCAAACATTTTACATATTTCTACATACTTTTTTACACACATTGTGACTAACGATCACTCCTTTCGAAATCCATAGCATTCAGTGAATAGAGACTTATCATTTAAGAGAGGGTATTTTCAAAACTTAAAAACTTTGGCCTGTTATTTTGGAATATCAAACGGGCCTTTGTGCCATTGTATTGTGATTGTGAACACGAACCTTTATTTTTCCATAGTGGAGTGGATAATCTAATAATTGAAATCCAAATTCATTCCTTTTTTTGGGGGTGTCTCTTTTCATTTACTTATTTCATTAATTTCTTTGATAATTTCAATAATTACTCAGGCCAGCCGTTCCCCAGTTTTCCGAGCCATGCTTGAAAATGAGATGGAGGAAAGCCTGAGTGGTACCATCAAGATAAGCGACGTCTCATACGATGCTCTTCGCGCCTTTGTCAACTACTTGTACACTGCCGAAGCGTGCCTTGACGAGCAAATGGCCTGTGACCTTCTAGTCTTGGCCGAAAAATATCAAGTGAAACATCTCAAGACGTATTGTGAGAAGTTCATGGTGTCAAAATTGAACTGGGAAAGCGCACTTGTGAATTACGCCTTTGCTCATCAACACAATGCCAAGAACTTGCTCGATGCAGCCTTATCGTTGATCATGGACAACATGGATAAGCTTAGTAAGAGAGAGGAGTATATGGAACTCGTGGAGAAGGATCCGCGGATTGTTGTAGAAATCTACGAAGCGTATTTATCTAAACAGGTAAATACTGCTGCACATAAAGATTCGCCATCGAAGTCCTAGGGTAAGTAAGTACAATTGTGGTTTGTTTGGGTATGGAAAGCTGATGCATAATTATTTTCCAGTTTTGGTTTCAATTTGTTCACTGGATTTGATTGTCACTTGTTTTGTGTTCATAGTCTGGTAGAAGGAAACTGGATGTAAATGAATTTACAGGGTCAGATGACCTATTTTTTTGGTAATTGTGTTATTGAAAACTGTGTGATTCATTCTCATCTGCCATCAGTTTATATTAAAATACATCCAAATTGCTGTTAGCTGTCAATTTGATGAAGCACGATTAAACAGGCGTTTACTAAGTGAAGATATATTTCTAGTCTCTCGTGAACTAATGATCGAGGCACATTAGATTGGATCTTTTTTTGGTGAAAATGAAGATAAGATTCCTGATCATTCAGAACTGGTAATTGATTCAGCTCTTTAAGTCTTTATTTGCACAATCTTTTACTTTTCAGGAGAACAAGCCCCCAAGACATTTTGGTTGATGATCAAGGTTCAAGCAAAAGATCATTGGAATTCTTCAGAAGATAGCGTGACTGATGGTTGAAGGAAATACCCATTAGATTGAGGAATTAGATGTAGTGTGGTTCTAAAAACTTGAAAACCAAATCCTATGGTTCAAAAAATTTGAAACCAAATTGAATCATAAACATCTTTGGAACCAAACTAAAACAAATCTCGTTTGCAGTTTGGTTCCGTCATTCTAGGTTAGAAATTTCATCACTTCGTGGACAGGATTGAAATGATTTTGAGGTATAAAGAGGTCAAGAAGTTAAGTATATTGAGAGAAACTTTACACGTTTATCAAATGGTTTAATTGGATTTTATTCGGTTTTTTTCTTTTAGTTCAATTTTATTCAGTTTTTTGAATCTTAATCCATGAACTGACCACAATCAAACAGTTTTTTGAAACTGGAACTAAATCATCCCCTCAAAAAGATGGATCAAACCATACAGTTTGGCCCAACTAGAATCAGTTTACTGATTTGATCGATTTTTTTTAACATCCCTAATTAAATGGATGCCAATAAGATTGAACTTCCAAACTTGAAGATTATGTATACCAATGTGATGTTGTTAACCAATTGTCTTGTAGTCTTTCTCAATCTACCAAATTTGCAGTATTTACACTGTTAGGGTGGATGGATTTTCTTTTTGGGTTATACCTAGAATTTAGCTAATTTGTCTAATCAGCACTCAATGATCTATGAGAAAACCGACACGTTAGGAACAAATTAAGGGCGTCTGATAACGAAAAATTGACACAACGAATTTGGAGATATTTCTGAAAACACTCCTTTTTAAGAAACACTTTTCAAATCATTTTCCAAAATTTTTTTTTAAAAACCGTTTTCGCACAAAAATGAAAATGATAGCTGATTTCAAACTTTCCATTATTTTGTTTCAAAAAAGGATAGAAAACAAAAATGATACCAAATCAGGCAATCTAGAAAATTCAGGGGGAAAAATAATAATTCAATATTGTGTTCCTAAAACATGGATATGAAATTATTATCTTCATACTTCAGATGCCTCTGTTAGGATGCTATCCATGACTGACTGATAATTTACAGAAATATATTACAATAAGTCAGTCTCAGCACCATCTCTATTTTCTAGTACTGCCATTTAAGGATTAGGGAGGAATCCATGCTTTCAAGATATAGGCGAAAAAGATTTGAAGATTTTTCTTTTTAAGAGAAAAAGAAGCTTTTAACGTATACAAGGAAAAAAGTGAGCAACCATAACTATGTTTAAAGACGCTTGTCACTGATCAAAAGCTTCCAGCTTGCATGGGGTCCCTCAATGGTATCGAACAGTAAGGTTGGCCATCCCATGGCATTTGCTATATCTTTAAGTTCTTCAATAACAGTGACAGTGTCGAGAATATAAACACGCCCGCCTGGTCTTAATATCCGATCCATCTCAAGCATGATTGTTGATATATTACATCTAGATCTGTTTAAGTTGAAGAAAAGAAAGAGAAAAAAAGAAAAGTGATTTATACAACAATGTTCTTTCTAAAAATAAGATGTGACTGCATGCAAACAGATAAGATACAAACATGAAAGATAAGAAAGTTAACCTTTTACTCTCTGCAGAGAAGAGACCTGCTGCATTCAGTAGGTCGTATGTTCTTGGGTAAGTATCGAATGGTTCACACCTAGGACATAATTGAAATCATTATCACAGAGTTCAAGATCTTACTAAGAGAAGGCAAGAGGAATGAAAAAACATAACAAATTTGATATCTTGACAAGAAACTCTGTAGATCAAGACAGTATCACCTGGATATGGTCCAATCAATTTCTAATAACCATTTTGTCTTCAAAATTGAATAGGAAAGTGGAAATAGTTATCAACCAATTCTATTCCTCTAGTTCCACAAGCAAAAATTTACAAATCTCAAGCACCAATTTAGGAGGGAAAATATTTTTTTAACATTTAGGAGGGAAAATATTGACTTCATTGCCAAATGAAATCCTCTCCAATACCAATGTCTTTCAAGGGGATGAAATCAAGAAAATCTTTTCACTTTTCTTCCTTACTCCTACTACTGATGCATTTATAATTTTCCCCATCTTGAGGAGCATTCTACAACTAGAATAATTTCTTTTGTCCCTATACAATTTTCTTTTAAGTGAGGAGGGAGCAAAGAAAAAGTGAACCCTGTGACATGTTAGGTAAATTATTCTGGAAAACTAACAGTCAAAATATCTTTCAAATTATAGAATCTCAATGGACCAAATTTTTTTATTTTTTTTATCTTTTATGCAATGAAGATGAATTAGTTTGAAAAATAATTAAAACTTATGAGTTACAACTTAAGTGGATGAAGTTTGCAGTATCTCAATGGCCTGAGCTATTCAAGAAAATGGAATTTGTACAAGTGAATTTATTTCACAACAATATATAGAAAAGGTGCACAGCCCATACCAATCATGCACAACTCCTATGAGTCCACGGTCAAAAATAACAGGCAATGTATTGTAACTGCTAAGAGGAACAACATTCATAACCCAGCAATCAACCCCATGATCATGTAATGCTGCAGCAAACCTGCCATGAACAAAATTCTTAAGTTAAAATAGTTCTCTTTATCAAAATTACAAAGCATTGCAGAATTAGAGAAGGCTTAACATGAATGAAGAGAAGCAAAAGAAATATAAAGATACCCTCCATATCCAGCCCTCATGTCCATCACATTTCGTAGGTTTAATTCCTTCCAATGGAAGGCACTAACATAACTATTTACAATATCATTCCAATATTTTGACTGTGATATGAATATTTCCTTTCTGGACATGTAGGCGTCCATTTTTATAGTAAAAAGCCTGTCTGATGGATTATGAAGGCGTGCAGGCCATGTGGTAACATTAGCTCCAGAACCATTCTCAGGTAACTGAGTGATGCATGCCTTCAGACCAACATACCTGCAAGAATGTATTACCATTGTTAGATGTTTTGCTTTATTTCTTACTTTTGAGTCAAAATTGAAAACAGGATATTGTTCACCCAACTGAAAGAGAAATGTTAAATTAGATGGGTAGGAAAATAAGGACTTGAAGAAATGGTGTGACAACTCAAAATTACCATTTGAGTAATCATTTACAAGCTCACAACAATTGTAAGATTACCTGTTATGGGCAACTTCAGAAAAGATTAACAATTGGAATCTCGTTCCTTACAAACAAGGAGTTGTTGGTATGGATATAAAAATGTTCAAACAAATTGTAAAAACACTTTCCATGTAATGTTGCAAACTGAAAGGGGTAAAATGGGATATATACCAAACGTTATCTGGATCATCATTAGTATGACATATAGAAGGTTGTACTTCAGGCTGACGATTAAAATAGCAGCTGTTGTTCAGAGGTTTCCGCCATATAGCAATATACCCTTCCTTCTTTACAAGTTCCCAGCAAATGCGTTCAGTAAGGTCCACCATTTCTGTGCATAATTATCGTCAACAAAGAAAAGATACAACAACCCCTCCCCCCCAAAAAAATTATACATATAAAATCAACATGACCCAGAAAAAATCCAAAAGAAAGAGAAGCAGATGCCAAAAAGGAAGGGGAAAAAAAGTACTGGCAACATTGATATGATTGCATAAATAAAAAAAATGAATCGTAGTTAGTTCCTGACCAATTTACTCTAGTAATTGCAACATGATGGTTACCTTCCCATTGTTTTTGTAGGATATCTTCGTGCTTATAAACCGGTTGTGCTGCCCAAACAAAGTGTCCTCCTGCCCTTAGCATCCTGTTGACCTCGAGAAGCAAAATTCCATCTTCACAACAAACCAAACGAAAAGACACATTAAACATCAAGAAGGCAGGAATGACTTCCACCAAGTAATAGATATCATTCATTCCTCTAACTGATGCATTTAAGACAAAAAAAAAACTTCTGATCCACTTCAATAAAAAACAAGAGAGAGAGAGAGAGAGAGAGAGAGAGAGAGATCATCTTTCCACAATAAAAACATAAAATAGAAAAGTCCATACCATCACGAGTCCAGTTAATTCTGCATCTTGAACAATGTATTAAGTCAAATGCCTGGCTAGGATACAATAAACGGTGTGTAGCAAATACAGCCACCATGGCAGGCACACCACGCTCTAAAGCAAATTGAATCTGATTCTCATGAACATCTTTCGGTGCTATTGACAGAGTAGTCACATTACGATCAAATAAGAAAGCACCAAAACTTGCTACTCCACAACCAACATCCAAGACAACTCGGGTGTGTTGGCCAAATGCAATGTCAGGGACCATCTGCATGTTCAAATGACAAGATGATTTAATTTTATCCAAACACAGTATAAAAATCTTTGGGAAATGAAGAAGCAGCCAACCTTGGAAATCTGATCCAAGTACTGATCCGCCCCATGGATAAACTGTGTTCCACCTCCTGGAAATATAAATTTATCATTTTTTCTTGATATCCAATCTTGGCCTCCTTTATCTTCAACCAGGCGTGTATGGGGTACATTATCGAACCACACCTGCACTAAAATCTCAAAGTTAGTGGAGATATCTTCCTCTGAATCAAGTAAACAGTCATATACTGCAACTAAAGATGAAGCCAATAAAAGAAATTCACTCAATGCAATTGTGAAGCGTGAGTACTTTCACATTGATTAGTAATTACACAACTCATATATTAAGAGAATACTCAACAAGAGCCTGAGAGCAGCTAAAAGGATATTCTAAATTCAATAAGATAGTGCATAAAAAGGTTTAGAGATAAAATAATTTCAACATTGATATTTACAAGAGGAAGGGAAAGCATGTCATAGAAAAGGAATGAAGCCTATCAATCAAAGAACCATCCATTGCAAAAAAAAAATTTCAAAAGATTGTTACACCCTTCCTATTGCATGGAGCAATGTCACTAGCTATTATTACACACCAAAATAATAGGCTCTGATGTTTAAATGTGATCAAATTTGTTGTGCCAAAAATAAAAAAGGACAAAAATAGACAAGATTAATGAGATTCTGAGACTATCTGAATTCTTTTCTCACTGTACTCATGGTAAACACTGTAACAATACTATCCTACAATGAAAGTGAGTCCTAGAAACTATGAATAAACTAAAAATGTTCCCAAAGCATGCTAACCCTGGGTCAATTTCTAGTAACACATCAATCTATATGCACGAGGGTATTAGCCACCTCAATAAAAGTCAACAGACCACGTAATAAAAAAGAAAAAAAGAGGACTTTTGTCAGTCTAATCATGCAATAAGGCAGATTGCAAGTCAACTAGTCTAACTCCAATTAATAAACAGTTGATATGATGCAGGGAACATAGTGTGGACTCAAGATTAATGAATCAAAGTGCTAGAATTACATTTCCAACCAAGATTGATTTTTTAAGCTGCATCTGACAATTGTCTCTAATGAAGGCACCCATTTATATAAACTGTTAAAGTGAGCATTTTGATGAATGTTGGTTTCTTTTATTTGTGAAGAACTTGACTCTCTATAACTATTATGAGTCTTATCATAACATCATCTACATTGAAACCAGTGAACCAGACCTCAAATTGAAGCACAGTCCTACTATAATTTATCTAGACTAGCTTTAGCTCTAATTGAACTAAACTTCGAATATATGGCATTATTTGCACAAAGTGATTGATTTCAAATTGTGATATATAACAACTATATATAAAAAAAAATAATCAATTCAATTCTATAACAATTCATCCAAAATGAAAAATAAATAAATATTAATTGGTAATAATCACATACATTCAATTGCTTTACCTCGTCTCTGCTTTGAGGCCAAGGTATCTTGAGCTTGTACCCCTTGGGCCTCGGCACCAAACAATTCAAGCCCTTCTCTTTCTGAGGACAATGCCGCTCGAACCCCTCCCCTCTCTCCGTCGAATTCAACCTGGAAATCGCATCCACATTATCCAAACAAGGAATGTACTCTCGCATACTCCCATCACACACCCGAAACTTCTCAAGTCTAACCCTAGGCCTGTTCCTAAAATCATCCTCATCACTCTGTCTCCCCTCTCTCGCGTTCGCGTTCGCATTCGCGACGCTCTCAATTGCACTCGGATCGAACTCCCCGACCACGAAATCGTCGGTCATGAGGCCGTTGTCGTCGACAATCCCCGTTCTCTCCACTGCCAGAGGCGGCGGCGGAGGCCTCACCGTCCGCGGCGGAGGAGGGGAAGAAGTGTTGGGATTAGCGATGGCGGTGGTGGTGGTGGTGGAGAAGGAGAGGATGTGGGGTTGGTAGGAGTCGGAGAAGAGCTTGGCGAGCAAGAGGAGAGAGAAGGAGAGGAAGGAGAGAGTGGCGACTTTGAGGAAAGTGGAGGTCGTGTTTGAGTCTGCTGAGAGGCTGGTGGTTATGGACTTCATGGTTTTGGGTGGTCTGGTTTTTTGGGGGACTACAGTCTGCAGCTGAATCCTTTACGCGACGTGGGTGAGATATAGAGATATGAGAGAGAGAGAGAGAGAGAGAGAGAGTGAGTGAGGAGGGAGAATAACGTCGACGACACGGTTTTCCTAAATAAGTACGATGGAGATGGTGGTTTGCTTTTTCTTGTTTAGGCATTGTTTAGGAAGTGAGTTTGGAGTTAAAATAGTAAAAAAAATAAATTAGATTTTTTAATTTTAATAAGATATTATATTTAATTTATAATTATTATATTTTTTTTATAAAAAAATAAAAAAAAATTTAAAAAAAATTAAAAAATTAAAAAGTCAACTCACATCTCAAATCAAGCCTTGGGATTTTTATTTGGATTATGTGCGTGTTTGGGAAGTGAGTTTTTATATAGATTTTTTTAATTGTAGGATATTATTGGAGAAAATTTTTTTTAGTGTTTGGAAAGATAGTTAGATTTTTTTATGATTGGATGTGATTTTGTGAGTGAAAAAGTAAAATGATTATGGGATTGGATGTGATATTTTGTTTGAATTTATTTTTTTTTATTTTGCAAAAAAATTTATCTTTTAATGAAAAAAATCAAAAAAAAATCCAACACACAAACTTCCCAATTATGATGGGTGGTGGTGGACTGTCATTTTCATAAAATAAAATTTTTAAAAAAATATTAGAGGTGTGCTAAGTTTGTGTTTTGAAATAAATTTTTTTTTAAAAATTGAGAAGAATGTTTAGAATTTTTTTGATTTGTTTGGTTATATATCTTGAAAATAGTTTTGGACTTTGAAATGATTTGATATTTTGTTATAGTTGAAAAGATATGTAAGAGAAAAAATAATTGAGAAAAAGAGAGGAGAGAGAAAAAATAATTAATTAATGTGTAAAAAAAAGAAAGTGATTTTAAAAAAAAAGATCAAAAACTTTGAATTAAACAAAATTTTAAAAAAATTTATCAAAAATTATATTTTGAGATACAGACCAAATCAACCCGTGTTTCAAGGGAGAAGGTATTTGATGGTTTAGGCACGAGGAATAAGGCGTCGTGGTTTGTGATTTAACAAGTCAAGACAGTCCCATGATGTCTCTCCAGATCACAAAATAATTTTTCACTTCAATGTCTCATGTGTTATTAATTAATCATCTATTATCAATAATTTTGTTATTTTTTTATCTCTAACACAAAATTATAAATTTTATTATTTTTACCCATTACAATCACCACCTAAATATACTCTAGAATTATTAAATAATTTCTCTATCTTGAGAGGGTATTATGGAAAAAAAATCTCACAATATTAATAACGGTCTTTTTAATTACACATAAATTATTAATCATAGAATTTTTCACAATTTTTTATATGAATTAATAGAGTGGGTGTATGTGAATCTTGATGTTCTTATAATTTTATATTTTAAATTTTAAATATTTTATTAATTAAAAGAATTGATTAACCATTTTGAATTTTTGTTGACATTGTTAGATGTGGGGATGAATTTTTTTGAGGGAAAAAAATGACAAGGTCCACACCTATACAACTGTACACTTTATTTTTATTATTATTATTATTATTATTATTATTATTATTATTATTATTATAAAATAAAATAGATAAGAGCATCTTCAATGTTTAATCTTTTGTTTTATTAAATTTAAATTTAATAAAAAAACATATAATATTGGTGTTCCAACGTTATCATCAAATTAGTATCAAATTAAGAACATCTTAAATTTTTGATCAAATCGAGGATGTTGGAACCTTTTCACCAAATTGCTATACATAATTGTTAGCAGAACATGTGGTTGTTGGACAATAAATGTGCACTGAACGACAGGCCGGACCAATTGTCTCCTAGTCGACCATCTCTTTACAAAATCTATTTCAAAATATGGAAAAATTACAATAATCGATCGACCGGCCGAACATCCCTTGGTCATCCTCCCAATTGACCACTGATTTGATGAAATCTCAAATTGCTCCGTTAAAATGCGCGTTACTAGATAAAAAAATTTATTCAAATTTAATGAAAAAAAAATTAGTAAATGTTGAAAATGCTCTAAGAGAATTATTTCAAGAAAAATATTAGGAACTTTAAATATTTTATTAATATTTTTATCAAATGTCTCCTATAGACGTAAGATCATATCATGTAAGTCCCATATAAATTTTACACCTATATAAAATATTTAATAGAAATATTGATAAAATGTTTAAGATAGCTAATATTTCTCTTTTCAAAATCTTACTCCTAGATTTTCTACTAGTGTTGTGTCACGTGGACCTACAAAATTGTAAAGGATGCTACTTCTAGTGCTGAGCTGGCAACTGCTATTGTTTAAAATTATTTTTGAAATAAAAATAAAAAGAACTCCGCTACGTGGCTCAAAATATCAAAGGTTTGAATGGTTCGAAATCTCAAAACGACGTCATTTTTAGGAATTTTTTTTTATTCTCTTATCGGTAGGATAATATTTTCCGTACCATTCGGACCATTTGAGCTCTACGCATTCGAGTTACGAATCATTTTCGAAATAAAAATAGAATAATAAATTTTATTTAAAATATAATTGCTATTTAAAATTATCGATTATTGCATGTTTTATTTATACATTTTAAGTGTGTAAATAAATTTAAATTTACAATTGCGATACAAAAACATTCTCTCGCACTTGCGTGACCATTTTTTTTTTTTTTTTTGAGATTCTATTTATACATGATGAATTCTCTCAGTGTAAATCATTTAATTATCAAATTTATATGATAATAATACATTCACGTAGAACAACTATTAAGAATAATATGAGCGTATATATACTCATTCAAGTAATTTTTATATGAAAATACAAATTTCTCTTTACACATCATCAAATCTCTTTCAACACTCATCTAACACTGTTCATTTTCACCATTATAATTTAATACATTACACTCATTATCTTCACCGTTATAATCCAACACACCACACTCATCATATTCGCCATTATAATTTTCACCATTATTTTTCAAACTCAAAATACTATTGGCTTTGAAGATTTAAAGTTTTAAGAACATTAAAATCAATTGGTTTTGAAGATTTGCACACTATAAATGGCACTCAGATTGTCGATTTAAAACAACACAACAATGAAAATGTCAGTTTATTTTTTGTTATTGTCTTGTTTGTACAGAAAATGGCTATTTGTTCGTTACGTATTCGAACAATCAAAGTTTAACATTTATAAAATGTTCAATTATTTATATTTGAACAAAATTATTTTGTTCAAATTATTAAGGTTGATCAATTATTAATCATTCATACATAAAAAAAATTAAACATTTTGGTCGTCGTGTGTACTAATTTATTAGCTTAAGGTTAAAAAGAGAAAGTTATGGTATGAACTAAGATATTTTCATAATCTAAAAATTATTATATATGTGTGTACTAAGTAATGGTGCTGAGAGGATTGATGATGCATAAATAGAATTACTCCCATTTTTTATCAATAGAAATTTTCATTAAAAGGTATGAAGTTAAACGATACTTAACAAGAAATCCATTCTAGTAAATAAAGTTCACTCCAAATTAAGATAAAATTAATAGACAAAAATAACAAGATGTAGTGTCCGTACTACAAAACAGGGTCGATTGTAAGAATTCGACAATAGCACAAGTCGAAGAAAAAATCATGGGTTACATCCACATAGATGGATAAGTAACAAACAAAACACCGATAGAAGCCTAATCACACAACCAAACACCAAAAGATAAAAAATGAAAAAAGAAAAAAAAAACAACAAGAAGAAGAAGAGAAAGACAACCTATTCTTGTTCAGAAGGATGGGGGAAGAGAAAGCCATAATATAACTTGTTCTCGATTCCTCTCGAGATTCTTAACAATGGAGGATTCAAGATTAGAAGGAGTTGTTTGGGCCTGTGGGGCTCACCATGAGTCTCATTTCGATAATCTAAATAGTTCATTTTGTTGGACACTTTGTATATTTTATTCATAAAAAAATTAGGTCGATCGGATAATTACAACTTATTCAATTTATTGTATTTGTCACCAAAAAATGTATATTTCATTTTTTTTAAATACAATTGTCATCCATTTTTTTTAGTGAAAAATACGGTAAATTGAATAAATTATAGTTATTAGATAATTTTTTATATAAATGAAATATACGAAGTGTCTAACAAAATGAATGGTTAAAATTATCGAAACAGAAACTCATAATGGATTCTTCAGATCCAAACAACCCCTCTAATCTAGATTTTAGACTAAAGGAAGTCCACCTCCTTTAACAATAACTTTTAAATCAATAACTAAATATGCAAATTGTACAAGCGAAACTTAGGCCTTGTTTGGGAAGACTAAATAAGTGCACTTTTTGTCTTTTGGTCTAAAAAATTGAGGTTGAAAATATGGATGTTTGGGTTAACTTTTTGACTTTTTATGGAAAAATGTGTAATAAAAAATTGTGAAAATTGGTTTTTAGAGGAAAATTTGAATTGGGAGTTGTGCAGCCGTAATTGTTGACTTTAGGTGAATAGTGTTAACTTTTTAATTTTTTGAGTAACTTTTTGAATTTTTAGATTATTTAGGAGTACCCAAACTTGGCCTTACTTACCATTATGCTAATATATGATATTTTTGTGTCTTTTAATTCTTCTAACCATACGCATATTTTTAACATCTACCAATAGATAAAATTTTCTTTTACAAGGATTGATGCATAAAAAACTAAGCAACTAAACACAGTATTTAGCGCGTCAACATCAAATTTTGTATTTTCTTTTATTAGTTATTTTATGGCGTAGATTAATGAAAGACATACTCTATCAAGCTCGTCTAACTGTTAGCTATTTTAGTTCAACACCAAACCAATAGTTACAACTAACTAGTGACTAAAGGATCTCTAAATGACTTTAAATAATAAAATATTCAATAATATTATAATTATTATTTTATTTATTATTCATGCTTTGTTTATTTGGATGAAAAATATTTTTTGCTAATGTTGTGTACAATGAAAAACAAAAATCCATATGTATGAAAATTATGAATAACTTTTATTATCCCATATGTTAATTTTGTATTAATTTAATAAATCTCACCACTTATATCTTTTATTAATACATTGCTACACATGAGATTATAAAACATATATATATATATAGAAAAGAAAAACAATAAAAAATAATAATATTTAATGAAATAAAATATATTGTTAACACAAGAGATTATATATAAAATATAATAAAAGAAAAATTATACAAAAATAAAAATAATAATAATAATATTTTAATAAAATAAAATATAATATTAACACATGAGATTATAAATAAAATATATTAAAAAATTATATAAAAATAAAAATAATGAAAAAATATTTTAATGAAATAGAATAAACACGTGAGATTATAAATAAAATATAATAAAAAACTATAAAAAAAAAAAAAGAAAGAAAAATAATAAAAAAGAATATTTTAATGAAATAGAATTTATGAATAAAGAGTCTGATGGAATGTGTATATAAAAAACAAGTAAGCTAAAATATAAAAGTGAATTTTAAGTTATAATTTGACTCAAATTTTATTGAGGTTGATGTAGACGCTCTTATATGAAGGGTGTGTTTGGAAATACAATATTTTAATTAAAAAGTCAAAAAAATGTATACCTCCTTATTGGAGTGTGGGATCCAATGATTTATTAAAAGAGTTTTAATTTGATTTGATATTAGTTATAATATATTTTTATATATTATATCTAATTTGTGGAAACCCAGTTCAGTTTGGAAACAACTAAGGTTTTGATAATAAACCCTAGATTCACAATATTTCAGGTATTGTTTTTGCTTATCCCGAAGTGAAGAGAACGACTGCTACATATACTCCACTTTGGTGAAATCAATTAATTTGGGTGGTTCTTTGCTTCATTTTCGGTGTTGATTTGGTTCGTTATTTTGGATCTTCTACAACTTTGGTTTTGAAAATTTTTGTTCATCTATTTGGTGAGGTCTTTCCTCTTTATTTATTTGTGATTATTTGGAATTCACCTAAGGGTGGTTTGTGAGACCATTCATGTCTCGTTTGTAATCGTTTGGAAACTTATTTGGTTGATAGTTGAATCGGATTTCGATCCCGTTGATGTACCTCACATTGAGGGAACCACGTAAAAATTCTAGTGTTGCTTTTGATTTATTTTTCCGCATTAGTTTTTATTCCCATTGATTGATTTACTTGTGGGGAATTGTAGATTTTCCCTAACAACTGGTCTCAGAACTTACGGTTTATTTGGGTTCTTTTTTTGTGTAAATCAATAGAGGGGAAAGTGAGTCGTATGTTTAGCTTCAATGGAAGCAATTGGGTAACTTGAAAAACTAAAATAGAGGACCCATTATTTTGTAAAGATTTGTATGGACCCACTGAGGGTGATAGTGGCAAACCTGTAGGTATGAAAGATGATGAATGGAAGAAGCTTAATCGAAAGGCCGTTGGTGTTATCCGTCAATGGATTGATGACAGTGTATTTCATCATGTTGCTATTGAAACTTCAGCACATGATTTATGGAAAAAATTAGAAGGCCTTTATGATAGGAAATCAGCCACAAATAAAGCTTTTTTGTTTCGTAAGTTGGTTAATTTAAAATATAAAGAGGGCAGCCCTATTCCGGAACATTTGAATGAAATAAAGAGTATTGTTAACTAACTTGCTTCTATGAAAATTATTTTTAATGACGAGTTGCAAGCTTTGATGCTACTTAGTTCTTTGCCTGAAAGTTAGGAGACTTTGGTTGTGACGGTTAGTAATTCGGCACCTAATGGAGTTGTCACAATAGGCCAAGTCACTAGTAGCTTGTTGAATAAAGAAACTAGAAGAAAATCAGCGGGTTCCTCTCATTCGGAAGAATTTGTTGTGAGAGGCCAAAGCAAAACAAGGGGGAGGAGTAAGACTCCTCATGGTCGTGATCAAAGCCATGACAAATCAAAAGATGGTTCTTTTTCGAAGAAAGACATTGAGTGCTATTATTGCCATGAGAAAGGGCACATGAAGCGAGAATGCCGAAAGCTCAAGAATAAGGAGAAAATGCGTGACAAAAGTGTGGATAAGAAACAAGAAGACACAACGGCAATTACTACCGATGATCTCATGGTTGTTTGTGAAGATGATTGTATCAATTTTGTGGACCAAGAGAGCAATTGGGTGATTAATTCTGGTGCTTCTTTTCATGTGACTTTTCAAGTTAATTTCTTCACTACCTACACCGAAGGAGATTATGGTTCTGTTCGAATGGGTAATGAAGGTTTGTCCAAGATTATTGGCATGGATGATGTTTGCTTGGAAACAAATTTGGGCTGCAAGTTGTTGCTTAAAGATGTGAGGCATGTTCCCGACATTCGCCTCAATTTGATCTCTACAGGGAAGCTAGATGATGAAGGCTTCAACAACAAATTTGGTGATGGAATATGGAAGCTCACAAAGGGTTCTTTGGTGGTGGCTAAGTGCAAGAAGACTCATACACTTTATTCGATGCAAGGAAAAATTTGTAAAGGTGTTGTCAATGCACTTGAAGATGATACTTCTACCGAATTGTGGCACAAGCGACTTGGCCACATGAGTGAAAAGGGGCTGCAAGTATTGTTCAAAAAGAGCTTCTACCCGGTTTAAAAGGTACACATCTCAAAACTTATGTTCATTGTTTGGCGGGTAAACAATATAGAGTTTCTTTTCATAAAAATGTTGCTTCTAGAAAAGAAAATGTTTTGGAGTTAATTCATTCGGATGTTTGTGATCCTTTAAAAGTTAGAACACATAATAGTGCACTTTATTTTGTTACTTTCATCGATGATTATTCAAGGAAAGTTTGGGATTTTCTACTAAAAACTAAAGATCAAGTTCTAGAAGTATTTAAGCATTTTCAGGCCATGGTTGAAAGAGAAACAGGGCAAAAATTGAAGTGCATCCGAACAGACAATGGTGGTGAATACATTGAGCCATTTGATGAGTATTGTCGCAGCCAAGGTATTCAGCACCAAAAGACAGTTAAGAAGACTCCTCAACAATGGCATTGCCGAAAGGATGAACCGTACCATTGTGGAAAGAACAAGGTGTTTGTTCTCACAAGCTAAATTGCTAAGATCCTTTTGGGGTGAGGCAATGAGTATAGCGGTTGACGTGACCAATTTGTCTCCTTGCTATCCTTTGAATGGTGATGTTCTAGAAAGAGTTTTGACCGGTAAAGATATGTCTTATGAGCACTTGAGAGTGTTTAGTTGCTGAGCTTTTGTTCACATTCCAAAAGATGAGAAGTCCAAGCTTGATAGCAAGTCAAGACAATGTATTTTTCTTGGCTATGAGCGTGATGAATTCGGGTATAGATTGTGAGATCCGGTCGACAAGAAAATCATTCGAAGCCGTGATGTTGTGTTTCTTGAAGACCAAACAATTGAAGACTTTGGCAAATGTGATCAACCGGCGCCAAAAACTAGTGATCTCATTGACATGGATCCATCTCCTTCATCTTCGGTGGATGATAAAAATTGGGGAGATGTGTAGCCACCTATTGAAGATGTAGAGGATGATGCTAATCCTAATGAAGTTGAGTCAGAAATTGAAGAAGAGGATCTAACTCAAGAACCGCCACCACAACTTGAGTTTAGGAAATCTACAAGGGACCGACAACCTTCAAGAAAGTATCCTCCCAATGAATTTGTGTTGATTTCCGATCAAGGAGAGCCTGAGAGCTACCAAGAAGCAATTGAGCATGCAGAAAAAGGTGATTGGAAAAAGGCCATGGACGAGGAGATGAATTCCTTACTTGAAAACTAGACTTATGATTTAGTAAAGTTGCCTAAAGGGAGGAAAATTCTGAAAAATAAGTGGGTTTTCAAATTGAAGAATGATAGCAAGAATCTGAGGTACAAGGTACGTGTTGTTGTGAAAGGCTTTGGGCAAAAGAAAGGTATTGACTTTGATGAGATTTTTTCACCGGTTGTTAAGATATCTTCTAATCGGGTTGTACTTGGCATGGCTACAAGTATGAACCTTGAAGTTGAACAACTTGAAGTGAAAACCGCATTTCTTCATGGTGATCTTGAAGAAGAAATTTACATGGAGCAACCAGAAGGTTTTGTGGAAAAAAGAAAAGAGAAATTTGTTTACAAATTGAAGAAAAGTTTATATGGCCTCAAGCAAGCCCCGCGGTAATAGTACAAAAAATTTGACTCTTTCATGATGAATAATGGTTTTTCTAAAACCACTTCGGACCATTGTGTGTTTGTGAAAAAATTTTCGGATGGCAAATTTATTATTCTTTTGCTTTATGTTGATGATATGTTAATTGTGGGTCAAGATTCTACCATGATTAACAAGTTGAAGTTAGACTTGAGTAAATCTTTTGCTATGAAAGATTTGGGACCGGCAAAGCAAATACTTGGTATAAAAATTGTTCGTGATCGCAAAGAGCGGCTAATTTGGTTGTCTCAACAAACCTACATTGAGAAAGTTCTTGAAAGGTTCAACATGAATAAAGCAAAGCCGGTTGGTTGTCCACTTGTGGGTCACTTCAAGCTTAGTTCGAATCAATGTCCTACAAGTGAGAAAGATAAGGAAGAGATGTTGAAAGTTCCTTATGCTTCAGCAGTTGGTTCTTTAATGTATGCCATGGTTTGTACAAGGCCGGATATTGCTCACGCCGTTGGTGTGGTGTCATGACCCAAACCCGCCCCCCATAGGTTTGGCACCGTAACCGGCCAGTAATCCGTGGATTACCTACTGCCTCAGAAGACATTAACAAATATTAAAGGGGGCTGCGGAAGCAATAATGTAAAATAAACAAGGTCCAATGAGCTGTGATGACATACATGGGACAGTAAATTTAAAACTTATTTATACACATAAACATGCTAGTCAGATACACCCGTATGTACAAAATATTTACATCCAGTACATCCCAAGATTCAACTCAACAAAACAAGTACAAAGACTAGCATGAGGTGCAAAACTGCCATAACATCAGGCCTCAGGCGGAACCTCCTCGGGAGGCGCAACAGGTGGCTGACCAAAAACGAAACAGAAGGCCATCAACTCTGGCCAGGGTCTTGTGCCGGCTCACCTACATATATATAATAAACTGTGAGCGAAAGCCCAGTGAATAATAACAGAGTAAAGGGGTTTAATGTATGATGTCCATCATAGGATTTGTATCAGAAACACATTCATATCAGAAATAGCGTCTTATGCATATTCAAATTTCCAATCAGAAATAGACTCAGGTACATGCTCAAATTCACATTCATAATCATATTCATATTTTGCATAAGGTCATACATGGTACACCCATTAGTTGACAGATCCATCGGCCACGGTATTGTCACCCCCAGGCATCGGCCGCCGGTATTATTACCGGGCGAGGCCATCGCCACGGTATCGTTACCCCCGGGCCAGGGCCCTAGCCCACGGTATTCTTACCCCCGGCTGAGGGCCATCCGCCACGGTATTCTTACCGAGGAGCCATCGGCCAGTATTATTACCGGACGAGGGCCATCGATCCGCGTATTATTACCCGGCGAGGCCATCGGCCTGATATTATTACCGGGCTAGGGCCATCGGGACTAAGGGTGCCACAACTACTTTTCAGAAAACTAGACATTCATTCATTCATTTCCAACATATCATAGCTTTTTCAAGAATCAATCATTTCGTATCGTAGTATACTGAAAATATATAATATTGAACATAACTTTACAAAGTTATTACTCACAGTGGGCGTTGATATAAGTAGACGAAGTCAATGGGTCAACAGATTGCGGCACGTGACCTACATAACACATTACGGATACACACTTGAAATACGCATTTCTAAAAGTACAAAACTCACACCAATGACTCTAAGTGTGTACCTAACCTCTTATCCTTGTTAAAGAGCTTTAAACATGGCCTAGGAATGCCTAGGATGGAATGTGGATGCAAAAATGCCTTAGAAAAGGTTTTTCAAAAGTTGCTGAAAACAGGGGTCTCGCTCGAGCGAGCCTTCCTTCGCTCGAGCGAGATTCCAAAATCAAAGGCTTCACTCGAGCGAGCCTTCCTTCGCCGGTCGATGAAACGAAAAATCTTGGATCTTGATTTTTCCATGCGATGGTCGCTCGATGCTCACTCGAGCGGAGCCCTGGACAAAGGTGCTTTCGCTCGGCGAGAATCCTCGCTCGAGCGAGGAAGCCAAATCTGGAATTTCCAGATTTGTCTCCCAAGTTCGAACTAAGTATTCTACAACCCAAAACTCAACCTCTTGGGCCCAAATTCTGGAAAAACATTTCAAACTCATAGTACATCAAGTTCCAAAAGCCAATTTATCAAATCATTGCCCAAGAGAGTCAATTTTGAGCATCATTTCCATAAATCTTCAAGAACCAAGTTTAAACAAACATGCATGAATCCAATTTAATTTCAATGCCCCAAAACATGGTCCAAGGCAAAATTAAACTTAGAATTTTGATGAATTCGTAGGCTTGCACAAAAATATGAGCATGCATGTCAAGTTGTAATGAAAACAAATTCAAATGGCAAGATTGTAAACATGCATGCATGAATCTCTACCCAAGCCACCATGTATGAACCAATTTCTAGCTCTAGTCACCAATTTATCATGAACCATGCAAGAAGTGATCTCAAACCTACAATTATAAGGATAATCTCCTACCTTAAACCTTGAATTCAAAGTGTGCCACCACCAAGTGTTGTTATCTTCCAATTCTTCTAAGTTTCCAAGTTAAATCTTGAGCTAAGATCCAATTTCTTCAATTCACCCTCTCACCCACGTTTTCTCTCTTGTTGAGGCTCAAAAATGTGTAATGAAATACAAGAGGGGTGAGTTAGTAGAGTAAAACAATAGCCTATAGGTGGTGTTTGGCCCAAATTAAATAAACGGCATTATTTTAATCGAATTTAATCGTTCCAAACCGAATTTTAATTAAACCCGCCATAAAATCACATAAAATCTAACTAGTCTAAAACACTAATCAATTTCGAAATCGGGCGCCGATCAGGCTTCCAATTTGCAGTTTAAAGTTTAAAACACGAACAGATATTCCGACACTGAACAGATAAAAACACATAATTCATGCAATACACATGCAAATTAATTCAAGATTTCCTCTTAATCATTACTAGGCATAATTATGTTCTAATTAGCGTTAATCAGGGTCGGGGTTATTACATGTGGTAAGTCATTTTCTCTCTATCCGGGTAAAAAACATTGGGCAGCGGTAAAATGGATTCTAAGGTATCTTCGAGGGACTTTGAAGGTGTGTTTGTGTTTTGGGGATGATAAGCCGATGTTTGACGGGTTCACGGATTTTGACATGGCTGGTGATGTTGATTCTAGAAAATGTACTTCGGGGTATTTGATGACTTTTGCAGGGGGAGCTGTGGCATGGCAATCTAAATTACTAAAATGTGTTGCTCTCTCAACTATCGAAGCTGAAGTTATTGCCATTACAAAAGCTTACAAAGAAGAGTTATGGTTGAAGAAATTTTTGTAAGAGTTGGGTTTAAAGCAAGAAAAGTATGTGCTTTATTGTGATAGTCAAAATGCTATTCATTTGAGTAAAAATTCTACTTTTCATTCGAGATTGAAACACATTGATGTGAGATACCATTGGATTTGTGATGTGTTAGATTCGAAATTGTTGCAACTCGAAAAGGTTCACACAAACGATAATATTTCGGATATGTTGACAAAGACTCTGTCGCGAGACAAACATTTGAAGTGTCGAACTTTGGCGGGTATGGTTGATCTCTCCACCTAAGTCGGTAGGGGGAGAATTGTTGGGTATACCTCCTCATTGGAGTGTGGGACCCAATGGTTTATTAAAAGAGTTTTAATTTGGTTTGGTATTAGTTATAATATATTTTATATATTATATCTAATTTGTGGAAACCCAATTCAGTTTGGAAGCAATTAAGGTTTTGATAATAAACCCTAGATTCACAATATTTCAAGTATTGTTTTTGCTCATCCCGAAGTGAAGAGAACAGCTGCTACACATATTCCACTTTGGTGAAATCAATTAATTTGGGTGGTTCTTTGCTTCGTTTTCGGTGTTGATTTGGTTCGTTATTTTGGATCTTCTACAACTCTAGTTCTGAAGATTTTTGTTCATCTATTTGGTGAAGTCTTTTCTCTTTGTTTGTTTGTGATTATTTGGAATTCACCTAAGGGTGGTTTGTAAGACCATTCGTGTGTCGTTTATAATCGTTTGGAAACTTATTTGGTTGATAGTGGAATCGGATTTCGATCCCGTGAACGTACCTCACATTGAGGGAACCACGTAAAAATTCTGGTGTTGCTTTTGATTTATTTTTCCGCATTAGTTTTTATTCCCATTGATTGATTTACTTGTGGAGAATTATAGATTTTCCCTAACAACTAATACAAAAAGTTAATTCATTTTTAAAAAAATTTTACACTTTCTTTTATATAAAAGTCAAGAAGATATTAAAACAAGTCAATTTCTTAACCAATCATAATCTTGTCAAACAAAAAGACATTTGCAGCAATATAGTATACTATATAAAATACTAATTAGGTGGAAATTTTACAAAATGTTGAGCTGAAAATCTCTCTGATTATTGTTTGTTTTTTGTTTTTTTTTCATGTGATAATTGGATATTTGGATCAGTTTGTACACATTTTCATTAATTTTAAAATCTTAAAGCTAATAATCCATTGGACTGACTCAAATTCAAAAGAGTAATTTTTAGAGATATCAAAAATTTTACTAAAATTTCTACCAAATGTCTTACATGGGTGTGAGAACCACTCTATGTGAGTCTTTTGTGAGTCTTACTGTAACGCCCTCAAAATAATAACATTAAACCCATCAATTTAGACATGCATTGATATAAGAGACAAACACCATTCTATTCATCAGAGTAATTCTTTACAAAAAAAATATATATATATTACATGTTAACAACAAAAAAACAAATGCCCTACGGGCTTACAGCTTTCCAAGTTAACACTTGGTTACAAAGAGGAGAGTACTAACTCAAATACACATTAAGCCCTTGGCTTGAGATTACATGTAATACAACAAAAGATAACACAACCACAAACGTCTGCCTACCTCTCGCCTTCCAAGCTATATCCTTGAATGTGGCATGCTTCCTTGTAACAACCCTCGTACTGATTACCGATAAACTACTGAATTAGCTACTGGTTACTGCTAAACTGAATTGATAATGACTGATAATTGAATTAACTGAAGTACTGAATGGACTGATTGAAATCGAAACTGAAATTGAATAAGTTATCTATTGAATTGCATATTGCATCTGTTTGATTGATTGATTATCTGTTTGAATTCATATGTTTAAACTGCTAATTGGAGGCCTTATCGGCGGCCGAATTAGGAACCGTTTAGAGTTTTGAGATCAGCAGAATATTTGTGATTTTATGGTATATTTATCCAAAATGTGATTAGGTATGATTAAACTAGATTAATTTGAGCCAAATTAATAGAGTTGTAATAATTACGAAACTGCCATTGAGTGGGCATTTGTTTAATCTTATTACTTGAGCCTTTACACTTTGTTATACACTTAGCAAACAAATTCCTCAGCCATTCTATTGAGCTCAACCGACCAAACAAGAGGGTGAGAGAGAGAAGAGGTTGATTTGGTGATTTTGGCTTGGATTTTGGTAGATTTGAAGTGTAAATTGTCAAATTGATCTCCTAGGCTCTCAATTGAAGACTTAGGTAAGAGAATTCATCCCTCTAATTAGGAGATTAAGCTAAGTCTTACATGTTTTATACTCCATTGTAGAATCAAGCCATGATTTAGTGCCTAGAGGTTGAATTATGTTGAATTGGAACTCCATTGTTACATGCATGGCCATTTTGGTGTATTTTGAAGTTGAATTCATGTTGGAATTGTACATGCATGTCCATGTTTAAACTATGGTCCATGTTTTCATTTTGTTTTCCAACTATTGAGCTCAATTGAGCAAGAATTGAAGCTTGAATTTGGTTAAAGTTCATGCATTGCATGTTTTAAATGGTTCTTGAAAAATGGGTTTGAATTTTGGATTTAATTGACTCACCTTTGGGGCTTGAATTCATGAATTGGCTTTTGAAACTTGTTATACATTGTTTTGGGATGTATTTTCCAGAATTTGGGCCCAAGAGGTCGAGAATTGAGTTGAGAATGCTTGGTTTGAGCTTGGAAGGCAAATCTGGAAATTCCAGATTTGGCTTCTTCGCTCGAGCGAAGGATTCCTCGCTCGAGCGACCAACGTTTCCTCTGAGCCACGCTCGAGCGAAGGATTGGTGGCTCGAGCGTAAAAATCGAGCATCCAGTACTTTTTCTTGTTTCATCAGACCGCTCGAGCGAAGGATTGTTCGCTCGAGCGAAGCCTTTGATTTTGCAACCTCGCTCGAGCGAAGGAAGGCTCGCTCGAGCGAGACCCCTGTTTTCAGCAACTTTTGAAAAATGCCTTCCAAGTGTATTTTTGCATCCTCATCTCATCGTAGGCATTCTTAGGCCTAGTTTAAGGCATTTTAATGAGGATTTAGACATAAAACCACACCGAGGAAATTTAGGGATTTAATTATCATCCTTCCCGATTGTGAAACCTAGTGTGTGTTCTATTTGTTAACTGTTTAGGGTTGGCTCTCGGGGACGCGCTCTAGCTGCTATTAGCCTAATCTCTGTGAGTAACAATTGTGTAAAGACATGTTCAAAATGATTATCTTTTGAATACTGAACTGAACTGTTTATTGAACTGATATTGTTTACTGAATGAATGTATGTCCTATATTCTGAACTATACTGTGGCATCCTTAGCACTTACTGTTTACTGTTACAGAGCTCTGTCGGTTCCCTTGTGGAACCATACTATTTACTGATTGATGGCCATCATTACTGTTGGGTCTGTTAAGACCCGGTCCTTTTGGACCTACTGTTTATAGGCTAATGGGTGTACCACATATGACTGATTGACTGAAATACTGAAGGACTGAAATACGCTTTAATGAATTGATTTCATTACTGTAAGGACATTCATTCATAACCTCTTTACGCATTACGTTATTCACTGGGCTTTAGCTCATTGTTTATATATATATGTAGGTTCTCGGCTGACGGACTAGGAGCGTGGGTTGGTCCCCGATTTTGTCAAGCCGACCTATGTGCCTCCTTTGCGAGGTTCCGAGTTGCCATGCTATGGCTTGGGGTGTTTTGTGTCCCCATCGGTCTCCTTCTTACTCTTTGTATAGGTCATCTCTTTTTTTCTTTATATGCTCGAGGATTAGGTCCCCGTACTGAATGTGTGTATATGATTGTATAGACTGTATATAGACTGTACTGTTCTGAACTGTATGAATGCATGAAAAATGTTTTTGGCATACAGATTTTCACAGCTCAATGGACACTAGTTACTTACTGTATTGGCTTCCGCCACGTACTCTGTTTAAGCGTATTCTCGTTAAAGGGCCTTGGTAATCTCGGATTCTTGGCGATTCTGATGCTAAACCCATAGGACCGAGTTTGGGTCGTGACATTCCTGTACTCGAAAATGGTGTCCCATATAGGGTGAGCCACAGCCCAGTAGAAATACACTAAACCAACTATAAACAATGATTAAAAGATTAGCAGTTGATTGATGGTTAACACTTGTACATTTGTTTACATCATATTACTGTTCCATGACATTCGTACCCATGTTACAATTCGCTTCCATTTCTTGTCAAACTTAGAGTCTGAAAACAAGGCTCAGTGCAATGGCCAAATCATTTGATGAGATCATAATTCATCACTAAAACACTTTCGAAATTTATGATGGATATACATGTTGGTGTCATAGCTAAGTCAAACAAAACATTTCCATATTTATCAAACAATATACATTTTAGTGCTATCAAATCAAACAAACAATTCCATACTTCACGAATGATACTGATATACATTTTAGTGCTATATCAAATCAAAACAAACACTTCCATAAGTCTCAAATAATACACATTGTAGTGTTGTATTAATGAAACAAAAACACTTCTAATTCGCAGCCTGATACACATTGTAGTGCTGTATCACTGTCACACAAAATTTGGTTTAGAAGTCCAACCCCGTTCTTCCAATAAACCGTGGAGTACAATCCCGTTCTCCTCCCACACAATACAATGTATATAAACAATTATCATATACAAATTTAATCTACCAATACAAGATTTTGATGTATTAAATCAATCGCCATGTTCAGTAGCATACTCAATAGATTAGTTTTAGTTTGCCTAATCTTCATGCATTTTCTACAACAATCAAGGCTATCCTTCACCGATAGCCCAAGCAGTTATTTCTAAACAGGAAATAAATGCATTAAATGGATATAACATCAACATTTTACATACATGAGAGATAAACGAATCCAACTACACCCTTTAATCCCGTACATTTCCAATTTCAACATTCCCAATCAAAACTTCTTTTCTCTAAATTAATTACACAAATTAATTCATCTATGTAATTAAGGCTTTACCCACAATCTACATAACAACCCTAAGGTTCCACTTTTCTTCAATAGATCAACACTAATCTCATTTCTTTATGCTAAACATGCATCTAGGTTCATATATATGTAAAACCCCATCTTTTGTAAAATTGCACAAAGACCTAAACTTTCTCGAAATTACCCAACAACCCCCAACATATCAAAATGCTAAGATTCAAAGACAAAGCTCATAAAGAAGAGTAGGATATCCTTACCTCGAAGTTTGAGCTCAAACGAAGATGAAGACCAAAGTCCAACATGCTCCAAATCCCAACTTTTTCAGATTAAAACGAAGCCCTTGATGATTAACACAACTTTCACAAAGGCCGAAAAAAAGGGAAGCACTCTAACTAGATCAAACCCTAGAGAGAAGGAAGTTTCTTTTTAGAAAGTAAGAGAGAGAGAGATTGTAAAGAAGTGATTCAAAAATGCCTCACAACCAACTGATATACGACAGGTCCGCTCGAACGAAAAACACAACGCTCGAGCGTCAAGAAGGAAAATCTGAGTCCGCTCGAGCGCAATAAGGCTCGCTCGAGCGCCAAGACACAAAAGTAAAGCACATCCGTTCAAGCGTGAAAAACCAGTCCGCTCGAGTGCAATTTTCCCCCTATCAGAACTTACACAAAAAAAATGCACTGTCCGCTCGAGCGCCAACCAGCCCGCTCGAGCGCGACTTGCTCGAGCGCAAGAAACCCGCTCGAGCGTAGAAATCACACCTGCAGAAGTTTTGCAGGGCACAAAATACTGGCAGTGTGCCATCTCCGCTCGAGCGCCCTAAGGCCCGCTCGAGCGCCCTAAGGCCCGCTCGAGCGGAACGACCAAAAAACCCTGGCAACAAGATTTTAGACCAAGGCTCAATCCATCTGCTCGAAACAAGCCCAACACATCCTAAAACTCAAGAAATGGAATCATAGGATGACAATAAGATGGATACAACTACCAACTCCACGAAACCAAGGTCCGGAATACGACAAATACAGCAAGGGAATACCGGGATCGCTATAACCTTACCCTCATATGAGATATTTGATAGAAATTTTAATAAAACTTTTAAGATTTTTAACTTTAAAATGATAAATCTTATCCTTAAATTTTTATCATTTGATGAATTCCTTTAATGTTATCTTTGATTGTTTGGTTGATAAGAAGAATTTTGATCAGCATTCAACAAAATTGGAAATGTGGAATTGCATTGCAATCAGTGCAATTTAAGACCTCTTTTAACTGTAACGTATATTTTGAAAATTGTCAGATAAAGTCAACTTGCCTAGAGCATTGAGCAATTGAATCCTCGATCGCCTTATACTGCGTTCCTGTGGCGCCCAAAGCAGCGTCGTTTTGGGGCAACTTCAAGAAAAAAAGCGAGAACTTCGAAGGGAAGGGAAGAAAGAAAAGCGTGTGGAAACTCAGAAAGGAGAGGAGCACGGATGAAGCGGATGAAGAAGGACATAAGGCCAGTGGCACCGAGGAGGATGAGCACGGAGGCGGTGGAGATTCCGGCGGCAGCGATTTGGGGGATAGTGAGGTGAGGAGATTCGGAAATGGCGACGACGACGATGGATTTCATGGGTTGGACGGGCATGGAGGTACCGAAGAGGAGGCCGGTGGAGATGTTGTAGAGGGAGGTGAAGATGAGAGTGGTGAGGTTGCCGACGGAGCCCCCGAGTTCGAACCAGATCATGGTTTTGAGGCGGAGGTTGGTGGCGCATGGGAGAGTGGTGAGGTGGTGGCGCCACCTTGGAAGGCCGAAGAGATGGGTAGTTTGGGTCAATGATTGTTGCTGCACTTCGAACACAACCCCATTTTTCGACGCCATTAATGGGTTCTTCCTCATTTTCTGAGTTCTGTTCTTCTCTCTCTCTTTCTTTCTTTCTTTCTTTCTCTTTTTTCTTTTTTTTCTTGAAAAGTTGCCCCAAAACGACGTCGTTTTGGGGCTCTACAGGAAAAGGCTACAGACAAGGGCGACCGAGGATCTGGATTCGAGTATTGAACACCAAGTTTCTGCAATAACTCAGGCAAAATGTTGTAGATTCTAAATTTTTTATTAAATAAATGATTAAATATTTTGTATGGGTATTGGGTTTGTAATTTAGTATCTCAAATATTATCCATAACTTTGGAGGGATTAGGGGGAGGACTATTCACTATTTGGATTGCTTATCCGAAGGAGTGAGTAGTCCATCGTTTGTATTTTTTAGTCATGGGACATGGAGTCGTCGGACTCTTCTCTATATATGGGGATTATACTATCCCGAGAGGGTGTGGGGACGATTTTGGGGGTACTATTCACTGTTGGGATTAGGTGGTAAAATGACCGATTATGTATTATATTTAATAAAATTCAATAAAATTTAAATGTCTCAATTTAAAAATAAAATAATTTTATTTAACTTTTTATTGATGTTTTATTTATTTAATTTTTTCAAATAATTTTTTATAGATATTTTATTGATATTTTATTTTAAAATTTTGTTTATATTTTATTTAATTTCATTATTTAAATATTAATAGATGTTTTATTTAATTTCATTATTTAATTATTATTATTTTTAAAAACAAATTTATTTAAAATTTTAATTAAAAAATAACATATATTTTTAGGGTGATGCACCAATAAATCCCAAATTAATAACTTATACACTGTTTAGTCCCAAATGTTTTCTTATAAACTGAACAGTCCCATTGTAAGGGAATTGACCATTTAGGGCATATACATTGTGTTCGTGAGTGGAAAGACTAATGGACAAGCTTGGTAATTTGATAATGTGAAATTACGGAAATAGGGCAGCAGTCGTCATCAATATCATCAACATTATCAACATCGGTGCTATGATCAACATCATCAACCTCAGCGCCATGATCGACATCATCGACATCAACACCATGATCGACATCATCAACGTTAGTGCCATCATCAACATCAGCAACATCAATGCCATGATCAACATCGTCAACATCTGCAACGTTTGTTGGGAAAAGGCTGATCCATCATTAACATCAGTGCTAGACATCATCAAACATCAAGGCCATGATCAACATCATCAACATTACCATGATCGACATCATCAATGTTAGTGCTATTATCAACATCAGCGACATCAACGCCATTATCAACATCGTCAACATTTGCAACGTTTGTTGGGAAAAGGCCGATCCATCATCAATATCAGTGCTAGACATCATCAAACATCAGGGCCATGATCAACATCATCAAAGTTAGTTCCATCATCAACATCAGCGACATCCACCACCACCGTATCCACCTCGCCGCTTCAGCGGATCGGGCCTCATTGACGGTGATGTTGCGCCCGTCAAGATCGTGACCGTTCATTCCCTCGATAACGTCCCTCATCGACTACTCATCCTTGAATGTCAACAACCCGAACCCCCTAGATCTGCCAATCTCACGGTCGTTGATGATACACCGATCTAGTATCACCGCCGTTGGTGATGTAATTGATGTTGTTGGTGATGTTTTTATAATGTTGCAGATTTTTAGGAAACAAACATTCCACAAAAAGGGTACTATTGTAACCTCTAAAATAATGAAAATTAAATAAACAACATTACGAAAATAAAATGGGACTAAATGGTGCATAAGAAAACTTTTTGGACTAAATGGTTCAACTTTTCAGAAAATAGGATTTATGGGTAAATTTTCCATATTTTTATTGATATTTTATTTATTTAATTTAAAAAAATAAATTTATTTAATTGTGTAAAAAATAAAATAACATCTCACTGTGCTTGGTTACCAGTTTTCCAAAACACTTTTCAGAAAATTCTACTTTCTTATTTTCCGTATTTTTTTGTTTTTACTGAATTTTTTTAATATTTTAAGTAATTTTTTTACTTTTTAAACACACCTAACATAAATACACCTAAAAAGTAAAAAAATTGTAAAAAAAATCTTTTAAAAATTCACTAAATACCAAAAATACAAAAAAAATACAAGAATTAAGATATTTTTGTATTTCTATGTATTTATTAATTTTTTAAAATATTTTTTCACAAATTTTTTACTTTTTAGATACCTCTAACTAAGGTGCATCTAAAAAAGTAAAAAAAATGTTTAAAATTTTAAAAATATTCACTAAAAACAAAAGAATACGAAAACCAAAAAACTCAGTTTTCAAAAAACTTAATCCAGAAAACTCAAACCAAACACACTGATTAATTTTTATTTAATCTAGCTAAAAATAATTAAAATATTAAAGATATGTTTAATATTATTATTACGTAGTAAATAATTGAAAAAGGGTAAAATAGTCTTTTGTTCATTTATCAAACGTTGGATTCACTAAAAATAGTCATTTTCAACATATAATCCCATGAAAAAATAAACACATGATACATATCTAATCCAACCAAATAGTTCGAAGGATTCACAGTTCCAGGACTCAAGTCCGATGGATTCTAATCCCCCCTTATCCAATCCGTCCAATAAAACACACCCATTGTTTGTTTAGATTTTGTTTGACAATTTAATATTTTAGTTTAAAAGTTAAAAAGTCATTAAAAAATTAAAAAATCAATAACTTATATCAAAATGTCAAAAATTCTTTTATCTTTCTACTTTTTGTACATTTTTTTATAAAAAATTAGAATGTCATTCTAAATATACTAATTTTTTTATCTCATATTTTAGCTAAAAAAAAAAAATTACTAAAATAATCTGCTCTTAAAAAATCAAAATTCTAAATTTTAGGGTTGTTAAAAAAAATGGTCAAATTGGTTAATCGATTCAATTCGATTTAAATTGTTGGTTTGATTTGATTTTTATTAATTTTACTTCTGGTTCTGATTTTGAATCATTCAAATTAGTTCGATTTTCAATTATGAAGTTTTAGGGATTGTTTGGAATTTACTTATTTAGTGTATTTTTTGATTTTTTATAAAAAAATAAAAAGATAATATGATCCAAATAAATACACTAAATCAAATAATCCCTTAGTTTTTGAATCAAACACGACTATGACATAATTGTTTACTATTTTTTAATATTCTTGTACTCAACAAATAAGAATATAAAAATGACTTGTAAGATATGACCATATTCTTAACTATATCCAACTTAACTAATATAATTATTATTGATTAGTTTACTATTATAAAATATATATTATATTTTTGTTATATAAAAATTTCAAAACCATAAAATCGAATTGATACAAATCGGTTTCTACAGTTTGATTTTAGGTTCGATTACATAATTAATGAGTCCGGTTAATGAGTCCTGTTTGTGATGTGGTCTAGCCCAAATCCATTAACCTTGGGGTGGACTTTAAACCAGCCCAAGCCCAAGTTATTCAAACCAAAACCGCCCTATCGCAAAAGCCCAAAGTTGGTAAAACTAAACTATTAGCCCAACTAGACACCCCTGCCTGTCCTCCAACATGAGGTTAGGGGTTCAATTCTTGTCATATTTCATATCCCGGCCTACCCTACCCTAGGGGGCGATACACTTATTCTTAATAAAAAGAATAATTTTTTTCTAAGAATTTGTGATAGCCTGAAAATATTTTGGATCGTAATTTTTTTTTTAATTTTCTTCCCTAATAGTAATATATTACTCAAAAGAAGCAATTCCCTCATATGAATTTTTATTTATTTATATTTTTTTGGATACTTGGGTCAAAAATCCAAAATTGAATTTTCTTTATTCAAAGGTTCAGGCGCTGATTTTCTTTGTCCATAAAGACAAATTCTCACAAAATGATCAAAATACCCTTTCCTTATATATATATACTAGAGATAACTAGTGCCTGAAGGCATTGCTAACAATTTTTTTGATATCACATGCTACGAAAGTTAATGGTAATAAATCAATTCAAAATAATAATATTACTCTGATTTAAAACTTCACCTATAAGAAACTGAAGTTGTTTCTACACATTGAATTAGTAAAAGCATTTATAAATTTCAAATAGCAAATTTTAAAATTAAAGTCGAAAAAATAAATTATATATTTCAATATAGCATAAGCAAAGAATCTAGAATATTTGAAACAAGTAATGTCTCCCTGACCACCTCTCCCAGAACCCGAACTCAGTACTGGAAAGGTAGACTTTGAGTGTGCCCCCCTAGGACTGCTGGGGGATAGAACCCTTCTACCTCTTACTGTCTCCCTGGCCATCTTGACTCCTCCTAGAGCCCTTGATTCTCTGTTCCTCCACATGCATGATAGTCTCAAGATAGGCTGCAGCTTCCACAAGGTGTCCATAATCCCTAATCATGGACTCGGCAACTCTAAACATGAGTCCAGTCCTCAATCTCTTTTCGAACTCGAGACAACGGCGTTCCTCAGTCGCCACTAACTACGGTGCAAACCTAGACAAGCTAGTAAAGGTGGCCTCAAACTCAACTACTGGTGTATTAAACTGCACCAACTTGGAGAATTGATCCCTCAACTTCTCCCTCACTGTAGCAGGTAAGTACTTGTCTTGGAAAGCATCAACAAAGGCCTCCCAAGTCCCTCCAATACGCCCCCACGCATATTTCCACTACTGACCCGCGTCTCTCTTCAGCTAGAAGGACGCAAAGGTCACTCTCAAACCTCAGTCTTCGATGCCGAGCATCTCAAAGGTCTTCTTCATATGTTCCAACCACTCATCAACCTTCAATGGCTCCTTAGGATCACCCAAAAACTTATCCGGATTCGACCGGAAGAACTCCCTCTTTAAGAACGATGGACCTGTTTCAACTACATGGGCCTGAACTTGATTCTCAGCCCTAAGAATGTCCATAGATTCCCTTAATGCTCCTGTTATTTCAAGGGCTAAAGTGCCCATGGCCTATTGACCTACTAGCTCGGCCACATTGGCCTGACCAACTCCTTCCTCCTGCGTCGAAATCTTATCAGGTATAGGCATCCCGTGCCTCCTAGGCCTACCACGCCTACTACCACGGCCTCGTCCTAATATCCTAATAAAGGTAATAAAAGAGATTAGCACATTCACAAATATGCCGAAGCTATCTCACTCGCGTCCTAATTCGATGGACAATTGTAATTCACTCCACATAAGCATACAATTACTTAAGCACATACGAACTTCATTTCAGATAATAGCATCCCGTGGCATTGCTAGAGTTCGATTAGAAGCAGCGGTGATCAAGTGTCTTTCAATAGGACTCCGAAACCCATGGACCGATCAACATCCTAGAAATTTAATTACATACCCACATAATCACATAAGCATATTATCATATAAGTGCATAACATCATACTTAAGTCTCTAACAAGCGAGACCCATTGTGGTACTAACCACTTCTCACGTACCCAAAGTATTCAAACCCGGTACGCTCTGATACCAAATTGTAACACCCTCAAAATAAAGAGGATAATCCAACCCAAGAGATCCATAAACATAATAGGAAATATATTACTTTCATTCATTAGAGTGATATTACAAAAAGATTACATGCATTATACTTTCATAAATATTCATTACGAATTCTGACATGTAACACTAATTAATTACAATGAAATAAACGCCCTACGGGCTTTCGTCTTTCCAAGATATTACTTGGTTACAACAAAAGAGTCCTAAGCTCTATACACATAAGCCCTCGGCTTGAATAAACATTTAACACAAGGCAAAATAACAAAAAATGGAGCTTTCAGCCCCAAATCCTCCCGAGCTATGTTCTTGGAGGTGACATGTCACCTGTACCTGAAAATAGTTTTCCAAGTACGGTGAGTCAAAACCCAGTAGAGATATGCTAAAATAATATATGAGATTTAACTAAGATATGAGCATCAGATAAATAATCAATAATCATAAGCAACACAAATCCTTTCCAAGACCATTCAAAATAGATAACCATACCTCAATCCATTTCCATTCATCCATTTTGGGTTAATTTATTAACCAAATTCATTATTAGATTACACCCAATGGTTCACAATTCAATACTTCTATTTTCTTGCCATTTTACAGAATTCACATCCGAGGGAATCGACACCCATACATATATAAGATTTCGAAACTTTTACCATGGACATTCCGGCCAACTTAGTTTTCAATGGAGTCTATCTCTTATCTCCTCCCAAACAATGGAGTACATCCCCTATCTCTTCCCAAATAATGATATATATACAATGTATTTAAAAGCGTTATCATATACAATAACTAACCAAGTCACATATTCAATAGTTTAATCAAACCGTCATATTTAATGACATAATTCAAATGATTAGTTTCAATTCACCTAATCCTCATGCAATTTTTACAACAATCATAGCTATTCTCCACCGATAGTCCAAAACAGATATTTCTAAACAGATATACAATCCATCAAGCAGATAATTTCTCAAATTTCCATAGGTGAGTGATTTAACAAATCCAACTACACCATTCAATTATACACCCTTCTAATTTCATATTTCCCACATCAATTTCATCATTTATTCAAAATAGTTCTTTAACACAAATTAGGGCAAAACCTTCCCATTTTCTCAATATCAGCTCCAAGGCCCAATCTCACAATTTATTATCATATAACATCATAATCAAGTCCTCACCTACATATATGGAGCCAAATATAAAAAAAACCCTTCTTTCAAAATTCAAACCCAAACCCTAGCTTCTCCCAAAACTTCTCAACTCCACTATTTATACAAAATAACCAATACCTTGGTTAAAAACCATATCAAAGAGTAAAATATCCCTACCTCAACGTTAGGAGAGTAAAGTGGAAGATGGAGACACTTCAAACAAGCCGACACCACGATCTATTCGGATCAACACGGAGCCCTCAAGGTGCTCTACTTTTTTAACAAAAGAACTAGGGCTGAGAGACCCCCAAATCAAGGTGTATTTATAGAGAGAGAGAGAGAGAGAGAGAGTCGGATTAGGGTTCTTAGGGAAAAAGAAGATCAAAAGTGATATAAAATCACCCTGCTGCGAACTGATATACGCGACCTTCGCTCGAGCGAAGGAGTTGTCACTCGAGTGACCAAACACAACAAGTGACCTCGCTCGAGCGCAAGAAGCGTCGCTCGAGCGTAAAATGCAAAGCTTCAGAAGTTTTACAAATGCACACGCTCGCTCGAGCACAAGAATCCTCGCTCGAGCGAAGCACTTCACCTTCCCAGAAATTCTGCGTCTGGGAAAGAAACCTAAGGACTTTTAATTCTTACTCGAGCGAAGAAGCAAATTACAAAAAGCTCGCTCGAGCTCAAGAAGCCTCGCTCGAGCGAAGAGGCCAAAACCTCGGCAACAATAATCTAAACAAACTAACAAACTTGCCCGACAAGTTCCAAAACTCAAATACAATGGGTCAAAGGGGAAAACAAGACATGGATACAATACTAAGCCACGAAACCCGAGTCCGGAATACAATGAAGGTCGGGGCAAAACCGGGATCGCTATAATTTTGCAGTCCTCAATGCAATGAGAAGATTTGTAGAGACTCATGCCACTGTCCACATGCATTCTAAACTTATTTTTTGCCAACACTTCCTTTTTAGATTTTGACAATGGATATCTTTTGGGACACTTAGGGTCTGTTTGGTAACATTTACGTTTTCAGTTTATATTTACAAAAATTTTATAAACTGGGTTTTGTTTATTTTTTGTTTATTTTTAGAAAAACATAAACTACAAAAGCGTTTGGTAATTGACAAAATGTTTAAAAAATTTTGAAAATATAAAAAAGAGTGAGAAATGGTAAGTGGTAGCAAGTGGCGGCGGAAGACGGTGGTGGAAAGTGGTGACGGTGGGTGGTGGGTGGTGGTGGTGGTGAGTAGATGGGTGACGATGGTGGGTGGTGGGTGGTAGCAAGTGGGTGGTGGTGGTGGCAGCGGTGGTGGTGGTGGCGGCAGGTGGGTGGCGGATAGCAGGTGGTGGTGGTGGTGGGTGGGTGGGTGACGGTGGCAGGTGGTGGTGGCGAGTGATGGGTGGTAGTGGCAGGTGGGAGGCGGATGGCGGGTGGTGGTGGGTGGTGGGTGGGTGATGGTGGCGGGTGGTGGGTGGTGGTGGGTAGTGGGTGGTGGTGGTGGCGGGTGATAATGGTGGGTGGGTGGGTGTGATTTGGGTGATGGGTAATGGCAGTGGTTGGTAGTGGTGGTGGTGGCGGGTGGTGGTGGCGGTGGTGTGGTGGTGGTGGTGGTGGTGGTGGGTGGGTGGGTGTGGGCGGTGGATGGCGGGTGGGTGATGGGTGGTGGTGGTAGTGGTGGTGGTGGGTGGTGATGGCGAGTAGGTGATGGGTGATGGTGATGGTGGTGGTGGTGGTGGCGGGTGGTGGGTGGTGGTGGCGGATGGGTGGCAGGTGGGTGGTGGTAGTGGGTGGCTAGTGGTGGCGGGTGGTGGATGGTGGTGGTAGGTGGGTAGTGAGTGGTGGTGGCGGGTGGTGGGTAGTGGCAAGTGGATGGCAGGTGGGTTGTGGGTGGTGATGGTGGTGATGGTGGTGGTGGCGGCGAGAGGTGGGTGGTGGTGGCGAGTGGGTGGTGGCTTGGGGAGGGTGGTGGTGGCGGGGGGTGGTAGCAGGTGGGGGGTGAGTGGTGGGGGCAGGGGGTGGTGGGGGGTGGGTGGTGGTGGTGAAAGACGGTGGTGAAAAATGGTGGCGGGTGGTGGCTAGTGTTGGGTGGTAAAAAAAAAAAAAAAACTCAAAACTCAAAACAGAAACACATTTTTTGAGTTTACATTTTTTGGCCAAATTTATAAACTAAGACCACTGATTTATAAATCAAAAATTTACCAAATAAGTTTTTATTTGAGTTTTTAAAATTTTTGTAAATATAAATAGAAAACTGAAAACGTAAGTGTTACCAAACGGCACCTTATTAATCAGTTCTATTAAGTAGACTTATTTACCTATAGGTTTTAATTAATAAATTTATTACTATAAAAACAAAAGACTGATAAATTTATCACTATAAATTTATTTATAAAAATAAGAGACTAATAAATTTATCACCTGATAAATTTATAATAGAACTTAATGAATAATAAGTTTCAAAAGTAGGACCTATTGGTAATTTTTCCATATCTTTTCAATAATTTTGTTAGGATAATTCAACTGTTTATATTTAAAGTTGAACAAAAAATATGTCATTTTAAGATGTGTGAGTTAATATTATTTTGCTTCAATTTTAAACTCGAATCATTTAATTATATATTTTGCTAACATATATAACGAGATTAATAATAATAATAATAAAATAAAAAAAAAACATGACACAACTCCTGATTTCTACATTTTAAATTAATGTCTTAATATTTGAAGTGATTTCACGGCTAATAATCTTATATTATTATCAATATTATTTATTTGAATATATTAAATTACATTGAAAAGTCTACATGAATCTTATTAAAAGAAAAAATCATTGAAAGGGAGTTCTTGGCTGAATTATATTATTATAAATAAAATGATATTCGGGGGTTTATAAGTTGATTTTTTCTAGGTGAATTGTCCTCAATTCCATACCACACACGGTTTTGTAAAAAGTTGCAATATCGACGGTTAAAGAAGTAGGGCTGTTTGGTAGCACTTAAAAGTAATTTAAAATTATTTTTAGTTTAAATTAAGTCATTTTAGTGTGTTTGGTAAATTTAAAGGGATAGATTATAACTTTTATTAAGCTATTTTCAGCTTAAATTTCTTAGCATCTCAGGGGGTGCTTCTTGATTCAGCTTATACGGGAAGCTGAAATGAGAGATGTAAAATGACTTAAATGCCTTTTTTAATTGATGCTAATTACAAGTGTGTCATGTATATAAACTATTTCTCACTCATTCTTCCTCTCTCACACAAAATGTATTATAAATGAAATCACAAATTTTATATCTTATAAAGGCAAAAATGACAATTATACAGTAAAAAGTTATTTTATAGCTTATTTACTAAACACTACTCTGCTACTTAAATTCATAATCTCACAGCTGCACCAAACAGGTTATCAGCTTATGTTCACAACTGTAAATTATAATCTGTTAAGTTATAATTTATAATCACTTTCTCACAATTTTACTAAAAGCGGCAATAGTTGAAGTTGTTGGGTACTTTGAACTCGTACAACTTATCATTATTTTTTGACTAAGAATACTTGACTTTTTATTTATTTATTTAGAGAGGGACTAGGAAGACTTTGACTTGTAATGTTGTAATACTTCATCTAGAATGCTCAATGTGTGTATGTAATTATTTGTTAATGTGGATCTCTGCAAGGTAAAGTTATTTGGATTTTATCAAAACATACGCAATTACTTACTAATCACATATATTAATTAAATTTAAATGCATCATCGGTAGTAATTATTCAAAATGATTGACTTTATGATTTGTCTAAAAGTTCTTAATAAATAAATTATTCGTACAAATTTATAGTGATAATTAAAATCACATCCAACACATACTTATGAAAATAAAAGTTTAGTCATGGTGGCTAACTTGTCTAAAAACCTACCTAATTAAATTATGAAAATCATTATTATCATTTTGTATATGGGAGATTAAATGAAAATTAAAATAAAAATAAAAACAAAAATGAGAGAATAAGTAATTTTATGAATTTCCGTAAGAAGGGATTTTGGGTTATTTCCATCTCTCATCCAACTGTAATCAATTATAATTTATAACTTTTATTTGATTCTACCCAATATAATAACTAACTCATTATTTCAAATCATTTATTATATTTATTTATCTCATCTATTTATAGCATGGTATAGCTTGTCCTCTAATAATTCTATCGTACTTCTATAATATATCCAATCTAATTTCATAGTATGATTTATTTTTCACAATCCTATCAATAATCTATCTATATATATTTTTATAAAAAAAAAAAGATTCAATAATCAAGCACAATAATATTATAAATTTAGACTTAATTACCTTGTCATCTTATAATTTAGAATTATTTTATATATAAATCTCACACTAAATAAATTTATTTTCATCACATAACCACCAATCCAGAATTTTCTGGGTGAATTATGTTCGAGTTTTTAGACTGGTTAAGTTTGGCATACACAAAATAATTCATCTTTTTATCTTTTTTTCATCACATCACCTCTCGACTTTTTTACACATCTTTTCATAAAAAAATAAAAAATATACTTATTTAGATCATTTCAAACAATTTCTTAATTATTCAATCAAACGTGTCCGATGTATCTCATCTTTATGAGAAAAGGTTGAGAGAAGACTTGGAAATTTTCATTTTTGAGGTGTCCGATGTATCTTATCTTTATGAGAAAAGGTTAAGAGAAGGCTTGCAAATTTTCATTTTTGAGGTAATAAATTTGGTCAAAAAAAAGGTCAAAATGAAACTTTCCAAGAAAAGTTACAATAAAGACTTTACAAATACTCATTTTGGAATGAGTACTATATGGTCCAATGAGTAACACGCTAAGCTGTGTTTTGAAAAATTTGTAGAAAGTTGATTTTTAACTTTTTTTTTTTTAGTAAAAAAAAACTAATTTTTTAGGTAGTAACTTAGGTAAAAAAGTTAAAAGTTAATTTTTTGCTAGCTTTCTAAAGTGAGCTGTGCTCTTTTGGGAAAGTAAAAAGTCAATTTCTAACTTTTTATCAGTTTTAAATTACATCACCTCTCACATAACTTATTTATAAAAAGACAAAATAAATTAAAAAAACTAAAAAATTAACTTTTTATCAATTTTTCAAACAATCATGCTAGAGACCTCTAAAGAGGGACCTCTAAATCCACCTCTAACGAGGTGGAAAAGGAAAAAAAAAAAAAAAATCAAAACACATGATTGGCTCCACTGCCACATCACTAGTGATACCTCTAAATTAGAGGTCCCAAGCATTTTTCTTTTTCAAAACACCCCTTAAATTGACCACGCGTTCCACATCACATTTGTCAAGTGTGTGAGTCACATCATATTAATCAATGCAACACTACTATTGAAACTAATATTGTGGTATTGTTTATTATACTAAGATATTTTGATCTAGAAGATATATTATTGATTTATTCATTTTTGTTATTGTTTCATATCACTAAAATATATAACAAGATAATATTTTCTTTTATTGATTGAAAAATCTTATATGTCACCTTTTTTTTGTCACAATTTTATATCACCAGTTATGTGAACTTTCATAATTGGTTCTTTCTTGCAAAACAATCATTAAAAAAATCATAAAAATAAATAATATTAATACCATGTATCTGATGACATAAAACGCTAAAAAAAAAAAAATGATATACAACCGTCCTCTTAATGATTATCTTCAAATAACAAATAAACCAATCTTGTTTCCTTGATTGTCTTTTTTAATGCCATGTGAATAGGCATGAATTGTGTAACATGAGGTGGTGTTGACGGTTAAAAAAGCAGATGAAGTTCTTGGCTTAATTTCCTAGAAATTATGCATGGGATCTCTTATTCTAAAAATATATCTCTCTGTCCTAAACCTTTTCTTTTTTCTTGCCCATCAATTAGGGTTATAAAATGAATCGAATTATTCAAATTCGATTCATATTCAACTTTTTCATATAAATTAGCCAAATTTAAACAATAAAATTAAAGCTGATTAAGTTATCAAGTCAAACTTAAATAACTTATTATTCAATTGAATAAGCTTATACACATTCTAAAAACATAAACTACTCGATCTCGATTCATGTTTGATTAGTTAAAAGTTCATTCCAGACCAGTTTATTATTTAAATAAGTCAAATTTAAATACATTTTAAGCTCATTAAGTTTTTAAGTCAAATTTAAATAATCTACTATTAACCAATCTTGGATCGGCTCAATTCACTTATAACTACGATACGGCAATTCCAAATTTAAAACAATTGTCTTCTCTCACCATAAGATCAAGAGGGAGAGCAAACCAAAAACAGAGATGAGAGATCTAAATTTCTTCATATCAAACTGACTTTTTTTTTTTTATAATCAAGATAGATGCATCTAGGAAAGCTCTATAAAATCTTGATTTTATTTTTAAATAAAAATTTGGTATAAATTAAATACGATGACTGCACATTTGTTACATCACATAGCATCCATCTGGGAGCATTATGCCGATCTGGTACATCAATACATGTTCCTATGCCCATTCCAATTTGTTACATCACATAACTCTCCCTTCTCAATCCATATCTTGTTCCTTCTGGAAACACGTCTTCCTATTCTTGACAACTCACTGGATGGCTCAAGCCTCGCTTCATGATCGTCTCCCTGTGGATTGGGTCTCCAATCCTCCTCCTGCTCTTGCTATGTTGCTAGGAGAGTCTTAAGTTTTCTTTGCCTTTTGTTGTTTTTCTTCCTGGGTTTCTTACATTATAATTTCTTTGTTCCAAAAAACAAAAACAAAAAAAACAAAACTTAACCCATATTTGAGATGGATTGTAGTGATGGCAGGAGAGGAATATTAGAAGCGAAGTAAAAATAAAAATAAAAAGAGAAGAAAATTGGAGATAAATCCAATCTAGGGAGGGTATAAGGCATTAGGACCAATGGATATTTTTTGTTGGTGAAAGGTCCACCGTTTATGGTTTTGGAAGACATTTTATTTTCAATTTTACCTATTAATTTATCTGTTGACTTTTTTGACTATCTGTTCAAATTTATATCTATCTGTTGAATTTTTTTTCCCTATCTATTCAAAATCTGTGGGTTTCTCTTTCTATCTGTCTAAAATCTGTGAGTTTCTCTCTCTATTTGTTTGAAATTTGACTGAGGATATCTCTCTCTATCTGTTCAAATTATTTTCCTATCTGTTCATTTTTTTTATCTATTCATTTTTTTATCTTCATATGTCTGTTGAAATTATTTTTTCATATTTGCTCAAATTTACCAAGACTATTTTTTTTTATTATCTGCTGAATTTTTTTTATTTGTTAAAAAATCTGTTAAAATAACAAACCCACTTTATAACTCTTTTCTCTCTCTCTCTCTCTCTCTACTTCCATGACTGGGTTCACTATTTGGGAGCACATGTGACACCAATACCTTGCTCTTCCTCCTGCGACTGTTGTTGTTTCCTCTGTATTCTAACTATATATATATATATATATATTTGTTTTAAAAATCTCTCTCTCATTCCCTCTTTGTTTATTGTCTATCTGTATGTCTTTCTGTTTGTCACACCAACACCAAAACAACAATAATATTATTACTATTATTATTAATCAAACCACAAAACTCAAAACACATAAAATTATTCAAAGAAATACCCACTTCATTCCATCACCATCATCACCGAATACAATTCACCCAAACAAAACAACAACAAAAAAGGAATATAAAAAGTATGCAATTATTTGGCTGATGCACGATTTCCAGATTCATAGATCCAAGTTTGCACTCCTTCAAACGTTGTTGCTTTACTACTTGAAAACACACGTGAGCTAGTTGGCGGGTATATGCCAGAAACCCCTCCGATGCTTAAGTCAGCAAGTAGACAATAGACAATAAGCTCTGTATATTTGTGAGTAAGAATTACAATACCTCGAAATAGGTTCTGTCATGAGCTTTTATAGATTTCGTGTGGCATAATCCTAGTAAGATTCCATCTCTTCTTAACAGAGTTCTCCTAGGAATCACATTCTTAAAGGATAATGTTTATCCTTAGAACACCCTTCTCACTGCCAACCAAGTGAGATGGTTCAAACTCTTTGCTTGGCTCTCGTTATGGTCAACCGAGCTATCACAACAACGCTTCCTTTGGAAAAGTCGCGTTAACCCTGGCTATAGAGTGGCACCCTGCCAACCTATACATAGCTCGGCCCTCTTTATTGAAGATACCTCGGTCCGCTAATGGACTATTGATAGTTAGGTCCAGGTCCAGCATCCCATCTCTGACCAGTCTAGTGCTTGCTTAACCTAAGATCGAGCTATCCCAGCTCTCAAACCGACCTACTACGCGATCCAATCTCCAAATATAATCTTACCTAGCTCGGCCCAATTTGCCTACACAAATTACCCTCTCAATAGATCTACCCAATTAATTATTAACAAAACTCATAAACAATTATATATATATATATATTGGGGGTGTATGGAAAGGGCTTTTTTGGGGCTTTTTGGGCTAAAATCCACAAAAAGACAAAATAGGCTAAAATAGCCAATAAGACAAAATGTCACATCAAACCCATAATCATTTCACTTTTTCTCTCATAAACATCACATCCAACTACAAAAAAATCCAACTATCTTTCCAAACACAAAAATTTTAGCCTACTAAAATAGTCAAAAATTAAAATAGTCTAGTAAAATAGCAACTTTCCAAACACCCACATTATATGTCTTAGAAATTCTCGAGAATAAAGAACTGGTGAACGAGTCCATGTTGTTTGTCGTGAACGATGACTTTGTGAGTTGCAACTAGATAGATTTGAGAAATGTAAAAGAAAGACTCCTTAGATCTAGAACTAGAATAGAGAGAGAGAAGATGAAGGGAGAGAGAGAGAGAGAGAGAGAGAGAGAACTTAACTCTTTGGCTCTGTAATGGTCACGGTGACGGCAAGGTTGAAGAGGAGAGAGAGAGAGAGAGAACTTAACTCTTTGGCTCTGTAATGGTCACGGTGACGGCAAGGTTAAAGAGGAGAGAGAGAGAGAGAGAGAGTGAGTGAGTAACCTTGGCTTGGTGGTTCTGGACAGTGAGCTTGACGGTGACTAAGACTAAGAAGGCCGATGATGATTTCAGCGCCGGTAGACCACGAAGGTAGAGAAGAAGGTGTAGATCAGTGAAGACTTGAATGTATGTGTTTGTTATAGGAGTCTTGTCAGCTTAGATGAAGGAAGATCGGTGAAAAGAAGAAAAAAAAAGGGATGGTAACGAATGTGATAGTGGCGACAGTCATAGTGGTGAAAGATAAGGCATCGACGACGGCATAAAAGGTCAAGAAGAGAGAGAGTAAGGGAGAGTAGAAGGAAGAAAGAGAGTGTGTGAAATGGAGTGTGTGTTATTAGAGCATCTCTAATAGCGTATCAAAATTTTCACCAAATTTGAGTAAAAGGTTCATTTGATATCAAATGCTCCAACAAAGTTTTTGAAACTTTATTAGAACACCGGTCGACCGGCGCAGACGACTGGGCAGATGTCTGGCCGGTCGACCGGCTAATGCAAATTTTTTATAAATTTTTTCCTTGAGGTAGTCATATGTGGGGTCAACCAGGCAGATATTTAACCGGTCGACCGACTAGTGTAAAGTTTTACAAATTTTTGCCTTAAGGTGGTCATTTAGGGGGACATCTGGTGGGGAAAATCCAACAGTTATAAACAGTGATTTGATGAAAGGCATATACATGCTCAATCTGATAAAAGATTTGGTGAACCATTAGAGCAGTAAAAAGTAAGTTTTTCATTAAATTTAAATTTGATAAAGCATCTGGTGAACCCATTGGAGATGGTCTTAGGGTTTGGACCATGTATATGATATATATATATAACAAGGAATGATGGTTTTTGAATCTAATGAGACTTTTGTCTATTTGTCAAAATATGCACCATTAGATTGATGCAATCCAATGGTTTAGATTTGTCTTACTTTCATTTGTCCTACTTGGACATTTCAATGGTTCAGATTTTTTGAGTGAATATCAATGCTTCAGATCAAGTTTACTTTAGCTCTTAAATTCTCACCCACAGGATTGAATCACACAGAAATCTTCTCTCTTTCTCTCTCTGATTTTGATTTCAAAATTTTAAACTCCATTCTCTATCATGCCTCTTCCTCTTCATCTTCCTCTTCCTCGTCCTACCACACATTTTCCTTTTTCCATCAAGCTTTATCTCTCTAGAAGTTTGATCTCCGATGGTGATTTCCGGAATATAGCCCCGGTGATGATCTATGGAATGTAGCTCTGACGGATACCATCTGCCTTAATCTCTGTCTCCTCTCTCTTTACACAGCTCCAAGGTATAAAGCTTTACTTCGTGTTGTTTTCTTTTTTTCTTTTTGGAAGAAGGTGAGAATCTAAGGTTTTTATTTGGGTTTTGAATTTTGATATGATAATCAATCTTTGCCTCCTCTCTCTCTCACTTTTTTCCCCCTCTTTTATTTGGGTTTTGTATGTGTGTGTGTCATCAGCACATGTAAAGAAAATGAAATTTTGGTTACTGTCATTTCTGGGTTTGATTGAAAGGTCTATTATGATTGTATTTTTATCAAAAATAATTTTTTTTTATTGGGTTTTATATTCAAGAACAAGTGCTGATGTTCTTAATTGACTTGGCTTATTGTTCTTAATTTCTTTACTTGTGTTTAGCTAAACCTTTCAGATTCACATATCTTCTTGATCATTAGCTTTGGTCAGGTAACTAATTCCAAATTTTGCTAGAAAGTTGTGACGGTTGTTTTTAATGGTCAAATTTTGGATGTTCTGTAAAATACCTCAATTAAAATAGTTTATTTTCTTTTGGTTAAACTAACTGCTTATATAATTATACTTTTTTGTTGTTCAAGTAGTGAGTGAATCTATCATGACAGGCCAAGTAAATGACTAAACAACCTTTCCTATGGAGAGTTTGATTAATAGTACTTGAATGCACCTAGTGCTGGTAATGTGGACGTCCTAATTGATCAAAATTATCTTATAGTTTATTCTACATTCCCCCCTCAAAAAAAAAAAAATAGTGAGTGAATCTATCATTTTCTACATCCCCCCCTCCAAAAAAAAAAAATAGTGAATGATACATGTCTTGGGATATTTGGTAAGGTTAACAAAAATAGAAGTATATTCAAATTGGTGAATTAAACAGTGGGAGTGGATTTTAATAACAAATAGTGGATAATGGAGCTTGCTTACTTATACTTTCTAGGGTAAACAACTAATAGGTCCTAATAGTTAGATTTAATTCTCATCAAGTCCTATTGAAAATAAATCTTGGTAAAATTGTTGTTAAAAATAATTTTTTTGTAACAATTTTTACATACGTTACTAAAAATTGACAATTAGTGACTTTTTTTGTCATGATTTTTATAAATTATCGCAAAAATTTACAATTAGTGACATTTTTTTATGATAAATTTTTTTCATAAGACCTATTAGATAATAAACCCACTTATTAGGAGCTACACATAAGTGCCCCCAATATTATTTTAATAAACACCATTAGAAATACTCTAAGACAATGAGTCTAACATCGCTTTGCATAGGCCAAAATTGAGGTTGTTTGGCAAATTTTGTTTGCAACTTAAAAGAAAGTTAAAAACAAACATCTCAAATCTAAGGATTTTTTTTTCCTTCTTTTATTTAAAACTTATTTTGGCCTCGTTTAAAAAGTTGACTATTTTAATAGGTTATTTTAATTTTTGATTATTTTAGTAGGTTAAATTATTTTTTTTTTTTTTTTTTTTGAAAAGAGAGTTAGATTTTTTTGTAATTAGATATGATATTTGTGAGAAAAAAGTAAAATAAGTATAGATTTAATGTGACATTTTATCTTATTAATTATTTTAACCTATTTTATTTTTTTTTTACAAATTTTAGCCCAAAAAGATCTCAATTTAACTTCTCAAACACCGCCACAGGCAAATAAATTGAAAACTCAAAAAGATTAACGTGCTCACCACTCGAATAAATTTTCCTATTTTCTTTTTTTGGGTAGTGGGTTGCTCTCATGTAGTCTAATTTAAATGTGATACGATGTAAATCACACTCATAATATATACTGTTCACATATTTTATATTTTAAATATTTTGAGAAAGAAAAATGATATAAAAATGTAATTTTCATGTGTAAAAAAGATGATTGACTGATAATTAGAGAAAATATCAGAGAAAGAAAATTGGTTTAGATATTTTAATAAATGAACAAATTACACCATTAGTCCATGTACTTTGGTCATTGTGACATTTTGATCCCTATAATTTTATTGAATCAATTTTGATCTCAAAGTTTTGCTTTTTATCTCAAATTGGTCTGATTGTTAATATATATATTTTTTTATGCAAATGTGCATATGAATGCCATGTGTAAGTTTTTAGAAGTAAAATTGTAAACTTGAGCAATTCAGTGGCTTAACTTCAACTAAATTAATAAAAAAAAATTTGTCAAAAACCCTTACGACATTATTAATTAGACCAAATTGATGAAAAATTTAAAATTAAGGATCAAAGGTGTTTTGGAAAGATGGTTAAAAACTAACTTTTGACTTTAACTAAACTTTTTGGCTTTATTTAGAAAGTCATTTGAAAAATTGGTAAAAAGCTACTTTTTAATTTTTTTTATTAATATTTATTTATGTTGTCACATCACATTCAAATGACCAAAATACCCCCACTCAAAGGATTTTGTCCTAGCCTACAAATGTAAACATGGAGGGTATAACTGTAATTTCACAAGTAGCTTTTAGCTACCTTCCCAAATAGTTTTGATGCCAAAAAAGCCAGCTTTTGGCTTTTTTGGGAAGTTTCAAAGCACAGCTTTTATTTTTCTTCCCAAATGACACCTTTTTTTTTTTTTTTTTTTTTTTTTTTTGATCGGAGGAAATTTCCATTAAGGGTAGCCAAACGGCACTTACAAGACCAACCAGCCAGAGCAAACCCAATCAAAGTGAAAACTATGAAATTTTTTGAGCACATCGGTGCTTGAACTCATCTCATGAGCGAGCCAAATAATCTGGCGTTAGAGGTGTGCGGAAAAAATCATAGATAACAACACAAAGAGTGCTCCAACAGAACCACACAAACCCAAACCCAAAACCAACACAAACCAATAGGAAAAAAAAACAAACAAAAAAAAACACTCCACACCCAATCAAAACCATCGGCTGAGCGGATCCAGTGATGGATTCGGCCGTGATGCGGAAGCGGCGGTGAGGCGGCGATCTGTGGAGAGGAAGCGAGGCGCGAGGAGAGTGAGGTGGCATGTGGGCGAGGTGGAAGAGAAGGAGAATGGCGGAAGGAGGCGGTGGTGAGGCAGATCCGTGAAGCCGCTTCTGGATTTGATGAAGCGAGGAAAACCTCACAAAGGAGGTAGAGGTGGAAGCTAGAGCTTCAAGTTATTTGTAGCAAGCAAGTGAAAGAGAGAGAAAGGAGGAGGGAGAGGAGGCCGCCGAAAGCTCCCTCCCCGACACTGCAAGAATGAAACCCTAGGAAAAGAAAAGGTTAGAGAGAGAAGCTCTCAAAGTTTAGAGAGAGAATTTGCAGCCCTATCTAAGCAACGGATTCCCAAATGACACCTGAGCCCATCAAAATTGTAGAGACTAAAATGTACATAAGCAGTAAAATATAAGGACCGTCAATGTAGTTTTTCCTTAATAAATTATCACATCAAAATGAGTCTTAACTTTGAAATTATACATCAACCACAAATTAGAGTAACAAAATGTTTAAAATTTTGTGGTCCATGTAACCAAAGTTATATAACATGGTTACAATATTTTTTGTTAGATCAATTTGTGACGATATTACACATTTTGTAATTGATATTATGAAATTTTGTGATAAAATTACATCAATTTATAATATGGTTGTACACACTACAAAAAAAATTAGGGACAAAATTTAGGGACAAAATTTTTTGGGAACCAAATATTTTTGTTGCGAAAAGTATCGTTATTATATTTTTAGCAACAAAAACTAGACGTTAATAATGAATTATTATTTTTTGGATCAAATTTTGTCAACTATTTTAAGACCAAATTATTTTGTCCCTAAAAGTCTATTTATTAATGACATTTTCAAAATTTTGTCACCAAAAGTCTTATTTTTGACTTTTCAGGATGACCTTTTAGCGACTATCCTCGTGACGATAAAAATTGATCTCTAAATATCTTTTATAACAAAATTTTCACTTTTGAAGATCAAAACATTTAATCTTTAAAACTTTTATATGTTATAGTGATATGTACATGCACTTAGAAGGTATATACATAGAATTTCTCATTATGAAAATCAGCAATGTTAGGTATCATGAAAAATCTTTTATGAAAATAATCATAAAAGTTTTGTGACTCTTAGATTACACTTAAAATAAAGCACCACATACTAATAAAGGTAATCCAAATATCATAAATCTTTTATGATCATTTTCATAAAAAAAATTTCATAATTTCTAACTTTTCTCGATCAAAATATAGCATTACGGAATATTCTTGGCAGTGTGGGTGTTGCTAAAAAGTACAAATCTACAATAAAAACAATACAATACTATTTTACAATAACAGGGATTACAACAATAACAATCCAAGACAACCCTTGTGACTGATTAAATTGAATTCAAATTCTACAGACCATCAATACTATTACAACATAATTTTTTTACGAATTTTGGAGGCAGAGAGTGAATTTGGGCTACATAGAGAGAGATGAATTTGGGCAAACACTTCATTTTCTGTGTCCAAAAATTTGCATTATTATTTTTTTGTTTTTTATTTTCAAGGATTGGAAACCAACATCATGTTCTTGAATTCTTCAAAATCAAGCAACCCATCTGAATTCGTATCATACACATTAATCATTCTCCTACAATCCTTACCACAATGTGCATTCCATAACCCTAATCTTGACAACACGCTCTGAAGCTCCTCGCATGAAATATAACCATCACCATTCAAATCATAAACCTTAAAAGCCTTGGCAAGATCGCTCTCCAAGTCATCATTATCCCCTTTACGATCCTCGCTTTGTTCTTCATCATCTTCTTTAAAGTTTCGCTTAATGATAGAATCATAAAAGAAGAAGAAGTCAATGCAGTCGAGGCTTGTTTTGCCAACTAATGACCGGAGCTCATCTAGGCCGGTATGAACCCCAATTCTCTCAAGAAGCCATTGAAGCTCATCGAGGCTCACAAGGCCATCACCATTCCGGTCTAGCTTCTCAAAAATCCGGTGCAAGTCATCGGTGTTGAGAGGAGACATGGTAGAATTGCAAATTCTAGATAGAACAAGGTGGTGGAAGAATATATATAGAGAGAGAGATATGGGTAGAGAGAAAGGTCTTATAATAAATTGTACTGGAATTGTACGGTAAATGATCAATGTTTTTTTGGGTAATTGAGAATAATGGAGATAAAGTTGAAAGAAGCTTCAGGGAAGAGAGGTCTCTCGAGATTTCTTCAATACAAGTCAAATCTGACTTCCACGCATGGGGTAAGAAAGAATTTGCGAGGTGCCCATAACTCGACGCAACCCTTGTTGATTAAATCACATATGGGACCACATCTCCATAGTATTTTTTCCATGAAAAAGCTTGGGAGTCTAGAGTCTTCGTTTGAGAAGAGCTAAAATAATCTAGTTTTTTAGGTTTTTTTTTTTTATTATTTTAGCCTGATTTTTTTAATCTCATTTGGTTTTTATTTTTGACTTTTTTTACTTTTGTGAAAGAAAAAATATAATGATTATGATTTAGATATGACATTTTATCTTGACTTATGTAACCCATTTTATCTTTTGTGCTTTTTTAGTCAAAAAGCTAAAACCAAACATAGCTTAAATTATTCAGATTTTTTTAGGTGGGAGATTGTGTCACGAAAATTAAATTTATGTAATGTGGAGTTCATATATAAAATAAATTTGAATTATAAGATGATAATTTAAATTCGTAATATTATTAGGTGTATTTTATGAATCAAATGTTTGATGATAGTTGGACGGAAAAAAAAAAGTACAGAAAATGATCACTTTCCATGAAAGTGTTGTTATATTATGTCAGGTAAAAAGTCCATCCGTATTCGATACTAACTTTATTTTTTAAAGTTATTTTAAAAAAATTTATAAGGTAAAAAAAGTTAATTGTGTTTGCAAATGGTTTATCAATTCAGAAAAGGATAAGAATTCAGAATTTTTGTCCAGCTTTTTACCCAGATAATGATCATGCGGTTTAAATTCAATTTTTTTTGATAGGTCTATATGTAAAACCAATCTCAATTATACATTAATTTTTTTGGGCAATTCTGGGTTGAAATTTTTTTTGTAATCCTAACATTGTTATTTTTAAATTGAATAAATAGTTGTGAAAGGAAAAAAAAAATTTGATTGATGTGTAAAATGTAAGACTTTGCTAACAACATTGAATTTTTTACTTTTTTATAAAAAAAAAAAACATAAAAAAATGATGCCTTTTTACCTACGTTAACCAAAAGTCAGTTAGCAAACAGGTTTTGATATGTTTAACACAAGATTTTGATTAAACTAAGGAAAAGAAATCAGACTAAAAAGAATACATGAAAAATAGAAATGGACGAATAGTATATGTATTAAAGGGTTCTATTATTATAAGATTTAGTGAGGTTGATATTTATATAATAATAATTATATTAAATGAGTGTTTTTTTTTTTTTTTTTTTTCCTTTGAGAAATGAGTTAAGTTCATCTACTTTTTTATTTTTTATTTTTATTATGGATCCGCAGTCGGACACTAGTAAAATACATTAATTTTTAGAGCAAGTTCTCCTTTTACCATTTTACATTATGTCAATTTAATCTAACTGATAAAATTTCTTAAAAAATTAAAAAAAAAAATCAAAGACAAAATCTCACACTCAAAAGGAAATGAACAATTTCAAATTAGACACCAACTCTCCAATCACTTTGAGAAGATTGAATAAACTATTTTGCCTTTTGATTTTAGTGTAATTTCTAAAAGGACATTATCAATTGTACTAAACTGATATAATGTGTAAGAAAAGAAAGAAAGAAAAAAAAAAGGAGCAAAAGTAAAATTGATGTCATTACAACCACAATCAAATTGAAATAAAAAAAATTTAAACTATAAAGTCTTTTATTTTTTTTGATAACTTGGTATCCAACTCAATGCCGGCTAATCAAAAGATCAATCCCACCGTCCCGTTAGCAAGTGACTCAATTAAAGATTATAGATGTAATTTATGTTAATTTAAAATTTTAAAGTCTGGTACGTGGTTGGTTCGCCAAATCTAGAGAATTCTAATGATAATATTATACTTAAAGCCAATTTCTGTTTTGTTGAAATAAAAAATAAAATAAAGAATACAAATCAATTTTTGTTTTTACGTGTATGACATCAAATAATGCTTCGTGCACGCATTTGAGGTCTAGTTTTTTTGGGTTAAAATAACAAATTACTTAAATCATTCCCAACAACACGTATATGATGACCCTTTCTTTTTTAAAGTTAATCACATATCATGACAAGTTGAATGAATGTTTGTTATTTACTAGATTATAATGGAAACAGACTATGGCTCCATTTGAGAGGAGAGGTTTGGAGCTTTTCTAACTAAAATAACCACAAAAAACAAAATAGATTTTTTAACCTAATAAGACAAAACATCACATTCAACTCATAATCATTACCATCTTTCTCATACAAAAAAGTCAAAAAAGCTAAAAAAATTAAAAACCCTTCCCAAACCAGACTTTTTAACCCCAAGCTAAAATAGCAAAAAAAACCAAAAAATCAACTCACTTCCCAAACGAAGCCTATATGTAGAATATTTTTAAAACAGAACACCAAGGTAATTTCCAATTTGTTGGGTTGCATTTTTGTTCTCTTTGTTTTTATTTTTCATGTCAAAAAAAAAAAATTGAAAATTAGTAAACACCCACAATTTTCATTTTTGTAGAAAATATTTTTTAACTTCTTCTTTTGGAGGGTAAATTGTTTTAAATGACAATAATTTTCAAAAACAGTACACGAAACAAATTTTCTTTGTTTTTCGGAGAATAAAAATGGAAAACAAAAGACAAAACACATTCAATTTGAGGTTGAAGTTTTACATGAAGACATGGGACTGATCATGGCATGAGATTCCCAATAATGAAATCTTTACAACAACCAAACTAATGAGAGAGAGAGAGAGAGAGAGAGAGAGAGTTCCCCCAAATTAGAGTTCATTTATGCAAAACTGAGGCAAGAAGAAAGAAGAAAAAAAATGAAATAATAACCTAATAACTTTCAAACCTAGCAGCAGCCCCACACACAGAACTACTCCTAATAAAGTTACAAAAAAGAGAATGGAAGATTTATTTTGGGCTGCTACAAGAATTACACATAACAGAATGTGACTGCTACAGAACATGAAAACAACTTATTAAGCATCAAATAATAGTTTTTGAATTAAAATAGAAGAATGAATAGCATGTCATCTCTTTGGTAGAATCACCTTTCAAGGGTTCAAGCAAAACTTTCCGGGCTCATTGTAAGTCTTTTCCAACTGCTCAACCCTGTTTATTCTGAAACCCCGGGTCCTCACTTCCTCCGGTACTGATATATCTTTGTAATCAGCATTTTCAAGGATCCAACCTTTGTTTTGCACTGAACCTCCCACTTTTACCTGTTAACAAGTGACATTGTCTTACTGTTTCTCTCTTTGCAAAAATCATCACTAGAAAATTTGTGCCAAGAAAAATATGCTATCAAATGGATCGATTTGAAATGCAGCAATTATATGATGCTTCGTACTAACAAAGAAGATACAGTGAAATAAACCATTAACTAGAAGATATGGCAAACTTTGAACTACTATTTCCTTTCCAAAAAGAGTAAATGAAAATGATTTGGGTAAGGAAGAACGACATTAATAGCATGTCTTGTCATTCCAATTTGCAAAACAATCCAAGGAATGTCACAATACTGAAAGGTATGAACCGCCTTAAATACTTAATTACAATCATTGATTTTCATGTACATGATTAAAAAAGTGTGTATGTTTTATGAAAGATCAGAGAACTGCTCAAATCAACCAATGTCTATGACTGTCAATTTGTATATATCACCAAGTCATATCATACCTCTGCATCTTCAATGGAGTTGATGACAAGAGCCCCATCCAAGGAGAGATCCTCGAGAAAGATGTTACGGCCATTAATGACCAAGGTAGATTTCTGAGAAATGGAACTGCTTCCACTAACTTTGTTTTTAACGTCTATGAAAGTAAGTCCCCATTTGGGCTTCCAGGTGACACGTGACCATACTTCCACCTCTTGTCCATTGAACACCTGAAGGACTGGATCTTCTACCTTAACACCAGCCTAATAACAAACAGGGAGTAATGCATTCATATATTTAGATTTTCTTAAGTATTAAGCCATAAATTGAAATTTTCTATGCACTCTAAATCTGACAAGGGAAAAAACAAAAAGAAGGAAAACTAATCACATACATTGCATTCATATAATTAAGAATTATAAGGCAATGATGAACCAATAATTGCATTAATTCTTCAATTTAGAGCACACCCAAACAGTGTTTCCCCTGGCTTCTGAACTCTAGATTACCTTGTTTCCCCAATTGGCAAAGTTGCCAGCTGCCCCACGCAAATGATACATACATAAATGCAAATATGCACATGTATATGTATTTTTATATGCATATAGGTGATATATATATAAGAGGATACGTGTATGCATGTTTTCGTTCATATATATATATAAGTGTTTCCCCTGATCAATATTTATACATGTTTTCATTCATACTACATACATTTGGCTCTGTCATTTACCATTTTGCACTGCCAGGATAGTGCCCAAACTCGCTTATTTCAGTACTCAAATTTGTATATGGTGGTCTAAGGTTTACACATCTCCTATTTCAAGATTTTACTTCCTTTCTGTCATGCATTTCTATTCCAATAAGTTCCCATGCCAAAAAGTTCAAGGTTCAACTTACTCTTTGCCTACTGGTAAAGTAACAAAGTATTCCAACTGTGAGGTCAACATTCTTCTGAACCAACCCAAAGAAAATAAGAGAAAAGAAATGCAATATACTTCTTATCTTGGTGTATTTCTTCTACAGCACTCTTAAAATATTGATCAATCTGGAATTCCTGAACTTAATAGCAGGATAAAAGTTAAGGATGTAGGTCGAGGTTGAGGCAAAGCCGAGGACTTTGTTCTTTGCTCGTTTCTTTTCTTTTTTTCCTTTCCTTAGGCCAACCTGCCACCTTGATAGCAGTAGAGTTCTCCTAATTAATGTAATCAAATCCAAAATGTCCATTAAATATAGCATCTATTCTGTGCAACAGTATCATGAATTCATGGCTCTCCTCAGGTTCCACCAGAACGGATTCTTGACGAAGAAAGCCAAGTTAGGACTCTGTGGAAAACTTCTTTCCTCCAACCACTAAAGCAATATGCAACTAACAAATACCATTGAAACTACATTGAGCATCGTAAGATTTAATGTTCTTTCTTTAAAATATGTCAGAAGAGGGAACTACATACCTTCTTAAGTATGAGGCTGTTCGCCCGATATATAGCCATTTCCCCAGAGGTAGCACTATGATATGGATTTCCCTTTGGTACCTTCAGTTGAGTGCAAACAGATTATTAATATACAAATATTTTCTGAATTCAAAAACATCAAACTGACCTTCAAGTTAACAATCCAGAATTAAATTTCATTAGTAATTGCACTCCAAACCCAAAAGAATACACCTAAGGCGCACCAGTTGAGACAACAACAACCCACCAGTTTTACAACTTTTTTTTTTTTTTTTTTTTTTGATAAATATAGTTTTACAACTGATTTTATCGGACCTCTAGTAAGCATGATGTGGTGAACTATCAAGTGAACATATGTAGTTGTCATTTATATCAAACATTGGAAACTTGGAAAGTGAATAGAAAAATGGCAGTCTGGTTGACATAATACAAATATATCAAATTGGATCAATCCCATTATCTTCTTATTTGTCAGAACCTCAAGGGTGAGATCTTAATATCATAACCAGGAACCCACTATAAGTTGGGTGGGCACAACCCAAAATGGGGCCCACTTTAGACTCTCCATGAAAGCCCATCAAAAGAAAATTCTGCACCAAGATAGTCAAGACTATAAATTTTTTGCAAATGTACTACTCTCCAAAATAAACTGTATGAATGTGACCTGATCCTCAAATTTTACCATCTTGATATTTAGGGCAGAACATTTACATTTGGGCTCAATCTTTCTTGCATGCCATTGTGAAGCCAGCTTTTGGGGTGAGTTCTACCCAAGACCGTGTAACAGCCATACGATAAAGAACTATTATATATGCCTGAGTGCATATCTAGAGACTTGTTAAACCACACTGTGTGGACTCTCTGAAGCAATTTATTATAAATCTTTTTTAATTAATGAAAAAAATAGGCAGAAATATATTGCTAAGTAGCCTAATTTTAATGGACAACTACCTTAGCAGCATCCTCAGGGTTGTTCTTCACAGGTGCATAAGCGAGCCAAATATCCATCACCTAAGAAAAAATAATACAAATTGACAGAAGTAATTATGTTAATCAATTACAAAATCAAAATTTAAATATATACAATAGACATAGCAACATGTTACCAACCGTAAATCCAACCCTTGCTGTTGGAGGCAATGTTTGAGGATAGTCCTGCATCATACACTCTAATCGTGTGGACGACTTAAATGACGATTTGGTAGCATCTGTGTATCTGTCAAAAAAAGGGAGAACACAGATAAGTAATTAAGAACAAAGCTTTGACCAATTACGATGCAAGGATCACAGAGACAAATTCAGAACAAATATTTTGCCCTTTCAGCATCATGGACAACAATCAGGAGCAGAATACTTAAATTCAAGCATCTTGATTTACTCCATAATTGGTGCTTGGAACCTCTGGGTACTTGTATCAAGCCCAATACACGGCAAGCCTTACGAGTGCCACAGCACCAAAACCCCACCCACGTGGTAGACCAATAAGGCACCACGTAGGCATATCACATGTTTGATACATGACGAGCCCTAAGGGCACTGTGTGCTAAGGCACCACGCAAAACCAAGACTATATACTTAGCCTAAGCGGAAGCATACATACAAGCCCAAATATATCTAAATATGAAGAGCCCTGCAACATGCAGCACTATGGCCCCTCAGGGCCATGGTCCTTCATATCTCGCATGAAGACCAAACAACAATATAATCAGCCCTTGGTTCACTTGGACTTTGATTGATAAACACTGGCTCTCCTAAATACTGAGATAGGCCTACGGCGCATTCTCCTACTTGCTTGGAAACATTGAGATAGGCCCACGGCCCATTCTCCTACTTGGTCGCTTGGAAGCGAGCCCCTGGCTCTCCTAAACACTGAGGTGGGCCCTGACCCATTCACCTACTTGGTTGCCTGGGTTGAGAGCAGGACCCAGGCACTACTGCTCGGGATCATCAGAGGATATTGGACTGGCGGCTGAGGTCATGGGATCCTCGAGATGGTTGTCTTCTTACTAAGACAACTCCATCTTGACCAGGCTTGGAGAAGAGGCAACAACGACTTTACATTCATGTCATTCGATGCATATACGAAACGTTACTTTCCGCTTGCCATGAAACGTTGCTCTTCACTTGCCATCGAGCCACAGACGGCAGAAGGGCTTATATCACTTCTAGCAGAGTTAAGGAGAACGAGCCACTTGTTCAACAGTTTGCTTGGGCTCCAATACTCATGTGGCCTATATAACGTATCGTATATGCAGCAAGACATTACCACCACAACACAACTCCATAATTTTAACACACTAAATCTCACGCTTAAACACCCCCTCTCACACTCTACAATTGTGTTCAAGGTCTATTACTGCCAACCTCTCCCTCTCCAAGCTTGCCTTGACCTCCTCCTCTCTGCCTCCGGTGATCTTAGGCCATTGGAGTGCCCGCCATCTTTCCAAACCACCTCTAATCACACATCTCACCCACACAACCCAAAGGCATCCATAATACAATTGTATTACAAATAAATGCATTTATATAGCTAGATGAGCAAACCAAATAATAATAAGGATAATAACAACACGCATGCAAAATTATCACTTTGCGAGATCTTTGCATGAAAAGAAGAAGAATCAATCATCCAAAAAGAAGAAAATTGGGTTCTAGTGATGTCAAGCACTTAAAAGGAAAAAAGATGAATGCATAATCAAGATCCAACAAAAGGACTGCAAGGTGGTAATACTATTTTGAACTTCCACGTTTTTATAGCTCTCCAAAGAACCTCAAGTAATTGCCAAGACAATGAAGAAAGAATGCCTTAGTTGTCTTTGCATTTCCCACCATTGGCATGGACAATGTCCCAAATTGATCCCAAATATGGATGGGACTCATCGGAGCTAGAACATTTCACTCTCATTGATTATGGTGATACCGATTCCCATAAAATAATAATTCTTATGTGAAATGTATCATAGTAGTGGAATGACTCATAATGCTTGAAAAATAAAATACAAGGGAAAGGGCTAACGTGTGTGAACTACATTAAAAAAGTCATTCCCTCTCAATAAATAGCATATAATGCTCCTAAGAATACCAAGTTTTCCAATTTACACTGCTACCAATTTCACCTTCTTTGAAATTACCAAGACCACCCTGCACTTTCTTGAGAACAAGTTGATGTGTAATGTGACATGGAGATTTTATTTATTTGTAATTTTATATTTATATTTATGTTTTTTAATTTTTTATTGATAGTTTAATTAGACTCTTAGGCCATGTTTGTTTGGGCGGACTGGATTAGCATTCCCATGACTAATAGTCCTAGGATTATAAATTCGTTGGATTATGTATCCTATCTTAACTAATAGTCAAGCTTAAAATAATTAGTCCGTACTTTAATTGTTTACTCAAACATCGGATTGATAATTTTATTGGACTATTAGTCCAATCCCAAGCTCATGTCCACCCAAACAAACATGACCTTAGTATATTTAGTTACTTATTTTATTAGAGATTAGGTTTCCAAATAATGTTATGGTTTAGTTTCCTATTTTTAGTTAGGGTTTCCTATGTCGCCTATATATATGGCTTTATGTAATAGTTTTAGGTTAGCTTTGATTAATGAGAATTTAAGATATTAGGCTGTGGCCGTTTGTGTTAGGGTTGTGGCCCACTCTTCCTCATCTCTCTTCTTCTTTCTCTTCTTTCTCCTACTGCATGCTGCATCACAAGTTTACCACTTATTCCCCTAATGCCATTTTCAAAAGAATAGTCAAATTGCACTACAAGCCATCTCATATATATCCAGAATTTTTTTTGGTAAGTGATTTTATTGGCTAGAGAGAGAGAGAGAGAGAGAGAGAGAAAGAGAATACACAATAAAGCATTCAACCCCAAAGGGTGCACAAAGACACAATGAACAAGAAAAAATCTCCTCACTACGAAGAAACACGAAGTATAGTCTAGAAAGAATATGTAGCCAAAAGGCAGATCTATAACATCCCAAAAAGCAACAAAACCAACATTCAAAAAACAAATTTGCTTTTCCCTAGCAAGTTTGAGACATTGAATCTTCTCTTCAAGTTTCTTCTGGTTTTCACTCCATGTGAAGGTAGGCTGTCCATATTTCCACTACCTATTGATGAAGCTGACTCAGCAACCATTTCAATAACTCCCCTACACTCTCATTGACATCACTCGCAACCTCACACTGAGTGGGCTCCCATTGAGAAACCACATTTTCCTCCATTCTTCTAACACTATCTTGAGAAAGCCATACTCTTTATGACCCCCTCCTTCATGGTACTTGAATCAAGTACAGCAAAATACTTGGATTGTGAAGTCAAACTACTTAGTTCAAGCACTACAGTATTCCCCTTACCCTACTTTTTGGATATATACCTCCACTCATTTGATGTTCCATCATTTACCCCACCCGGTACCTCTTCACATAAAATGGCCAAATTAAAAATGGCAATGACAGTGTTCATGGATTTCAACTCTCAAGGGGTTTAACTTTGGAAAGTTTACAATATCATGAGGCTAAAACTTTCTGCAAAATGTAATTTATAATATTTGTGATCAAACCATAGTTACAATGTGAGTATAACATGTAACCAACACAGTTACGTCATTATGTGATGTATGCATCAGTTGCCTTCACATAAGTGAAAGCAATAATTTAATAATTCAGCACCAGTCATATCACCTCTGCTTCTCTACTACACAACATCATAATACAGTGCAATGAACATAAAGTTCTATTAGTAATATAAAGGTAATAAAAGGAAGTAAACTTAGTTTAAAACAAAGTGACAAATGCAAGGAAATAGTGGAAAACACCATGGAACATAAACTTTATTAAAGAAGTGTCAAAGGGTAGCAAGAAATAAAAAAATAACTTACTTAGGGTTAACAAACTCCTTTATAGCACCACCAGTCTTTGTTAGCTCTTCAATGTAGGGGCCAAGTTCAAGAATCAACTGCAAGAAAATATGACTACAAGAGTCAAGCCTAACCAATAGAATATTTCCCTAGGATTAAAAAAAAAATAGAAATAATAGTTTATCGACACAAATAAATCCAAAGCTGATTGGAAAAAATTTATTTTAAGTGATAACGATACTAATACAACAGTCATGAAGAAAATTACTTGATTATCCATTTTCTAAATTTATAAGCACCATGCAACCAATTCTTCACAAACAAGGTTGCATAGATATAGAGTTCATAAGTCAAACACAAAAGTCACAGATAATCTGATGATTCCAGACCATTTGATTTACAGATTCATTGTAGTCAATGGACAGTTTTTAAAGAGGAAAAAAAATATGATAGATATAGAGAATCTATTGAGTGCAGTGTCCATATGTTTCTCTTCTGAAACTGAAATATCACACCGTTGTTTGTTCATGAACTCTCTTGTACACCACTTTGACTCATTAATTAAAACCTTCCAGTAAGAACAGGACAAACAGTATATAATTTAAAATGGGGTGCACCTTTTTTTCTAAGGTTCTGATAACTAAAATAGGGCACAGCAGATTCACCTTCCAGAAAACTGTAATCACTACTATTAGAAAATTACAACTAAAAGTCAACTTCTCAAAGATCCCAACAACCCGGGGTGGTCGCAAAAAAAATAAAAAAAATTCAAGAACAAAAAGTTTCACAACCATTGCGCTTCAGGGTTCGACCAAGGGGTACTTGACTAGTGGCTTTTTCCCAATTCAACCAAGTTAGAATAAACAATATTAAGTACTCCAAATTGAAGACATTCATTGCGAAGGAAAACAGCTGTTAAAAAAAGAAGCATTTAAATAATGGATATAACCACCCCCCAGCAAAAAAAATAATAATAATCCGTTATGCAATGAGATAAACAGGGGAACAAATCTGCTTTTAGAAATGCACATTGAGAAAGAAAAGGAATACACAAATCATACTTGGTTTATGTTTCCAGGAAAAGGAGAATAGCCTGTCTCACAGTTGACATCACCATCAGGATTTACAGTTGCTCTAAGTAAAGGATCAAGCTGATTGTATTCCACATTAATCACCATCGTCCTACCTGAAAGTCAATTTGTTCCCTTACTAGTAAATATAATATCAAATATGAACTCCGTTCCCACATGAACCATATAAGTCAATATTGCTCTTGCATGCATACTGTTTGGGATGTAAACAATTAAAAACCAACTACATTAATCATCAGAAGGTGATACTAGGCATAAAACAAACAGACAGAACAAAATTGTTGCATCAGTATTCATGACGAAGCTTATGCGTACTACCATATCTTCACAGGCAATGACACATGCTTTTTAAGTCTCAGGCTCTAGACCTTATAACTTGTGGAAGGCAGAAGAAAGAATTTGATAGAGAACCTTATGTATATAAATACTAAACCCTATGCTTGAAATATCAAGGGCAGAAGAATCTGCAAATCCTAAACAAAAGATTTCTCTTTTTTAATTGGTGAAATCTCACTCTTTTTCCTTTATACAATGATATTATTGCTAGAAAAAGTTGGATCATGTATCACCACAAGGCACAATCTTTTTTCTTTTCTTCTTTGTATAAACTATCTTGTCATATTCTAATTTATGGTAATAATTGAAGTTTTCTAGAAACTCTAACATAAATCAAGGTTTCCTATAACAGTAACCGCAGCAGTGACGCAATTGCAGCAACCGGAGCCGTAATTTTTTATTTTTTATTTTTTCACACTACTCTACAAAAACTTACCCATACACATGCGACATGTTTTTATTTCAAAATCACATTTATTGGGATTTAAAATGGTTTTTGGTGGGTATTGTATATTTTTAAAACATGATCAAATATATGCACTAAATTTTATACTATTTTTAAGTCAATATAAAGAGAATTTTAAATATGTCAATAGTTAATGATTTCATGTCATGTGTAATAAATCCATAATGCAACACTTTACTATTATTTATTTTGTTATCAATAGTTATTGAATGTGTTGTGTTTCAAACTTGCAGGTTACACATGTAAAATAAATAAAATAATTTATTAAATTTAAAACCAGCCATTTATTATATTAAACAAACTAAAATCGTATGATGCGCATCTTCAAGTTACATATGTAACATAACATAAAACTTACAATTTAAAGCTACATAAAAAAATTATGTTCAATCTTCAACGTTGACTAAATAAATAAAAGAATAGAAATTGAACAAGGAAAATTGAGCAAAAGAAGTTGCCTTTAAACGCAGCAAACGCCAACAGCCACCATTACGTAACAACCATAATGGCCCATTATGGGCTTACGTAACGATGGTACCTGTTACACAAAATTCAATCCCACCACTATAGTGGCTCAAATGGATGTCGGGAGCCTTCAATATACGGTTGTGCCCGATGTTTGAAACACTGACACAAATCCATTGAACAAGTAGGCTGAGCAAGAATTTTGCCCAACAGATCTTAAATCAAGAACATGGTGATATAAAAACAGAACATGAGATTTGAAAAATACATGTCAAACCACAAACCACATTCACACTTCAGTAACCACAACAATTCTTACAATTTGATGCATATTAGTAATCGCAATTAACTGCCTAAAACGTTGAAACAGATTCCAAGTAGACCATGGAAAAGGCTATTTTTCTCAAGTAGATCATGTTGAAACAATTTCCCCCTACTCTCTCATTCTTATGGTGCGGTTCAGGTGCTTTGGAATTGGTTGAAGTTGTTGAGGTTCAGTGATGTAAGAGGAGCTAATTTGAGCCCACTAAATTAATTAGGCCCAATAGTCCAAGGTTGGTGGGCTCGAATTTATCGCAAGTCCAAGATTGGTGGGCCCGGATTTATCGCCATCAAACGGGCTGAATCGCTTTAAGCCTCGAAAGGGTTCGGATCCACGAACTTAGAGACTTATTCGGACCCGGACTCAAAAGGGTATTGAGCTATCCTAGAGATCCGCAGCACTCGGACTCAAAAGGATTCGAATCCACGAATCTAGAGATCCGAAGCACTTGGCTTCGAACAGATTCAGACGCAATCTAGAAGTCGCTCCGTTAATGAGTCCCAGAACACTTGCGGGCTCGGAACTTTCCGAGATCTATGCACCAGAACCATGGGCGTAATGGAGTTCGAACAAAAGACCCGATCCAGATGACGGTGAGTGGAGATAAATTTACTCTTCGGTTAAACTAACCTATACCCGGGTCGAGGTGGCACGATCTAGGGGGTCCCTGAGACTCGGCAATATTTGCGGCAAGGAGTTCTCTTGAACTACCCCTGACCCTTATGCGGCAGGATGTCCTCTGGGACTACCCCTGACCCTTTGGGATAATTGGGGATCATTGGTTAGGTGTGGCTAAGAAGAAGGGTTCGTCGAGAGGTTGATCTCCTCTTCGGGGTTTTCCTCATCCTCAGAGAGGTCACCTCCTCAGACAAGGTGGTTAGAGAGAATATTCCCCATGTGCCTTGCACATAGGCTCCATCCTACATCATGAGGTGCCTATAAATAGCACCCACCCATAGCTTTACAAGGGATGGATTTTGGAGAGATGACTCTTGGAAAAAAAACTAATTTCCCATCTCCATTATCAACCTTGAGAGTGAAAGTGGGAGATCTATGGGAGAGCCTTGCCATTATTCTCTTTCTAGCTACTTTACTTTCTTCTTCACCCAATCTCTAATCTCCATCATCTCCTTTACTCTTGTGTTCTTAAGTTGAGACTATTGAAGAATCTAAGCCTCTCATCATCTTCTAGAGAATTCAAAGTTATTCTTCAAGGATCTTCGAAGGTCTTCGAATTTTCCAACGACGTTCTTGAACCCTCTCATACAAGTGATAAGAAAAATCAATTTATTATATGCGAAAACAGAGTATATTTAGCTTCTTTTTATGTTTCAAGGTACTTTGAGATATATCTAGTAAAATTTACATGCTTAGCTTCCACCATCAATTCACGGGTGGGGTTGTATTTTAATTTCAAGTTGTCTTGTCACCTATGAATAGTGTGTTTTAGTGAATGGTTTTGATTACAACTGGATTGCTATAGGTGTAGTCATCATGTGCATTGTGCCTATTGTAGTGCTACCAGGGATGTGTTCAAAATGTAGTCTTTTTTCGCTATCATGAACCATGATCAAGTGCGACAAGGGTTGTTACATCTTTGGGACACTCTTGTTTCAAGCTATTTTTGCCCCTTCTAGACAAATTTTCTGATTCCACCACAGATTGCAATTATTTTCAGTTAGCATGAGTATTTAAGGGACTACGGAAGCATTGGATAAATTAACTCTTTTAGGAATTATTGTTCTACTACTTTCCTTTTAAATAAGAAGAAAAGGCAGAGTATTTTTAGCAAGTCATGTTCTAGATGCAGAGGAGTGTTAGCCCAATCGCATTGAACAGATGATCAGAATATGAAGTCAAAAGTTCAATGGAAAAAAAAATTTCACTTAATGACAAAGCTCAAAGTTCACTGAAACTTAACAGTTGCAAATCACAAATAGAGAAACATTATTATTGATAATATTACCATCTGCGTGAGTGAGTTTGGCAATTCCTCCAATAGCTTCTTTAGCTTTGCGAGGCACAGCAAGAGAATTAACATGGTATTGTTTGGTGGCACTTACACCCAGTGATGCTGGAATTGCCTAGACATAGAGAAAAGGAAAGGAGATAAATGTGTCCGCTTTATAGCCAAACTAAGCAATGAAGCCACAAAAAAATCAACTGAACCTTGAAGAGAAGTCCATTTGTATCTTGGAAAAACAGAACCCATCTCATGCCAGCATCACGCCTGATAAACCATGGACATAGTGAAAAGCATGAAATTACATACAAGAAAACTGGCCAATTATGAAATTTAATAGTATCCTCCATCATTCTATACTTAAAGGAAACGGCTATGCTTCAAGTATGTAAGAAGCCTTCTTATTTAAGATGAAAGGTGTATCTTTCTGCACCCTAGCTAAATAACTTTAAAAGGGTCACACCCATGGTTGGGGGATTACCCTCGAGTACATGCATAATAATTTAATTTTTAAGATGTTGCAGTGGTAAGTCAGGACACTAAAATCGGTGTAAAAACAAAAGGTGACCTAGATAAACTAAAAACAAAACTCACCTATATGGACAAAATTACGTACCATATGTTTAGAAGACCACTAGAATAAAGAAGTGAATGAACATCACCATGGCCATGAGGTTTCGTCTACAGTCACAGAACATATGGGAAATAAAAATCATGACATCGCTGAAAAATGTAAGCATGTTTATTTGCATGTAATATCTGCTCAAAAAATTACATATGTTGCATGAACATATAAAATTACCTGAATTGTATATTTATTTTTTGGGTCCACAGCAAGTCTCCCATCATTATCAGCTAAGCAAGCAACTTTTTCCTGAAATTGTACGTAAAGACAACATATTTTATTAAAAAAAAACAAAGACAACATATCTTCTGATTCCACCTACAAAAATTGGCAACTTCACCGAATAAATTGTATTGATGATCAGTTGGTTACCTGCTTTAGAAGTTTTACTTGTGTAGGACTCATTCCAAAATAAGCATTTGATTCCAACAGCTCTAAAGTACGTGCATGCGTGTCATCAGATGTCATTATAACAAAAGGAATCTGTCTTTGGCATCCACCTACAAGTTCAAAGCAACAGCATTGGAGCTATTACATTTGTTTAATGCACACATATATTCTCAGCTAACATCACAGAAAAGGGAAAGTAAAAGGCCCTCTCTAGTTTCTTCCTAAGGAAAGAAGTTTATCAACACCAAAATTTAAAAGTCTGTCCTAATCGTTGCATACCTTAAATACTATGTAATATTAAATGTTAGCTTATCAGTGCATGTATGTCTGAGAAGAAAAGATAAATTGCCTAAGACATTTCATATCTGTCATATGACTACACCTGAGGTCTATATAAAATATATATACATATATGGTGCATCAGAAGAATCGGGCTTCACGAGATGAATTCATCTTCTATCATTTACATTTTTTTTTTAATTTAGAAAACTAAACAGGTACTCAAGTTGCTTCAGTAACAGATTCACACCAATTGAACCTCCTACTACATGCAACAAGCTTCTTATTCTGAGATCAGTTAGCAGGCTGGAATATTGCACAATTTGGACCATAAAAGAAAAAGAACAACTATTGTCTCATGTTCTTACTATTTGTGCTCTGTTAGTCAAAGAGGTAGCATCATACCAAGACCCATTTGGTCCAATGGCATGCAAAGGTAAAACAAAGAACCTCAGTGAAAGAGTTAAGGAGTTCAGCCATGGTAGCTTACTGTGTGCATGTATTATCTGAAGTTCTTAAATGTACTAAAAAATAAAGGAAAAAAAAGAAAGAAAAGAGGTAAGATCACAAAACAAATATATCTATAAGGCTTAGAGCTCTTCTTTATGATTCTCCTCTAAAAGCCAACCTGATATCCCAAAAAAAAATCCAAAGCAGTAATTAAAAGAAAAATACTAACAGCATGACTCATACAAACATTTTTGCAAGTGTCTAGCATGGATGGTCCTTGTGTGTTTCACAGGGCCACAAAACGGTTCTGTTATTTTCAATGGAGCTATTCTCTGACAGAACTCACATTACAAGCGTGTCCTCAATCCACATCAAACAACTTGATATAAACATAAATATTTACATGATGATAGCTAAGACTTGATTATTTGTATAAACATTTTTCTATTTATTTTTTATTTTTATTTTCTGTGGTAGTATATGGAATATTAGAAGATTAAGGAGATGGTTTGAATTGCAAATAAAGGAATGCAGAAAAGCATAGTACACACAAAAAATCAGGTAGAGTCACATCTTGCGCTTCATAAAAATAGACAGCTTGCCTTTTCATATTACGTAGTAATAGGCCATAGGTAAAAAAGCAAACCTTGCACTAGTTTACAGCTAGCTTCTTGTAAAGCTAGAATGGACTCGATGTAATGCTGTAAGAAACATGTTTCGGAGGAAGACTCTTGAGGAAGAGCCACCTACAAGAGGTAAGCAAAAATGGTTAAATGTGAATTGAAAAATATTTATTTTACATGTCCCTTTTTAGTATCATATAGAAATACATATTAATCTTAGAACATAAATTAATGAATGGATACACCAACCAATGATTTGTTCCAGCTAAGAATAAAATCCTAAGAATGGAAATTATTTACCTTAATTCCATTGTATCCAAGACGTTCACCAAGTCCCCCTGCAACAAGAATAAATGCAGCATTCTTCATTTCCCGGACACCAGCCTCCTCAAATTGAACAAAGTTATCATCCCCAAAAGTTAGAGACTCTCCTGATGGGACCTGGAAAAAAAAAAGTCGTTGTGCTCAAGTCCACAAGCAAGAAGGTTCGGTAGATGTTCTCTAGAAATTCACTACGTGCAGTATGGATATATTGAATATGTATGACATCACTCCAAACTGAAAAGCTAACAAATGTCCACAGTTTGGACAGTTGAACTAACCAGAAATAAGCTCATACGGAAAAGTTAGTATAAAATATAACATGACTTTTTTATTTTGCCATCCCAAAAAATTGTTCAGACCAGAGATACAATATACGGGCAGCCAATATCATATGATTTGCTGCATCTGTTTAATTCAAGAAATTCAGAAGCGAAAAGAAAAGACTGCATTTTTACAAACATATGATTTTATCAATGATGTTTAGACAAATCCTAATAGTACAGTTTTTTTTCTCATTCTTACTGAATGGAGCACGTAATTTGAGATAAACTTCAGACAACACCAACTTTACCAAGCACCTCATGCAAAAGCAAAGTTAATTTTAGAACATGAAAAACAATTGTGTGCAAGATTCATAGGTTACAAAACATAAAGAGTATGTTGCTTACAGAAGGTGTAAAGCCGTCAAATGGATTCCTCCCAGCCTTTGAATCTGCTAAGAGTTCTCTAGCAGTTTTGATATAGGAAATCAACCCCCCTGGATAGCTTGCATCAAGTTTAGCCACCTGAAAGATATAGCAGTAGTCATTAAGCTTCTAAGAATAATGCATTTGAATTAGAAGAAGAGATGCAATTACAGTACAAATACTGCTAACATGAATCCAACAATGAGGTATCAGAAGGCAAATGCATTTCAGAGAGCTGGCAACAAAATCCCATGAAGACAGAAATCAAAAAACAAAATTCAGAAGTCAATTTGCAGTAGTAATAATAAAATCACTTATTGTGTGACATGTACAAGTACAACATTGTCATTATTTAACGTGGTATATGTGCAGTTGCTTTTGCAAGAAAATTTAAGTATGGCATCATCTAAAATTTTAAAGGATAAATTACATTGACCTCCCCTGAGATTTGATAAAATTACAATTAGCCCCATAGTCTCCGAATAATTACAAATGCCTCCCCTCTAATAACAGAGGTCTTCATGGAACTAACCAAAAATGTCAATTTACTTTTTTACCCTTAGATATTTGTGTCAAATTACCAAGGTAAATTACATTGACTTCCCTTGAGATTTGAAAAAAATTACAGCTAGCTCCACAATTTTAGCATAATTACACATACCACCTATCCAGTACTGGAGGCCTTAACAGAACTAACAAGTAAATTACACTGACCTCCTTGAGATTTGAAAAAACCACAACTAACATCATAATTTTGGCATAAGTACACATAACTCCTATCCAGTAACAAAGGTCTTAACAGCACTAATGGATGATGTCAAACTATTGTTTATCCATATATATAAGTAATGCTGAAAACCCCAAATGTTTTATCAAATGTTCTACCAAATGTCTCACATGAGTGTGAGACCCAGATAGATTCACATGGTATGGGTCCCACACCCATGTGAGATATTTGGTAGAACATCTGGTAAAACATTTGAGATCCCTAACATTTTTCCATATATATTTGGGTCAAATCACTTATTTAAGTGTATATCTTTTCTTTTTTTTTCCTCTCTTCTTCCTCTATTCTTTGTATTCCTCTCATCTCTCTCCAGCCACACCATAACACACTCACCCCTACTTCACCCTCCGCCACCACACAACACTACCCTACTCAACGTTACCCATCCTATTGATCCAAAAAAAAAAAATGTTATAAAATAAATGGTAAAATGGTCATTTAATTAAGTATTTTTTAGGACATCAGAAAATAATAATGGGCCTTTAACAGCATGAACCAATTTGTTATACGAATTTCAACTTTCTGAGAAGGCCATGTAATTATATCAAAACTATGGGGCTAATTGTAATTTTTCCAAACCTCAAGAGAGCTCAGTGTAACTTATCCAATTTTAAATTATGAGTCAAATCTAGACAATTCTCTTCTTATTTCTCATTAAATTTTGAACTTTAACTACTAACATAAAAAAGTTCAAATTTCAGCCAAATTAATTTTAAATACCAAAAAAAGTCTACTTCTTTTTTCCTCTAATAATCCTTCCAAATACAAAAACCAGTTTTAATCAAACCATACATATAGATAAAGAGAGATAGTGAGAGAGAGGAGAAGATTTGGATCCAGTCTTTCCTGAATTTTTGGCCAAATATCAATTTAATTCCAACATTAAAATCCCAAATTTACCGAATCTTTTGGAATACTAGGCAAATTATGATCTCAATTGCTGGCATCTCTTTTTTTTTTTAATTTTATTTTTCTCATTATGATCCCAACCAACTCAATTGTGTTCGTGTTCGCACAGACGAAGAGAAAGCAGCATTGATATTGTTCGAAGAAATGAACCACAAAATCTCCTTCTTCAAACACAGCACAGAACCAATTGGCCAACTCAAATAAACAAATAACCACAAACCTGATCGAAGAAAGCTCGCTTCTCATCATCTTCGGTACCAGGCTCAGGCCAACGCTCAAACAGATGACTCTGACCCATCTCCAACAACATCTTCGCCATCTCAATCTGCCAATAAACCACTGTAAATTAACCCTATCCAAACAGACAGATTATACATACATATATATATATATAAATGAATATGAATATATGAACCTGGTGAGGAGAGAGAAGGGAGAGATTGTTGAGGAGATTGGGAGAAGAGGAGGCCCAATCGCCATTGATGTGGAGCTTGGAGAGGCTCTCGGTGGCTGATCCAACCGTTGAAGCCATTCCGGTAAGCGAATCTAACGGTTCGCAGAGGCCTTCTGGTGAACCAAACAAGATCGGAGATGATGAAAACGAAGAACAAGAGTCCAAGAGTGAATAGAGTTGGCGTTAGTTTGAGAAGTGCGACAGAGAGAGAGAGAGAGAGAGCGAAACGTGGGTTGTTGTTTTGTTATGTTAGAGAGTCGGGTGCGAATAGACCTGTGGGGGGATGACCGGGAGGAACCGGTAAAAGGACTTTTGAAAGTTGGCCGTGCGTGGGACTCTTTTACCGGTGATAGCAAGTGGGAGTAGTGAGGTGGTGAGGAGAGGCATATTCGGCACGGACTGTAGCTGATGCGACACGTTTCAAAACTGTGATGCTTGTGGCTCTTTGTGGAAAAGTTATTCGGTGGTTTGGAAGCATGTTGGTTTATACGTTTTAACCCATCGGTGGGTGGCCTTCTGATAAGAATATAGGGATTAAGTTTTAAGTTATGAGTTTAAATATTTTTTAGATCAATTTTTTGGGCGTAGCATAGTTAATTAGGAGGTTAGACTTTAAGTTGTTTAACCAGCACTTGGTGTGGGTTCAATGTTTCCCGCTGTGCAAGTCCTGACTTAAGCGGAGCTTGTCTTGGGAGGTCGGGACAAATTCTCAGGTTATAGTCTCCTCGCTCGGAACGACTAACAGGACACCTTGGTGATCTCTACAACGGGGCGCTACCTTGAACCTGCGGGAGAGTATGAAGGATTTTCCTGTAAAAAAAAAAAAAGTTTTGGTTTGGAAAAAACGTTTTTACCTTTATTTTTTAGATTTTTAATTAATTTAATCCGGTTAAATTAGTTCTATTTAAAAGAAAAAAAAATTATGAGAGAAAAAATAAAATAATTACTTAAAAAATAGGAAAAAAAAAATAATTTATTGACTTTTTTTATTTTTTTTAAAGAAATGTGTGAAAAAATAGAGAATTAATGTGACTTAAATAAGTCAATAAGTTGACTTTTTTCTATGTTCCCAAAAGAGGCATTATTGGCTTATTTATTTTGTGTCTTTGGTAAATTACAAATATATTTCTTGAGATTTGTTTAAAGTACATATTGCTTCTTGTTGTTTAAAAAATTACAAGCACTCCCTTGTTAGAATTTTTTATTTAACATAATTAATTGAAAAATTAAAATTCATAATTATTCTTCTATACAATAATAAAATTATCTAAATTATTAAATGAAATATATTTTTAACATTATTAAAAACTGTTAATTGACTTGATGATTTATTAATAAAAGTGACGATTTGTTATAAAATTATAAATCTCAAGGGGTGAAACATAATTTTTAAAATTACAAGAAGTAATTCATATTTTAATCAAATCTTAAAAGATATATTTATAATTTTTTAGACCCAACTAAAAGCCAACTCACAATAGAATTTGCTATTTTTTATTCTGCAAGAAACAACACAACAATGGGGTTTTTGGAAAATTGTCAAAAAAAGTTAATTTTTTTGACTTTTTAATTTTTTTAACTAAAACAGTCATTTTTTTTTTTATGTAAAATAACCCAATTTTTTATCAAAAAAAACTACTTAAAAAAATTAAAAAATCAACTCTTTATCAACTTTCAAACCCACCACAATGTTATATGTTCGATGGTGTGAAACATTGTTGTAAGTCCGCCCAATAATGATTACTCTCTTTCGTTTGTCCCTAGCAAAAATTATAAGCTCAATGGCGGACAGAAAGGGGCTGCAGGTGGCCATGGGCTCCAAAGCTTACGTGTAAAATTATTGATTCTAATATTTTCTCTGTGAAACTAAAAAGTGGTGGCCCCCAATTCTAAAATTAACTTTTTTAAAGATTTGAACTGATGTTAAAAACTATTTACCAGCACATGATTTCCATAATTTACATTTTATTCATAAAATTTTAACAATAATCTTACAGTTTTATTTTTTTGCTAAAGTTAATTATTAATTGTTAATATAATAATATTAGTATCTTATTACCATTTTACTTGCCAATACAATAATAATGTAAGGAGGTAGATTGCCTTCAGTCTAGGGTGTTGTTTGGAACCGTAAGACTCACCATGATTCTCGTTTTGATAATTAAAATCTTTTATTTTGTCAGGTATTTTATATTTATCATTCATAAAAAAAATTAAATCGATTTAATATCGCAACTTATTTAATTTATCACATTTGTTACCTAAAAAATAAATAATAATCATATTTTTTAAATAGACCATTCATTTTTTTAACTATGATATCTTGCTAATAATAAAATAATTTTAAAAAATCTCAATTTTAAATGTATTAAAGTTAGCCCCCTTTGTGTAGAAATTCTGCATACTGGACTCATTACTTTTTGTTTAAGTTATAGAAAATTAGTGGGTGGCGGTACGTGTACAATTCAGATAATTAATAATAAAAATAAATAATAAAAATTTAGGTTAAGTTTGGAAAAATTAAATAAGTGTATTTTTTAACTTTTTTTATATTATGTTTAAAAAAAATAAAAATAAGATGTTGATTGATGTGACTCAAAATCACCCAAACTCATACCTTGTGTGAAGTATTATTTCAAAATCACCCAATAATTACTCTGAGGTTAGTGCGTTGGCTTTATAAAAAGAAAAGGAATTGACCTGTTTGGCTTTCTCCGTCGACTTGAATACTCGATATTATTTGAAATAAATTAAATAAGTGTAATTATTTAGATCGTGTAATTATTTTGATGGAGTCTTCTAGGGGACTGTTTTTTTTTTTTTTTTTTTTTTTTTGGTTCTATCCATACATTCTATCTGAGAGGTCGTCTAGATCTGTTGCTGAAAGCTGGTCGTAAAAGTCATCCCCATCTTTCATATCGGACAGTTCTTGATCATTTTCTCCCATAACAGATGATTCATGAATGACGCAATGTTGATAGTTGGGGTACTGGCTTTCATCGACAAATGTTTCTCTGCTAAATGGATAACCCGGGATGGCCAAATTGCAATGTATCTTTTGATATTTATCTTCACAAACTAGATGTCCGGAATATCCATTGTATGCTATTAGTGTGTTACTGGCAAATTTTCTCCACTTATTGAGCTGGTCTTTGAGTGGAAATCGTCGGCATGGCCAGGGTCTCCTATTGAGAAGTCCTGGGTATCCTGGGAATGTAGAGGTTCCTCTGAGGTACATTTTGTGTTTGGATGGATGGCACCATATTCCCTTCCATTCTGGTAGTTTGCTATCTATCAAGACTTCCACATACGGCTGAAATTCTTCCATTACGCACAGTACTGCATGTGCAAGCTTGTGTCCAAAGCTATCTGTTTGATCTGGATCTGTGAAAATTAATCTAGAGACAAAGCCGTAATCTAACAATTTTGAGGCTGTTAGATAACATGTTTCGCCTCTTATCTGTATCTCCAAAGGCTCAAAGGTAGCTAGATTTATCTGGCAAAGGCAAATGCTGAAGTCTAAGTTACACTGACATCTATCAAAATGCTCGGAATATTTTCTGCATTTTTCTTTTGTTAAGCAGGGCTGCTCTTCTTCCTCATCGGTATAGAGCCATTGATAAGCTAGGCCTGGGCAGCTGACTCTTGCTATGGAGAGATCTTGAAGGAATTGCTGAATAATAACTAGCTCATTATTTTTGCTATCTTCGGCTAAGGTGTAAATAACGGGTTTTAAGTCTTCTATTTCTGGGCTTTTCTCACAAAGGGATCGAATGATAGAATGTCTGAAGAAATACATTCTAGCACTCAATTTGTCAAATTCCTCACTGGTGAGTTGTTTGATTTCTGGGCTAGCTAAGGAGGTAGGGTTCTTCGAGCTAATTTTTAAGGCGATTGGTTAGGGTTGAACGGTTGCTCTCAATTGTTTTTCTTCGTCTCGATGGTCTAGCTCTTCACTGACCTTTTTGCCTTTATCCATAATTTTCTTGAAATTTCTGGTAAGGCCTTCACAATGTCTACACATCTGGAGAGGATTCTGAAACTCTGTCTGAGGGTTAGAACTACTACTACTGCCTGAACTACTGCTTCCAATTATCTGGCTAACTGGAGCTCCACTGGTAGCAAAGATGGTTGACTTCATCTTGCTCAATGTGTCCAGGTAATCTTTAGCTATCTGGCTAATAAAGTAACTAGTTCCTATTTGTCTTCGGGCATAGGTACTGGCTGACTCAAAATCATAAAATCCCTTAAACTGGGGTGTAGGAAAAAGTTTTACTAAAGGGTCTACTTCTACCCAATCATGGTAAATACCAGGCTTGGTTCCTTTAACTACTACATAGAAAGAAAAACTTTTTGACAATGGTTTATTTTGGATTTTTGAAAAATATATACTGAGAGAGTTTAAGGCTGAAAGGCGTTTAGCTGGGTGGTTCTGACTATTCCAAAGGTTATCTAAAAGACAACTTCTTGGCTGGGTCTAACTCAATTCTGTTAATGGGCCGAATTTTGTTCTGCCTTCATGAATGGGAAGAGAGAATCCCCCAAAGTTCATGGTCTTGCTGTTCTCCATTATCTGCACAAAAATTAAACTGGTTATCTTCTTTTTCTAAATAAACTTTTCTACTTAACCAATCTGTTAATCTATTGTCACTACCTTTGATATGTTCGAATTCTACTTTATATCCTTGCCCTACTATACAATCTAAAAATTTTGCTCATCTTCTAGTACTTAATTTACGCTCATTGAGTTTGTTATGGAATCTAACTATTGCCTCACAATCTGTTCTAATTGTAAAAGGTTTGTGCAAAAATAATCTAAATTTATTTATTGCATAAACTACTCCTAATATTTCAAAATCTAAGCTGGTCATGGTTGTATCTTTTTCTTTAAACTTTCCGGAGCTATATCTACAAATGCGTTCTTTATTTTTACTATCATATTTACTAGGTTTGGCTAATAATATTGTTCCCCATCCTAATTGACTTGCATCTGTTTCTACTATTATGTATTCTGATTCTAAGGGGAGTTGTAAGTCTGGTAGCTTTTTACAAATATCTTTTATTTTTCTAACTAGAGCTATATCTTGCTGATTAAAATATTTTTGTCCTGTGGGTGTGGTTTTACTGTATAGTGGTCCTATTATTTTACTAAGGTTGGGAATATACATTCTTGCATAATTTAAAATTCCTAAAAATGATTGAAGCTGTTTTGTATCTTCTAGTTTATCTGGATAATCTAAAATTTTCTTTACTATGTGAGGTTGTAACCTAATTTTTCCATTTCCTAACTCCATTCCTAAAAATTCTATGTGAGGTGTATTTAATACCATCTTCTTTTTGCTAATTATTATTCCATTATTTATAAATTCTTCTAATGTTATGTACAAATGATCTATGTGACTATTTTTATCTGGACTGAATACTAAAATATCATCTATGTATACCAGTATGAAACTATATTTATTAAATATACTATCCATTTTACGTTGAAATATGGAAGGTGCATTTTTTAATCCAAAGGGCATGACTAGCCATTCATAATGTCCTTGTGGGCAACAAAAGGCTGTCCATGGTATACTTTCCTCTTCCATTTTTATCTGCCAAAATCCTGATTTACAATCAAATTTACTAAATATCTTTCTTTGTCGTATTCTATTTATAAGCTGATCTTTGTCTGGTATATTATATTTATCATCTTCTGTATTATCATTTAATCTTTTATAATTTATTACCATTCTAGCTTTTCCTCTTTTTATCTCCGCATGATTTCTAACCATAAATGCTGCGCTTCTATGTGGACTATTACTAGGTCTAATTACTCCTAAATCTAATAATTCTTTAATCTGAGTTCTAAATTCTTCTATGTCTGCTGGTGTGTGATCTATTTGTGCTGAAGTGATCCGATAATCTCTATTTTTTATATCTAGACTGGCTAAAATTTTATTTCTCTCCCAATATTTCATGGGTTGTTCTCCTAAAATTTCTGTTGTTTCAGCTAATCTTATTATCTCATCTAAATCGTGTTCTGTTCTCTGGTATTTTGGTTTTTTCTTTATTTTTCTTATTTTTGCAAAAATTAATTTTAAATTAGCTATTTCTAGAAAATCTTCTAAGTTCCAATAATCTCCTTTATCTTCAAAATGAACTTCTTCAAAATCTTCTATTTTATAATTTTCATGATTTTCCATATCTAATTTATCTAAAGAAGTATTTTCTACGTTATTCGGTATGTATGTTTGGGCTAGCTTTGGAAAAATATTTCTACTAGGGAATAAAAAACTAACGGGAATTGAATCTACTCCTATGGTACCACCACGCTTCGCACGCAACTCTGATGAATGGGCTATGGTGCTAAGGGCATAAGCGGTTGGAGTATTGACGGTTCGTTTGAAGAAGCTGATGTTGTGTTGGCTGATAAACATGCCGCCTTGTAAGCTAAGTATGAAATTAAGTCCTAAAATGAAAGGGTGATTCTGTCGGGAATTGCCTATCCAAACTTGAGGTAAGGGAAACCATTCTATGTGCTGATCTTGAGAACCTAGATGGTGAAAACTAATTTGGGCGCCATTAATGCAATGTGTATATGTCTGTTTGGTGCCATCTGCTATGCTGACTAAAGCTGGTGTTGCTAAGGCTGTACTCCATCCTGGTGGAACTACGTGTTGTTCTATATATGATTTACTGGCTCCTGTATCTATCATGGCGTCTATGCTAAGGGTTTTTTCTATATACTTAATTACACAAGAAATCTCAACTAAATTAGACTTGGGTATAACAGGGTAATTAAATGGTAAATATGTACTAGCTGGTTGAGTCTGAGAGTATTGACTAAAGGGTTGAGAATCGACTAAATTGACTAACTCTAAAGAGTTCATATGATCTTCAACTAATTTATCTTTCAAGGGGTATTTACTATGAAGTTGTTCTAACTGCTGCTTAAGCTGTTTATTTTCTAATTCTAAACATTCTATGTCAAAACTAGTTTTAGTTTCTATCTCTCTTATTTGAAGTGTAAGTTCTCTTATTTGTACTTCCAATTCTCTATTTGCTAGTCTTAATTCTCTACTCTCTATACTATGATCTTCTCTGTTATTTTTTAATTTTATCTTATGGGTCATATTTAATTTTTCTAAACAAATTATACAATAGGTTATGCTACATAATAAACACTGAGCTCTCTTATTTCTAGCTGGAAACCAATTACAATAGCTGTATCTAGTTGTATCAAATCCTAATCCTATTTGAAAACTATGCTGACATTCTGTATCTGGATTGCATTCCATCATAAAGAAAATATCTTGAGTCTTTCCTATTTCTTGGTTAAGCTGTCCTAAAAGATTATCTACATCTCGTATCACTTTACGAGTCACTATCTCGAGCTTATAGCTTCTAATTGATATTCATAATTACCGACTATACTATATACATCTGAATCATCACTATTTATCTCGACTATATCTTCTTCTAAGTCTTCTATAATATTTAATCTTTCTATCGCTTATTAGTATTAGGCTTGTATCTTTTTGGGCAATTTTTAGCAAAATGATTGGGTTCTCCACAATTACATTTTTTACTATTGGGTTTTCTAACATATCTTTGTTTTCTTTTATCTTTTTCATCTTTGGGTAATTTCTTATAATTTGTTCTATTAAAAGTTCTACTTTTCCTAATGAATTCTGTTTTTCCATGGTTTTCTATAATTTTTCTTCCAATATTTTTCTTTTCCATATTTTTTTGTATTTTTCCTATTATATTTATCTTCGTATTCTTTGAGGGGTATATATTAATCGCTACAAAAACCATAATTTTGTTTTTCAAATCTTTACGTATTTTAACTTCTATACATTTTTCTCTGAGTCTTTGGAATGTAAAAATTATCCTAGGTCCTATTCCTAAACTTCCTTTTATTTTTACTTCTCCTGAGGCTATTTGAGCTGGTAAGTTTGTATAATAAATTGACCATTTATTTTCTATTTCTCTTTCTAGTTCTCCGGGTAATTTTCTAAAATATTTATTTCCTATCTCTTCATCAAAACTTTTTCTGCTCGTTTGCTATAGCTAAGTATTCTTCTTGAAGGTACAATATATCTCCAACTTCCTAAAGTCATTTGATCTAATTCAATTAATGCTATGCTTTGAGTATAAGTATTTCGTCTAGAAGGGTCATATCCTATAAGTATTTCTTTTATAAAACTTGTAAAATTCCACGGGTTATCTCCTAAGTCCTTAAGTTGTCTAATTATCTCCTCATATTTTCCTTTAAATGTTAGGTATATATTAAAAGCTGAGTCTCCTAAAAGTGTTTCCATAAAGTCCCACATATCAGTTGTCTCATAAGGATTACTTATCCATGCCTTTACCGCTTTTTTCCCATCTTTCTATTACTTCTTGCCATATCGAGGTCGAATCTAGCTAAATCTAAAAGGGTTCCACGGTTATTAGTGGTTGTAATTGTATACTCATATCCGGTTGTCACGCTTTCCATGAAATCTATAGCTTTGATTTGGGTGCTGCCGCCACGCCCCGAACTTGCTAATGGCCTTCTTCCTCCCATCAGATAATCGTATTGGTTCTACGGGATCTTGTACAGTTGGTTGTGGGTTACTAGTTCTGTGCTACGTATTCATATAAAAAGTATCTTCTACCTTAGGTTGTTCTGGTATTCTAAATATTTTGCTGGGATGTATAATATCTTCTACAATATCATCTACATATTCTGTATGAAATTCTTGATCTAAAAATGACACTACCTCATCATGGGTATCTCCTCTAGCTAAGTATTCATCATATCTAACATCTAATATCTTGTTCATATCTTCTAGGGTAAATTTTTCTAAATCTATCTCATCAATATTATATATCTTATTTTGTGATCTTGTTTTTCTTACGTCATTACATAAAGTTAATTTATTTCACTACGATTATCTTGATTTTCTTCTCTATCTATGCTACTAAATTCATCATCTTGATTTTTACGGTGCTACATAAGTATCTTGAGTAAATCTTCTTTGCATAATTTCCATCTGTCATTCGATATAATAAATTATCTTGAGGGGCTAATCTCTTTTGTCCTAAAAAGTCTCCTAATTTCTAATCTAGTGCTGCATTATCTTCTGAATTAAATTTTTTAGCTGGTAATGCTTTTATTCCTTTTGCGCCTAATAATTTAACTATCTGATCATTTGTGAGTCTATAGTGAGTATTGCTTTCTGATACTGCTAAACCAAAAAATCCTGTGCAGACTAATAAATTCTTTTCTCCTTTTTTCATTTTATATCCTCTACTCTTTATTCCTATTTTTATCTTTTTATGAAAGGTTGAGGTTGGTAATAAGAAATCTGGTGTAAAATATACTATTCCTCCTTTATCATTCATATCTAATTCATAGCTGCCTAACATACTTTGTCCTACATCATTAAACCTATCATCATAAAGACATACAAAAACTTTGGTTCCTAAATTTTCTTTGGTTAGTGCCTTAACTCCTACTACTACTAATCCTAAGTGAGTCATTTTAAGGTGTTCATTTACTGCATATTTATAGCTTTCTCTCTCTATTAAATTTAGCTCTACTTTTTCGTCTTCCTGAGTTACACTAATCATCTGTTCACTATAGTGTTTAAATAAATATTGTTTTTTATGTATCTTTCCTAGCCTATACACATATTTAGCTGGGATTAATTCTAACTTTTCTTTTTAAAATTTTTCAATTTGTTGTTCTACATCTATAAATTCTTCTACCTTAATATCTTCATCATCATTATGCTTTTTGCTACTACTACCCTTAATTAGCTGTTTAAACATTATTTCCTATAAATTCTACAGGTTAATTTATTTGGTGGTATTTTAAGCTTTTCAAAATATTTAGCTATATCTTCCTCGTTTATCTGAGATTGGGGTCTGTTGGGTTCTTCTACTCATTTTCCTTTTTGAAATATTATTTTTTCTAAAGTGGCTAAACGATTTTCTAAACTATGTATCTGTTCTAATAGATAATCAAATTTTTCACACAATCTAATTAAAAATAAAATTTCTATATTATTCTGTCTTACTGTTATTTTATCTGATTGACTTACTCCTTGATAAATCTTGATTCATACGGATTATTATGAAAATCTTCTGCTTGTTTTAAAATTGTCTGATAATCTCTATTAGCTTTTTTATCACTACTCATAAACTAAGACCTGACTAATTGTTCTAAAATTTCTAATTTCTGTTTTAAATTATCTTGAATCTGATTAATCTGTTCTATTTGATTAGCTATTTGATTTGTAGTTGAAATTAATGTTTCTATTTCTAGCTTAGTGGCAAATTTTTCTAAATTTAAATCTATTCTCTTTTGTAGGATAGAACTACACTGATCTTGGATATAATCTAATTTTTTATCTTGATCTTTAATTAAACTGCGATTATTACGAAGATGTTCTATGGATGAAATAAAAAGATTACTAATTTTATCTATGTCCTTTTAATATTTTCTGCAAAATTAATCTGATAATCTATGATACTATTTAGCTGAGGATTATGTTCACTATGAATCTGATGTATAAAACTATTTTCAAAATTACAACGGAAATTATTTTTATTTATGCTAAGACGATGGTTATGGCTGCTGATTTCTAAATCTAGATACTCTACTCTTTTCATACACAAAATTAACTCCTAATTTAAAATTATTAAAAGCTACTATAAAATGAAATTTATAACTAAAATTTCCAAAAATAAAAACTACTCTATTACCATAAGCAAAATGCATAAACTACTTTAAACTGTCCTAAAACCGAACACTGCTCTGATACCATTTTTTTTTTGGGGTGAGTTAGTGGTTTACCACTATTTGGGATTGGGCTGAGAATTATCTAATTAATTCTACAGTTAGGCTAAAAGGTCTTCTAGCTGTTGTATAGCTAATTTTAAGGCTTCTTGATTTATAGTTAGCTGTCTATTTATCTGCGAAATTTTTAAACTGTAATTTTCTAAAGATCTGCCGGAAGCCAATGATAAAAGGTACTGATTTTTTAAACTGTAATTTTCTAGAGATCTGTTGGAAGCTAATGATAAAAGAAACTGATATCTAAATTTTTGATCTTCTAATTCTTGTATTATCTCAATACTAATTTTAATTTTATTTCTAAGGTCTTCATCTAAGGGCATATATTTTTTGGATTTTTTGAATTTATTTTTATTCCTAAGGTCTAAATCTATTTCTAATGTCTATGTCTAGGGGATTCCTTGAAAGTTAATGTCTACGTCTAAATGCTAACCAACTTTGATTTTTTGAAATTCTATTTTTTGATTTTTTGAAGTTCTTATATAGACAATATTTCCTTAATATTTCTACTCGGGTTGTTTTCTTTTTATTCTAAAATTCTTTTCTTATGGCAAAAATTCTTTTTAAGAAATGTTTGTTTTCATTACATGTACTCCCACCTTGAGACTAAACCTCATTCAACATAGTATATTTTTATTCTCTAATTTTTACTTTTCCCTTTCTGCCTACAATTTGCCCTCCAACGCCTATCCACGGCTCAAACGGGCTCTTCAGCTAAGGTCACTCAGTAACAAATTAGAAAACTGAAGATACTACGAAGGTTCAAAGCATGTAATATTAATGAGCAAACAAGCATTCCATAAACTTAATTTTTTCCAAAGAAGAAAATAAATTTTTAGAATAGAAGAGTTACCCTTTTGAAATATTTAAGGAAAAAGAGAAACTACTCACACTTCATGTTAATAGGAAATATACTTACAAAGATTATATTACAGACTCTGAAACTCTGAAAATACACTTAGAGTTTTTTTTTTTTTTTTTTTTTGAGAGTGGTTGGAAATTTTACAACGCAGAATGAAATGGTGTTTTTTATTCTGCTCAATCCGTTGGCAAACATGCCAATTTATACAACTTGGAAAGGGATAAAAACAAAAGAAAAAACTTCAAATCCATATCCATGCTACGTCTATGGATTTTCTAAATTCAACACCTATAGGACTATGACAACCTATGACTATTAGACTTTGAAAAACAAACTCATAATAAAAACAAAATTAGATACATGCAATTATATGCATGTTTGACTCAAAGAACCTACTAAATTTTATCAATAAGGTAGTAGGATAATGATATCGGGTACTGCTTTGGGCCCCATCGCATATCATTCAATCCTTCTTTTTGACAAAATTTAGACACTACAATTTATTACAAGACACGTTTAAAGATTTTCACAGCTTTTCTTTAATAAAGCAAGATAAGGGATATCTACTTTATTAAAGTAGTGAGTGAAGGAAAATCCTTATTACTGACAGACTCAAATAATTACAGACACAAAAAATATCTACAAAAATCTTTTTTGTCTTTTCTTGGCGTGCATTTTTCTGATATCTGAGGAGAATCTTTATCTTCTATGGACTCTGTCTTTTTCTGCTGGAGCGCCAATTATCGATGCTGACCCATGGAGTAATGCTTCTTGGCGGGACATTGAAGGTTTTGCAAAAATTGAAAGAGTCTTGTGGGATTTGTTTTTGAAATTTTGATGGAGTCTTCTAGGGGGACCCGCTGCTTTTTTTTTTTAATTATTTTTTTATTTTTTATATATTTTTGTTTAAAAACTTTAATAGTATATTTATTTAAATCATTTTAAATAACTTTTAAAATTAGTAGATGCACAAAAATTTATTTTTAGAATGAAAATTTGATTTTAAGTTTTAATATTTTATGTGTAAAAAATTTTAATAAACGAAAGCTAAATACAAATAGATTTGTTAATGGTTGATAAAAAAATTTGTCACTATGTATGATTTTAGGTAAAAAGTTTATAAAAATAATTTATTTCAAAATTATTAAAAAATCAGTGTATTCTCAACTTAAAATCAAATTTTCATTTGTATTAATTAAATTTACTAAAAATTATGAATTTCACTTGTATCAAAATATTTTTAGAAAAAAATAAAACAACGAAAAAAATTTTATAATATACAAATTATGACTTGGTTATAACTTATGATGTATTATATTATACTAGCGATTGACTCATGCAATGCACGTACTATTTTAAATATATATATATATATATATATTTGATGGTACAATGTGCGTTATAAAATAATAATTTTAATTTTAATTTTAATTTTAAATTAAAATTAAATATGATTTTAATTATTTGTTTTGATAATATTAACGCTATCATTCAATAAAATTTTACATAAATACTTATATATATTAATTTTAGTTAAATTATTTGTATATTTTGATAGTTTTAATTCTATCGTATTATAAAAATGAAATTATCATATAATAATTTTGTATGGTATATATTAAATTATAAAATAGTAAAATAAATACTCATTTTGATATTAAAAATAATAGTTAAATTATAAGAAGAATTAGTAATGTAAATTAAAATAATTTGAACTATTTAATTTATTTATAAAATAAAAATATGTAGAAATATAAATTATATAAAATTTATTTAAAAAATTAAATATAAATATATTGTAGTTAGATTATCATATAATGATTTTATATGATATATATATTAAACTATAAGATTGTAAAAATAAACACTATTACCTAAATTAAGATATTAACTATATAAGAGAAATTCAACAACGACTAACCAAAAAGAATCACATAACAACATTTAAATCCAAAAAAAAAATAACGAAAATATATAAGCGATAGATACGTCTCGATTGTATGAAGTGGTTAATCATCTATAATATGATATCAAAATATAAAAGAACTTATTGTTCAACAATTGAAAAAGTAACTCAAGTAGTAAATCTAAACTTTAGAGGTTCCTCGAAAGCATTGTGCATATTTTTTCTCTTATGAGTTGTGATTATATAAAATAATTTAGAAAAAGAAGTATAATTTCATATATAGAATCATTACAAAATTTAAATGACAAATCTATAATATAGAATAATATATAATTAGTATTGGGGCATAAAATAATGCACCAGAAAATAAGACGAAGACAAAAAAAAAGATAATTTAGCATTAAAAAAAAATTAATACCCTTGAAAGAATTAAGAAAAAAATATGAAACGCAAAATTGATATTGGATTTGTGGATTATCTCAATTCGCCGTGAAAATTATATGGAAAATAAATATGTGTCAAATAGAGTTCATATAAAATAGGTAACGTTAATATAATTTAAATTAGGTTTGAGTTTGTGTAGAACTCTATATGTAATTTAAAAAATACATGTTCACGTGGCTCTCTTAGAAAAAAAACAAACTCTTATAATGTGCCATCTAAGTGTGAAAAAAATATTACTTTTAATAATATATGTATGATGTGTTACAAAAGAATAATTTTAATTTTAATTTAAAATAAAGTTTTAATTTTAATTATTTATTTTACTAATCTTAGAATGATAAATTTAGTTAAATTATTTGTTTATTTTGATAATTTTAATTCTATTATGCTATAAAAGTGTAATTATCATATAATGATTTTATATGATATATATTAAATTATTAGATAGTAAAATAAATACTAATTTTGATATTAAAAATAATAATTAAATTATAAAAGAAAATTAGTAATATAAAACTAAAAAGTGATTCTAATTATTTATTTTATTTTTTATTTTTATGGTTTTATATTGCCAGAAAATAAAAATATGAAAAATATAACTACACAATAAAATTTATTTAAAAAGATTAAATATAAAATATATTGTGATTGGATTAACAAAA